>JAYESA010000017.1:67311018-67729546 GCA_036927795.1 Iris macrosiphon | reverse complement strand
ATGAATTTCGAGGACAAAATTATTTAAGGAGGGTAGACTTGTCACTACCACATTTTTTAGGAAAGGGTATTTTAGTAAATTCATATTTAATTAAATATTGTGCATGATAAATAATTATTTGTTGTATTATTTAATTGTTGTTTGATGTTAGTTATTTATTTTGGACTTGTGTTAGTGGACCTAACTAGTTTAGTTTAGACTCATGGACCAACATGTATTAATTGATAGATTTTAGCCCATTTAGAAAGCCCATTGTTAAGGAGATAGATTAAATTAATTAAACCATTAGACTAGAAGCTTCCCTCCTTAATTATTTCTTTACCCCAAGGGGTGTATTGGATAATTTATATTAGCTCGAGGAAGGAGAAAGGGGGCCGGCATATCTAGAGGGGGAGAAATTATTTCTCCCTCCTCTTTTCATTTGGAAACTAGATCTAGAAATTCCCTCAACCAAATTCCTTTATTCTCACTTCATTCCCTACCAAATTTCATCCCAATTCCTTTCTAAATCACCATTGGAGACTAGTAGAGAAAGGATCTAGAAGGAGGAAGCAAGGATCTACAAAGAGGAGCAAGGATCTACAAGTTGGAGGCCAATTTTATCATATTTGGAGATTGCATTGGGAATCCATCTCCCAATAGGTATAATTCAGTTTTTTCTCTTAATTTAGGTTCTAAATCTGATATTTAACCATGAGAAATCAACCCATATGCATAGGCTACCCATAGAATTTGATTTTGTGTTCATAGGAGACCTATTGAGAAAGTTATGGTACTTTTTTGTATCAATTTTGGGGGAATTCCAAGATTGACGTTTGTTGTATGTGTCAAATGGTCCTATAGATCAATTTGACATGTGCTTGTGTGTTTGGGGCTAGTGTAGTATCCACAATTAGGTACGTGTAGGTCGTATCCCAATAATTTGGTGATACGTGTTGATTTGGGGGTTTTTCCTCCGACACGGGACTTTGTACATATCATATTTTGACACGGACACGTAGATTTGTATTTGACTCTTCGTATTATTTATAAATAATATATATGACTTATTCGTGTCCTTCGTGGTACATTAGGATGTGTGGTGGACTCATGTCGCAAGCGTATCCTAGATCTAGTGGAATACGGGGTGATAAGTTCCATGTGTATGCAATTTAATTATAGATCTATGATCTTGTGTTCTTATTTCATGGAGAATATAATTGTATAAATAAATATATATATATATATATATATATATATATATATATATATATATATATATATATATATATATATATATATATATATATATATATATATATATATATATATATATATATATATAATGTGGTATATATATTTATATAATGTTGTGTCTTAGAACTATGTATCTATGTATATACTATAGGTGTATATATTGTATGTAACTATTCTTCTATATATATATATATATATATATATATATATATATATATATATATATATATATATATATATGTATATGTTAAGTATAATTACATGTGTTATGATTATATTTATATAATGTGTGTTATATATGGGAAATGATTATATCTACATTATATAAATATAATCATAACACATGTAATTATACTTAACATATACATATATATATATATATATATATATATATATATATATATATATATATATGTGTATCATTATGTATATGTGTGTATGTTACTATGTGGTATTTTGTACAATTTACTATGTATGAGTGTATGTATAGTTATTAATAGTTTTATATGCATATTGCACACATATACACACACACACACACACACACACACACACACACACACACATATATATATATATATATATATATATATATATATATATATATATATATATATATATATTATGGGTTATATATATGGTATTTAGATATATATTGTATATATAAACATATATTTGTATTAGCGACAACAGCGGGCAAGAGCATCACAACAGCAACAGCAGGCAGAAATAGCAGCAACACCAGCCGCTTTAGCGACAACAGCAAGTGTCACAGCAGCAAGTATCGCAGCAGCAATAAACGCACAGCAGCAGTAGCAGCCCTATAGTGACAGTAGTTAGCAACAACTGCAGGTATCTGTCACTGATACTTCAGAGTATCAGCACCGTATCAGAAGCTACAACGATGGTTTTTTGCGACAACCGCAGGAATCTGTCACTAAAACAGTAGTGTATCAGCATCAACAGCAGTCTTCAGCGACAGCGGGCATGGTTGTTAGCGACAGTTTTGCAGACTTTCTATTATTAGGTATATATATATATATATATTTGGTATTAATATATAAGTAAATATTTTCCTAATTGCTACTTGTATTATACTATATGTATAATAATTATTGTAGCATATATATATATATATATATATATATATATATATATATATATATATATATATATATATATATATATATATATATATATATCTACGGGTAGATAGTATAACTAGTATTTGGGTATTACCTTGAGATACCAAGGTAAGTACCAAGGTATTAGGGATACCCAAGGTATTGGGTTTGGGTATCAAGATTATGGGTTTATGTTGTGATGCCAAGTTGGTTCAAAACCAAGGTACCTATTGATGTTTGTCTTTAAGATTTTATTTAATAATATTGTTTTGGCATTTGTATGTGATGTTTTCCTTTTGGATTTACGTATCCGGAGATACGGTATCCTATTATTTAAAATATGGGTTTTGGGACCTAGACTTTAGTATTTCAACGCAATATCTTTGTGTTAGACTTGTGTAACATAGAAATAGGTAGTTGACCATAGTTTAGAGTTGACTTAGTTTGACTTTTGACTTAGAATTGACTTGTTGACCTAGAAGTTGACTAGTTTAAACTTATTTTCTTTCCAGAATCTTGTATTGATGTTGTATTCCATAACTAGGTCTTCGAGGCACGTATCAGACATCTGTGAGACTATACATTGGACTTCAGGCGAGTACATTCTCTGATAGTTTCTCATTTATGATATCCTCTATGTTCATTGTATCTAGTATAGATATCCATGTTTCTTGACACGATGGTTACACGGATTGGTATATCCAGATCTCATCATGAGATGTTATTCCTTGTATATGGTGTATCTTGTGCAAGTCTTATTTCATTGATTATCTTGTGCATGTATAGACACTGATTCTCGGAGAGATTTGCTACCTTCCATAGCATACCATGGTTGGATCTACTATACCAGTCGGGGGTGGTGAGAATTATAGTGTAGATATGCGATCATACCTTCCTGTGCAAGTATTATTTTCCTGTGAGTGTTGGTCATGTACCGCACGTATGACTAATCAAGCCATTATTCTTGTGCAAGTTTCCAAGCCGATCACATGTTAAAGCTAGTACTCACTCACTTAGTCATTAGTATTCTTGATCATTGTCATATTGTTTATTATTGTATTTATTCCATTATTTTCTAATTGTATATCTCTTGTATCTCTTGTTGTATCTTATATATTCATATCTATTTACTGTTACATAGTTTTTATCATTGATTAGAACTGCTATTAGAAATATACTCTGCTCCTTTCCTGACTGGATATATTTTTCTCAGATGACACTGAGGACTGGTACCCTACACATTATGGACCTTAGGATGTTGTGGATTTAGAGTCAGAGACCCTGACTCAGGAGGGACTTATCCCGACTGAGACAGATGACCCGAAATTAGTACCTTCTTAGTATTTCTTGTACTGGATTTGTCTCCAGCTTATTTGTTAGTATTCTTTCAGACTCATTGATATATTATTTTAGACTCATGAGTTGTATGTGAATTTTCTATTCTTTATCTAATTCGTACTATTTTCCATCTTAGTTCTGTGATTGAGTATATTGTTATTGTTGTTGGTTCATTATATTGCTAGATAGATTACCCAGACAGCGTTCTACCGCCGATTCTGTGGCGTAGCCTGGACGTTATTTTCGACTTGCAATCTTACATCGGGTGCGGGTCGTGATAGTGGTCTCGCGGGTGCTCTCTGTACCTGAGCTCCGCCCTGAGCTAGACGAGCTAGAACTTTAGGACAAGCCCTCAACTAGTGGTCTCCTGATCCACAGAATAAGCACTAGTCCAATCTCATCCTGCATGCATCCTATCCATGTCCTTACTTCTTACAGAATGTGCAAGAAATAGTTATCCCCTGGATCTGGTGTATCTGTTGTACCGGCGCTCTAGCTGGTCCATGATACTGTTGCCTCTGGTGTTGCTAATGGAAATGAAGGTGCTTCATTGGACTCGTGTTGGTACTGGATCCTCTTATGTCTCTCGGCCTCTTAGAGCCAAGCTATAGATCATCCTCTGCCCATTGTGTCTGTCTCAGAATCTCCTCAAAAGTAGCAGTGGGATCTCTATTCGTATATAATTTTATCTCCCTATTCAGGACCTTTCTGAACTTTCTGGCTCTTCCTCTGGGGATTTGCCCCACCACAAAGTGGCCTAATCTTTAATACTCTGCCGCATACTCATCCACCGTCATACCTCCCTGAACGAGGTACTAGAACTGGCTCTCTAGAGATGTTAGAGCCACATCTGGAAAAAACTTTTCCTTGAAGATCTATTTGAAAGCTTCTCATATAAGTCCTCGTGCTGAGATCCTGGGGTCCGTCCGGAACCAAGTCAACACAATGTCGAACATCAAGCTCCCTGCAGCCTCTATCTGCAACCTCTCTGGAATCTGCACCAGCCGCAGGTTTCGCTCAATGTCTTCTATCCAATCATCAACATATATGATCCCTTCAGTACCTTTAAAGTCCTTCGCCCCCATCCTCTTAAAATATATGATAGTTCCCAACCTCGACTACTGCGGGTTGAACTGAGGTGGTGCCTTCTGTGGCTGGACTATGGCGACTCTTTCGACTGTTGTGAGCACAATCTGTTGAGCATTCTCAATGCCCTGCCTCATAACCTCTGACAGACACTGCTGTGCCTCCATCATCTGGTAAAAGAGCACAAACATCTACGTTTGATCGACTGCTTCTCGCTACTTAAGCTCACTGTTGTTGATGCTTCTCTGCCTGCTTCTGCTACTGCTTCTTGCTGCTTCTGCTGCTGCTTCTCGCTGCTTATGCTACTGCTTCTTGTTGCTTCTCGACCTACTTATCCGGCCTACTTATGCTTATAACTTCCCCCCTCTAGCTCACATGCACACATCTAATACACACACACACACATACACACACACACACATATATATATATATATATATATATATATATATATATATATGTTACCACATACCCACACTAATGATGCACAAGCACATCCTATTCTCACATGACCACCAACACATAAAAATAAAATATATAACATATACATAATTATATATATAAATATATATCATATAACAATTATAATTATAATATTATAATAGCTATAACTAAGGTAAATTAAAATGCAAGAAAACAAATACGTGGAGTGCACCGCACCCGTATCACACTCAATCTATGATACGCTTGTGATGTGGCTCCACCACACCACCAAACATATCCCAAAGGACATAAACAAGTCTAAAATCATAATTAAAAGCAACACGAAGTATTATCTATATGTCTACGTACTCGTGTCAAAAGGTGACATGCACAAACCCCTGTGTCGGAAGAAAATTTCTAAATTAACCCGTATCGCCAAATTATCAGGATACGGCCTACACGTATCCAATTGTGGACATGACACTAGCCACACACAATCAAACACATGTAAATTTTGTCTAGTTTACCTATTGATAAAGACAATATGTGTCAATCTCGGAATTCCCCACAAATTGGCAGAAAATACCACATAACTTTCTCCATAGGCCTCCTATGAACCTAAATCTAATTCATATTGGTAGCCTTAGTACATGGGCGGGTTCCTAATGATTAAATTATAGATTTAGAGTCTAATTAGAGAGAAAAAAATAAATTATACCTATTGGGAGATGGATTCAAAATCTCCAAATTGAGTGTCAAGAGCCTTCAACTTGTAGATCCTTGTTTCTCCTTATAGATCCTTGCTTCTTCCTTGTGGATCCTTGCTTCCTCCTTGTTTTAATAGCCTTCAATGATGAATAGGGAAGGAATTGGGAAGAAATTTGGGTAAGAATTGGTATAGGGATGAAGGAATTTGGAAGAGAGAAATTCTAAATCTAGAATTGGAATAAAAAATAAAGAGAGAGAGAGGGTCTCTCTCCACTCCAAATGTGGCCGGCCTCTACCCCCTCCTCCAAGCTACTACAAAATGTCCGGAATACCCCTTGGGGCTTGTCATAAAAGAATTAATTAAAGAGGAAAGGTTCTAGTCTAATTGGTTTAACTAATTAATTCATCCTCCTAATGTATAGGCTTACTATTGGACTCAATTATAACTAGTATTAAATATTGGTCCATGGATCTAATCTAAGCTAGTTAGGTCTACTAACACATGTCCAAAATAAAATCTAACATCTAACAATAAATAAATAACACAATAAATAAATATTCAACATGCAAAATATTTAATTAATTATGAAATAACCAAAATACCATTTCCTAGAAAATATGGTAGTAACAATTAGCTAGGTCCAACTAGGTCCCCATTACGGTGTTTGAATCATGCTAGCTATTAACTAGCTAATACAAGTAAAAATTAGCTATACTAATTAACTAATACTAATATTTATATAATAGTATGCTATGATACTCTAACCACATATCTCCATACACTAAACCACCTCTAGTATTACTAACTGTCTGTGTCCTATGTGAGATGCTGCTAATACGATCTATTGATACTCCCAGGTATTAGTCCACTTTGAGGCACACTAACATAACCTTACCCTCTACTAACATACTAATAATGATACATAGACTTATATACATTAACTAACAATATATAATTCTAATTGTTCACTGATACATCCTTAACACTATCAGTTAACTAATCTTAATTGTACACAACTTACACTATATACTACTAAAAGATACTAACTTATGACTAACACTACTAACTGATAATACAATATACACTAATAGACTTAATATCTGATACTTTAGCTAACTGCTCAAACTCCCAGTTATCTGATACCATTACCTCAGTGTCCAACCAACTGTACTTCACATATTCTATTATTAGTACTAGATACTCACCACTTCACACAAATGTACACAGGTCATTAGCTACTGGTACTACTTAATACACCACTGCTTAATACACCACACAATCACTCACAATCTAAATATTAATCTTAGCCATCTAACTCTCCTCCTTACATTAGTTGCTCATGGTGAACTCTAATACAACTAATCAACCTTAATACTAACTAACCTATTAACTTTCAAATATAATTAGTGACTAGAACAGAACATTGTCAATTGTCCTACCTGAAACTCGTCTCACCCTCACAACCATAACACAACTTCTAATTACCTACCCAAGTTTACTGATACTCTTGGTATCAGTCAATCTTGTATTTTGTATACTCTCATTCATATCCAGTTATCCCCTAACTAATACCCACCTGCATTTGAACATGTCACTGTACTGCTCTCAAAGTGGTTGCTCCCTTCTTACCTTGTTACCTACGCATATGTAATAAGCCCTTCAAACTGCAGCTGCTCTATACTGCAAGTATCAATGATACTTCAATTGTTAAACTACAAAAGGAAAATATCCTACTCATATGAACCAATACTAGGAACCCGATCCCCTAAAATACCCTTCATCACTCACTGCAAGCAGTCACCCCCCTATCTCAGAAACTCATAAATCGAGTATCAGGCTAACCATATCACCCTCCTACATAGTTGAACAACAGCTACATCATGCTGTCATAGTAGTCAGAGTTTCCCCTCTTCTTATATTCAAATACCCCACCTTACTATTTGCATAACTCGCAGTCACAAACACCATTGATCCCACACTTAATATCACAGGCAATCCAATATTGGACACTTATACTGCTGCACAGTCCCTTACTTATCTCTCGAGACAACCTAACACTACCTTAATACACAACTGAAACTAAGAAAAGACCTACACTCCTGACCCAATCAAACCTGAACCTAAGCTCAGTCTCTCACACATGCACCCTAACTCTTCTCATCATCACCAACAACAACCTACACAACATCATCATTTACATTAACAGCAGCAACACCACTCACATCACTTTACTGGAATGAAGCACTCCCTAACATGCACACTTGTGCGCACTAGTGCATATAGTGAATAACAACCTGATCACCCCCAATCTCCTACACTATCTGCAACCTAAAGCCAATTACCCGACCGTGCTCATCCAAGCAGCAACAGGTACACACACAACACACCATGTTGTGTTTCAGGCATGGCCCTATTCTGCAACCTGACTCCCTTAACATATATCCAACACACTACACCAAACCACCTGAACCCCATAGTAGCAATCCCTCGATTACTAGTTATCCACAGCAACAACAGCAACTAACATCAAAGACTGGACTGCCCCAGGGTGCAAAACTCCTCCTGCAGCAACTGTTCCTAAACACCTACCCGAGCCTTAATTGCTTGCAAATTAATCTCTGAACACAGAGACATCTTAACACAGGGATCCCCCACTTATTTATATTGCCACGGTACATCCTAACACACAAATACCCCAAAAATCCTTCTAATACTATATATACACATCAACTAGGGCCTCTAATACCAAATAAACATATTAACAAACACTTGGTGCACCAAATTCGGATTTCCCCTAATTTAGGCATAAATCGATATTCCACAAAAAGAAAATCTTAGATCTAGAAAAATGAGAGCTCATAATGCCTAGCTCTAGCCAAATAAAGTCAATTCCACCTATGAGAGGGTTCTTATAGGTCCAATGAATATTTTTAACCATAAATAGAGTAGAAAATAGAGAGTTACCTAGGTTTTAAGTGACCTCCTTGAAGAACTCTGAATTTGGACACGAGGAAGACGAAGTGGACACGATACTCAACACTTGGACTCCTCTTTAAGCTTCCTCTAGCAATGACAGGCTCCTTAGCCTCCTTGGGAAATAAAATGAGAGGGATAAAATTTGGAATGGATTAATTAGGGTTTGCTCTCAAATTTTAAGGATGAACTAATGGAGGCTACTATGAATAAAGAGGCTTATATAGACTCTCCCCTTAGGGTTAGGGTTTTTGTCATGATGGTTTGATTTGACTCAAAAGCCCCTCTCATTCTTTCATGAATAGGATCTTATAATTCTTAGGAAAAAATATTTTATTCTTGAGTCTAAATAGGTTTAATGGTCATAATCTAGTTATGACTAACTAGTGGTTCAACTTAACTAGTCTAAATTAAATAAATAACCCATTAGTCACATATTATATATATACACATAAAAATTTAAATTATAGAAAATTACTAAAATACCCTTATCCTAAAAATGAGGTGGTTACAACTGGCTATTATCAATCCGACCTCCCGATTTGGTGTATCAGAACAAGAATAAAGTATATCTGGAGTCGTATCTCCCGAGCTGATTTCCTCGTCAATTCGGGTACAACTAGTTATTTTCAGGTACCACGAGCTCAAGTCTGGGTACATGGGGAGTTTGCTCGATGGAGCCCGGCCTTGGTCGTATTATAATGCCTGGCGTACCAAAGGGCAGTTTATCGTACCATTGCGGAGATTTGAAACTCATATCATGTATTTAGCTATTATGTTTTATTGCTCGACAAATAACCTGTCGTCTGGCTACGATGGAGAGCAGAGTTTCATCGCTGGGACCAGACTGGCTGCGACTCGAGATATCATCAAGATAGCCCAATCCTTTCGTCTTGGGAGACCCCTTCAGAGACCCAAGGTGGGACCCATCTGCGGTGTCGACCGTTGTGATTTTGAAATAGCGGTGTACAAGCAAGGCAGGCTCTCATGTTCCCAAGCGGGCGAAGAAAGCTATTATTTGCAAGGATACTAGGATAGTGTGACCTGCTTCCCCACCCACTAAAAGAGTTGGAGGGAAATCTTTAGTGCCAGATTTGTCGTTATTAGTGCCATATCAAGTGTCTACGTTTCTCTGGTCTTTTCCCTTAGCCTGTTTGTACTATTAACTTTTTTCCCTTTTTATGTTGGGGGTCATTGTTACGGCTAAGCATGCCAAGCTAAGGTTGAGCCATGCTGCCCATTTTCCCCTTCTCTAGCCAAGGATGCGAAAGTGGTAATTAGTCCTTCAAGGAAACTCTTACCCAATGATCCTGCCCTTGAGGACCCTACCCTTCAGGACGCTATCCCAGATGTACCCCTGGATGGGGAATTTGATGATTGTGACAGCCCGTTGGACGAGGTCGTTCCGATCGATGGTAATTCTTCATTTGATTTTGCAAATGATATTTTCTCTAATCTGATGAATAATTATAATGTTGGGAGAGATCCCTCGGGCAATCGGTTCCTTTGAGTGTGTCTCTTCTGGCTTACTCGTCGGATAACTCTTTTTTTCCTTCGCTTTTATACCCTTCTTAGGGAAGGTATAGAAGCATAAAAATTACACCTCTTAAAGATGGCACAGTTTCCTGCAAATGAACTTAATAGGGAAAGAATGGCGCACTTTCATTCTGTTTCAAAGGATGGCGCACTTTTAAGCTATTTTCGTCAACAAAGACAGGCGCACAAATAACATGTCTGCTTTTTCACCAAATATTAAATGCAATGAATCTAACAGCCGAACAACAGTCATGGAATCAAAAGTCATCATTACGGTTGAGCTGTAGCACGCAGACCCAGGTTATCGTTTAGCGACCCATCTGTTATGCCAACTTTTACAAAGTGCGTCGCTGTGCCAACTTCTTCAAAAGTGAGCACATCAGGGCTACTTTTACAAAAGTGCGTCGATGAACCAACTTTTTTAAATGTGTACCATTATGGATACTTATTCAAAAGTGTGTCACTGTGCCAACTTCTTCAATGTGCGCCATCATGGCCAACATCTTCAAAAGTGCGCCATCATGGCTACATCTTCAAATGTGCGTCATTGCGCCAATTTTAATAAAAGTGTGCCACTGTGCCAACTTTATCAAAAGTACGTCGCTGTGCTAACTTCTTTAAAAGTGCACTGTTGGCCAACTTTTTCAAAGGACCGCTTGTATTGCCATTCCAAAAGTGCGCCAATCTCCAGACCACTTCCAAAATGTGCCTACTATCATAACTGACAGTGAGGAGTTATGATTACGTATCCTATATGCCATGCTTCTAGTAAAATGTGTACAAATAACTATCCCCCACGACCTATGCTTTTCTCGTATCGGAAGCTACATATCAAGCAGATAACAAGTTGTGCACCCACTCATTAAGAAAGGGGTGTTAGTCCACCAAAAGTGCGCGCACAATACGGATTGTCCAAAGTATGCACACACTGTCATAACTACTCTAAAAATCCTATAAATATAGGATCATTGTTTATGTTACAGAGGTGGAAAGAGGTTAGAATTTTTAAGTCTTTGAAATTCAAGAACAAATGGAGAGAAATAGAAGCTTGTTGTACCGTTGCCAAAGATTTCTTATTGATCAACTCTTCAAGTTTTTCATAGCATCCTTGTATTTCTTCTTCGTTGTGTGGTCCAAAGAGTAATGTAATCGCCCGTAGATCAGATCTCTACAGGTATATTTTTCCAGAATCAATGGTACTTAGAATCTTGCTTAAGATCTTTTGTACTCTTCTTTCTTCTTTAAAAGTTTGTAATACAAAATTTTCATTTAAACTTTTCTTCCGCAAATAAGATGGTGACTCTACTGGACAAAACTTTCTCCTCGGACGAGAAGGTGATAGCTCAACTCGACGCTGCGTCAGTCAGTTCGATGCAGAAGACCTTGGTCGTGAATTTTGACCAACAAGCATACAAAAAAATGCTCTATTCTGGGGGTAGTGCTAACCCCTCATTCGCACTCAAGTCGAGGAGAGCCCGCAAAGTGTGGGTGCCTAAGCCTCGTCATGCATATCCTGAAGTTGCTGCCAATAAGGGAAAGAGTATTATGATTGTCAGGAACTACATGTTTGATTATGTCAACAAAACTCAGGTCGATGATTTGGTGGACAACTCTCTTGTGTTAAACAAGGGATACAAATCGCGCAACTCACACAATATCAAGGAAAGGGTGATCCATACCCAAGCTTCTGAGTCGTTTACGTTAAACAAGGGATACAAATTGTGCAACTCGCACAATATCAAGCAAAGGGTGATATATACCCAAGCTTCTAAACCAGCGCATTTTTGTTGTAATATGCGAGAAAAGCAAGTCATGGACACCGTTGTCCAAACCAATCTCTCTAAAGGCGCACTCTTAAAAGAGAGACAAAAGTTAGTCAGGGAGAATCATTCTTCGAACATCATGATTACATGCACAGTAGAAGGAAGGTCATGTGCCACACGTCAGAAGCCTACTATTAGTGCACCACGCCAACACCTTCATGCAAAATCAAATGCACTTAGACAAACTGTGCCAACTCTTCCTACACCACAGAAAATGCGTCATGTATGGTCATCCTCTTCATAATATGTTGATTGTGCGCGAGGTGACGATCATTTACTAATCAAGCTAGCACTTTACTCTACACACAAGGGACCAAAAATATGCATGAAAGATTCAATATATCTCATGTAAAGAGGCAGATTATGCCCTCTTCCTCCTTTTCTCTTCCATCTTTCAATTTACGTGATATTATTGTACAAAATCGTAAAGAGATAGACACGTCTGACTTTACAATGGTGTTTCCTAATGAACATTATCGCAATTGTCATATAGTTGTAATCAAATATTGTTGTACATCAGCAAAATAGTCTGTGCTTGACCGGTTGACCAATACTATGTCTCACAAACCTCGACATGCAAAGCAAGTTGACAACAAGGAGTATGATGATGATGAACCGCTCCTTATTATAGCATACATGTCTTTGCATCTTCTCTGTGGTTGGAGACAATCAAGACACTTCAAGAACACCTAGCCTGAGGAAATTTGACCAACTTGTCGACTCCTTTGAAGGAGTATACCAAAATATTCGTTCTCGAAGACGAGAGCTGTTTCTTTGCGGGAATCCCCATTCCTCAAAATTCGAGGCTGGGGTAGCAATCCCCCTAATTCTGAAACTGACAGTGTAGACTCTAACTATACAGTTCTTTCTACCAATCCCTCTATTGTACATAGAGATATTAGCATCTACGCCATCGGTGACGAACACGACACTTCTCCATCAGAAGCCATCGAACAATGCCTGAACTAATTAGAGGCCGCTCTCAGGGACATGAATACTATGATGCAAAATATGCATCAAATAATAACAGCCCAATATTCTACTACACCAGTACATGTCCAAGTGGCTTCATTCATACATGTACAGCTTACTCCTAGAACAACACCTCTGTAGGATAACACAAATCCAGAAGCAATCCTAAACCAAGAGTCAACTACGCTAACTCTTATTCCTCTCAATATTGGCAGTAGACCTCCATCGGTGATAATACATGTTCAACCAGGATCTTATCAGTCAATTACACCACTCCAACCAGAAGATCCTCTCAAAGCTATCCAGGAGTTGCGTGCATAGGTCGATATTTTAAAGAACAAAGACCAACTTTGCAAGCTGGGGGGTGAAATAGCCTTATCCTCCTTATTGGGATAATGTTCCATTCCCTCCTAAATACAAACCCCAATCAATAGTCTTGTTTGAATGTAGGAAATTGTCGAGCCAATATATTAATTATGATGATTGCTCACCTTCAGAAAGAAGATGCTCTCCTCACTAGATTGTTCGTGGGATGCTTAGCTGGTATAACCTATGATTGGTATCATAGTTTACATGATAACTGCATATCCTTATTTGATGATATGAAGTATCTTTTTCTCTCACGATTCTACGAGGGAGGCATGGATATGATGATGTCTTCGCTCATCGATATCAAACAGAAGGAGAAGAAATCTGATCATAAATTCATAGAGCGTTTTAGGCAAGCAACTCTGAATTACTCCCCAGTATTCTAAACTCTGCATTCATCGATACTTGCAAAAAAAACCTACAACCTATAGTTGGGATCTGGACGAATCTAACTCAATTTCAAGACTGAACAACGTTCATCATAGGGGCCGAAGTTGCTGAAGGTAACGCGAAGGTGGAATATAATTTTGGGTTACAAATGACCAATACTGAAGGGAAGCGCCCCTCCAACAATAATAACAATACGAATAATCGTAACAGCAAAGAAAATAAGGCCTTAGCAATAAACCTGTCAAAGCCACCCACCTCTCCTCTAACACAAAAGCCTCCAGAGACTTTCAGGCCTAAGAAAGAATATTCCTTTGATGAGAGTTATATCCACAGAATTTTTGAATGCTTGATAAAAAGAAACAAGTTGAAGTTGCCTGACATCAAGCAACCAAATGAGGCTAGTAAAACAGATGACCCAAAGTACTTCCTGTTCCACCGATATATACATCACCCTACCAAGGCTTGTTATGTCTTAAAAAGAAGAAACAATAGTTAATAGATACTAAAGACACCATCCTTCACATGAGAAGAAGGCAGTCACCGCCAACATGGTGTCTCTTCAATTCGGTGATTTTCCAGCACAAGAAATCCCAAACGGCGTCATCCCAATACCTCGAGCTACGATGAAAGTAGTAAATCTCCCGCCTCCTCAAAGTCAAATAGGGGGGGTGGTGCCTCTTACCATAGATTATGGCTAGATTATGTGGATTCATCCCGACCTGCTGCCACATTGGGACCAGGAAGCAACATCTTCTAATTCAAAATCCAAGAAGGGTAAGAAATATAAACCATGCAATATGATTTCTTCGAATCATCACTAAGATAGAGTTCAAGATCAACATCAAGAAGAAATATCTCTCAAGATCATATTTCAAAATCTAATCATTGCTCCACCAAGCACTATTTGCAAGCTTCGCTTGACATACTGACAATAGCCCATAATTGGCAGTGTTCCGATGTATAGGGCACAAAAAATCTTCATTGCTTATAAAGTTGTTCCTACACAAATTCTCCCTCCTTCTGCTACAATAATTAGAGCATCGACCTCAACCCAGGTGGTTGAGGAAGATCGTCCCCAATTTTATCAATACAGCCAGTAATTTGTACGCTTGATGCAAAATATGGGGTATGACTTCCAGAAAGTTGAAGGTTTAAACTTTGGCAAGCGACATCGTATTCCTCTATAACTCTAAGGATAGTCTAGTAAATCCTATAGTGGATTGGGATACGATAAGACTAGCCCACAGACTCGCTCCAAGAAGAGGCATGATAAAAAGAAACTCAAGTCTTGTAACATGGTACTTCTTTCTCCGATATCCGAAGAAGAAGCCATGACTGGTAATAGTTCTGGCAAAGATTATCATAAAACTTATGAGTCTGTCCCAGAAGAAGTTCCTGACACCCTTCCTACTTCGCCAACTCATATTGCTCCGGTCACAACCGAACTTGGTCCTTCGAAGCCTACTACGGCAGAGAAAGGAAAGCAAAATAAAGTACACTTCGACAAATCCCTAAAGAAGAATGTATCTCAAGGACTTAAAAATCCTTACAATTTTGACATATTAGCACAATTGGCTAATACCCCAGCTCGACTTTCTATACACGAGTTACTTCGTTTGTCGAAGGAGACTCGTGAAGCTTTGAACGAAGCTCTAATATGCACAGACTCGTGCTTAACTCAACTCAAGACTCTTGATAAAGATCCACTAGCGTTCCTCAATGCCACAGCATGATCGAGAAGATTCCTAATATCACCTTTATGCAAGATGATATGTTACTCAAAGATAACCATTATGACATGCCTCTGTATTATACCGGTTATATCGGATCTATTAAGGTAAACCAGATTCATATCTACCTTGGTTCTTCACTCAGCATCATTCCTAAAGGACTATTGAAAGGATTGAAGATACCAATGCACAACCTGTGCCACTAACACTACTATTATAGGCTTCAATGCCGGAAGAAGTAAACCTTTGGGAAAGATACGCCAACAAATTCAAATTGGCGATCTACGTATTGAAATCACATGCTATGTGCTCGACTATGACGTATCCTACAACGTTTTATTGTGACGGCCATGGATACACGAGCATAAAATTGTATCTTCCATCTTACACCAATGCTTCAGATATATGGACTGTCGGGAAGAAGTCAAAATAGAGATAGCTGACCTCAACACATTTAAAGGTGTCGAAGCCTATTTCTCTGACTTTGTACTCTATACATCAGAGTACACAAAAGAAAAGGCTGATCAAGCTAGTGATGAAGCTGAAAATGCCCCAAAGGAAGAGGCTCTGATGATCCGAGTCAAATAAAGTATTACTCGTTCGACTCCTTTGAAGCCTCTCATCATCAACCTGCACAAGTCACCTCCATTGGTCATTAACCTTCGATGCAATAAAAAATCAATGCCGAAGAATGAGCCACTTGTTATCGACCTTCATCGTAACAAGCCACCAACATCAGTGAATCGACCCCTAGTCATCCGTCTTGCCAAACCTTCTGTGAAGGCTGAAGATTCTGCGGACTATGTAGAAGATGAAGAGATCTTGTATTTCACGAATAAAGAAGACACCACTTTGCACTACGTTAATGTTGAACCCTTTGCTAAAAAATTCTTAGAGGTTCTTCATCTCTATGAACCTCTATCCATACACGTGGCATCTCCATTCCAATATAGTTTATTATATGAACAATATGAGGATGCATACTTCATAGTCCCAGCAAGACAGGATAAACAATGTCAAATAATTTTTGGTAAAGCTAAAAATAAAAAAGTCACGCAGACTGATAATTCTGACGAGGTTATTGGGAAGATACAATTGTATCGTTACAGCCCAAAGTATTATGCAAGGGATGGGCTACAACTTAAAATCTGGTTTGGGACTGAATTATAGAAAAGGCAGACAAACTCCTATACTTCACTTCTCTCCAAAAGGCAAACCAAAAATATACTACCAGGGGATTGGTCATAGTTTGGGATATGTTACACCACCAACAAGTCCAGAAAGATCAAAAATGGAAGAAGAGACGCATTCTCACTCCTCTGACTCACCATTGTAGGATTCTGATGAAAGCATGGGTAATGTATTAAATAGGCTTTATCTGTAAATATGGTGTCAACTAGCCCATATAATAATGAAGTTAAAACATTGGTTTTGAGAATGATCCATGGGCGCAACAGATGGATACTCAATGAAAGCTTAAGTTTGAGCAACGTAAGCCACCTACAGAGGATGAAGTAGTTCAAATTAATATAGGAGAAGAATCTTCCCCAAGGACAATCTTTATTAGCAAGAGTCTTCATGAAAAAGATTAACACGCTCTAGTCCAGCTAATAAAGGAATATATAGATGTCTTCGCCTAGAGTTATGAGGATATGCCTAGCTTGGATCACCAAATAGCCACACATAAGCTCAATATTCTTCCGAATGCTAAGCCAGTAAAATAGCAGTAACGGCGATTACATCCGGATATGATGGATGCAATTGAAGAATAGGTCAAAAAACTCATAGCATGTGGTTTCGTTCGAGAAGAGCAACATCCCGATTGGGTAGCCAATATCGTTCCAGTCATGAAAAAAAATAAAAAGGTCTAGGTTTGCGTAGATTATCGAGATCTGAACTCAGCTTGTCCAAAAGACAAATTTTCTCTTCCAATCACATATATCATGATCGAAAATACATGTGGCTTTGAACGTATGTCCTTCATGGATGGATTCTCAAGGTATAATCAAATCAAGATGGCGCTTGATGACGAAAAATACCCCTCTTTCTGTACACCATTAGGAGTTTACTGATATAAAGCCAAGCCCTTCGGCTTGAAGAATCCGGGAGCAACGTATCAACGAGATATGAGTACAATTTTCCAAAAGCATTTATGGAAAATAGTAGAATGCTACGTGGATGATATTGCTGTCAAGAGTGGTCTTAAAGATGATCACCTTCAAGATTTGAAAACTGTGTTCAAATTATTGTGCCACCGCCAATTAAAGCTGAATCCAACTAAATCCTTTCTAGGAGTCTTTATTGGCAAGTTCCTCCAATTTGTTATAACTTTCAAGGGTATTCATATCGATCCCGATAAAATCAAAGCTATCCTCGAAATACAGCCTCTACGCACTCTAATAGAACTTTGTAGTCTACAAGATCGTCTAGCATACATTAGGAGGTTCATCTCCAATCTCTCGGGACATTGTTGACCCATCACTCAGTTAATGAAGAAAGGTATATCCTTTATCTAGAACGAAGCATGTCAACAAGCATTCAACGACATCAAATAATACATCATAAATCTGCCAGTTCTAGTGTCTCCGATCGTAGGAAAACCCTTTTTGCTGTATGTTCGAGCAATAGATCAATCCCTAAGAGCTCTTCTTGTAGAAAAGAGTAACGAAGGCTATGAATAGATAATCTATTATCTCAGTCTTATGATGGTCGGCGCTGAACATTGATACAATCTAGTAGAAAAAAAAATTCTTGCATTGATGTTTGCTATTCAAAAGATACGATACTACTGTAGAAACATGAAAAATATGCTGGATAGCTATACGCAGCATGTTGATGCAGGGCAGCGTAAACAAAGGACCTCAGAGCCATCGACGTGCAAACAGAGCTTTTTCGCTAAGCATAGCGTAAAATATAGGCTCAAGGACCATCCGCGTAATACAGTATGTCCAAGCTGCTTCTGCGTAAAAAGGGTGCTACATCGCCTTTGTGGCGTAGAACTCATCCGCTTTCAATGCAGCATAGAAGTTTACGAGGAACGCTTCGTATTCTTCAAAATGAACCTGTCAGATCATGCAATGAACCTGACGTCTGGACTACTGACAAAGAGTACTGCACGACTACCCAGGCGACGGCTATAATGATGGCGCGGTATTGCAACACAGGCTGTCATTTACTGCCATTTCCTTGGCGTAAACTACTTTTACGCATACAAAGGAATACGCTGCCTAAGTTTTACACAGGCAGATGTGAGTTGTTTACGCTCCACAGAAGACAAACAGTCTGCTACGTCAAAAGCTGCTCTTCATACAGGGCTCAAGGCACGTCTCTGCATTTAATGCACAAAAAGGGTGGCAGACCTTCAAAACACGCCTCTGCATTTAATGCGCAGGATAATGGCGGATCTCTGCATTTAATGCAGAAGATTTGATTAAATATTACCGAACCGTCGTTTAGTGACATCCCCTTTGCGTAAACTGCTTTTACGCATACAAGGGGATACGTAGCCCAGTTTTACACAGGCAGACGTGAGCTTCTTACGCTCCACAAAAGACAAACAGACTGCCACGTCAGCAGTTACTTTTCGTACAGGATTCGAGGCACATATCTGTATTTAATGCGCAGAATGATGGAAAATCTTCAAGACACGCCTCTGTATTTAATGTGCAGGATGAGGGCAGATCTCTGCATTTAATGCAAGAAATTTGATTATATCTCCAAAAGCTGTTATTTCGGCTAAAACGTCCACATCATCTCGGCTTCTACGCCCACTCGGCCTCTATGCCCACTCGGCCTCTATGCCCACTCGGCTTCTACGCCCACTCGGCTTCTACGCCTACTCGGCTTCTATGCCTACTTGGCTTCTGCGCCATGGTGACAGTTATTGGCTTCTACGTCAACCTCTTCTACACAAAGGATAACTACCTATGTGGCTTCTACGCCGTAATCTTTGCAGCAGTTATACGCGTTGTCCCTTAGTTGGACATACGTCACACGCTCATTCAAAAGGTCATCTATACGCAGGCAATGGTTATTGTAACCATCGTATAAAAGGGTGCTGTACTTTCCACTATTCGGTTTCTACACCGACTGAGTGGTCACTATCACTAAAACTCTATAAATAGAGACCTCTATTTACAGAGGTAAAGGGTCGACAAAAAATGGTCAAAAAAATAGAGTATCAGATCGAGGAGAGAAAATGGCCGAGAGAGAGAGAAGAATCCAGAGCTCAGGCAAAGAGTAGTGATCGACGAATTTGGTATCGAGCATCCACTCTCTTTAGCAACCTTCGAAGCTGCTTTCTGTCTTCTACGATACTTCTTCATCATCGTGTGGTCCAAGGGACAAAGTGATCGACTGCAGATCAGACTCCTATAACAATATTTACCCAGATTAAAAAATTATACTCGACATCCTCGTATAGGATTAATTGTACTGCTTGATTGTAAACATAAAGAGCGGGTTTTCGTATAAAGCTTCGTTTCCATATCTTTTATTTATTTTATCAGACAACAAGATGGCGATTATGCTGGAGACATCTTTCTCTTCTGACGAGGAAGTAATTGCTCAACACGATACGGTATCCGTAGGATCCGTGAAGAAGATATTGGTCATCCAGTTCGACCAGTCTGCCTACGAAGACATGCTTCGAACAGGGGGTAGCTCTCACTCTCTCTCTGTCCAAGACAACAGGAAGCTGCGTAAGGTCTGGATGCTCAAGACATCCTCTACCATTCCTGTCGACTCTCCGATCTCTTCGATCTCTCTGACCAACGAGGTTGTAGCATTTCTCCCTCCGCGCCTTGCGCATAAAATTCAGTTGCCTGTCTTTGACAGGGCAGACAAAACTTCTGGCAATGCCTCAGCTCCAATCCAGAAGTATACTCCGCGCTCTGCGCATAAAATTCAGTCTCCCGTCCCTGACGGAATAGACAAAACTTTGGACAATGCCTCAGTGCTAATCCAGAAGTATACTCTGCGCTCTACGCTTAAAATTCAGTCTCCCGTCCGTGGCGGAATAGACGAAACTTCGGACAATGCCTCAGCGCTAGTCCAGAAGCCTACACCGCGCTCTGCGCGTAAAAATTAGTCTCCCGTCCCTGGCGGAACAGACAAATTTTTTGACAATGCCTTAGCGCCAAATCAGAAGTTCCAAATGCTCTCCGCACGTAAAAATGCATCTGCCTTCCGCAGAAAAGTAGATGATCCCTGCAATCTACGCAAGGGAAAGCAAGCGGCGGACTACTCAACTTCTCGGCCTTTACACCAGCAAGGGAACAATCTGCCCGCCCTCCGGATTACGCGAGAGGCTGACGGCTGACTGAGGACATCCTCAGCTTTACGCCAACTAGAACAGAGCTCCAAATTATGCCAGGAGAAGCCCCTTAGCATAAAGAAGGCTTAATTTGCGGAAAGACACCCTCCTCGGGGATTATCCGCTACCCAGATGGCCAACCTGTTGTATATAGGTGGAACAGGGAAAACTATGGTTCCCAACATCCGTATGCCCAATGATGTGAACAGAAGGAACAAGCCATCATCTTCTTTTTTGTAACTCCTCCTGACCTGCGCAAGTATCTGATCCAGAAACGCAAGGAGAGGGGATCTTCCAGCATGTCTATTATGCGTCCTAGCGAGCACTGTTGTAATAGTCATAGGATTGTAATTAATTATTGCTGTTCTAAAGCAAAATGGTCGGTTTTCGACCGGTTGAGCTACTCTCCCTCTTTCCAGGAAGAGGAGCCCACGCATGCATCTGTGAACATGGCTTCACACATACCTAGAGGAAGGTCGGGCTCAAGACGTCATCCCTCTAGAACTCCGAGCCGAAGGAGATTCAACATGCTCCTTAGGAACACCGAAGCTGGAGTGTTCCAAAACACTCGTTCGAGGTCACGACAACCGGCTTCGTACTCTTTTGATTCTGATGCTGGGGGTCGCCAGTCTCCCGAATCAGACGCCGAAAGTATAGAGTCAACTTCTACAGATACCTATACTAATCTTTCGATGACACCCAGGGAGATGGGAGTTTACGCCATTGGAGATGAACGCGAGGAAGCTTCCCCGTCCGGGAGCCAGAAGAACCCTCTGCCAAGGAACCTCTGTCAATCAAGGTGAAAGAACGGACTACTCATCCAAAAGCCATAGAGCCTATGGCTATCCACCTGAACAAAACCAGGTCAGGAAAAGGGGGTGATCCTCTAGTGATCACTTTGAACCAGAAGCCTCCACCCTTGGTCATCAACCTTCGGCGCAACAGGCAGCCGATTGAAGTAAATACAACCGGAAACGAAGTTTCAGATGATAATAAATATCCTCTTTTCCAGTATATTGACGCTCAAATTCCGAATCAGTAATCCTCCCCCCGTGACGATATAGAACCTATAGCGCAAAAATTCTTGGAAGCTATAGATTCCTATCATCCGTATATGTGGGAAGTGGCGTCATCATCCAATGTCACCACGACATATGGACCGCATGAGGATTTTATCTTCATTGTCCAGCCTACTTGCAGCAGTCAGCATTCAATAGTCTTCGGCCGCATGCACAATGAACCGACTGTGCAAGAAGATTCTTTCGATGACGATGCCGGTAAAATACAGGTTCACAGATACAGCCCAAAAGCTTTGAAGATCATGCAGAGTATGGGTTATTACTTGAAGCTGGAACCAGGTCTCAACTACGGGAAAGGCAGACGGATGCCGCTGTACGGCGATCCCTACTATCAACGAACTCGTTTCGGGTTAGGGTATACCACCTCCCTTGCAACTCCTGAGTCAAACGAGGATATCTTTTCCTCTTCTCAAAATGGCTCAGCACCCTCCGACTCATCTCATGCTCTCGAACGAACACTATCAGTAAATATGGTAGTGACAGATTCCTTCGAAGTAGACGAACAAGAATCTGAACTGTTTAAGAATGACGCTTGGGCTCAGCAAATGGATACACAATGGGAGTTTCGCTTCGAGCAGAGAGAACCTCCTACTGAAGATAAAGTTATCCAGATTGACGTTGGGGATGAACTTTCGCTATAGCCGATATTTATCAGTAACAATCTTTCTGAAGCAGAAAGGGAAGAAGTTATCCAGCTGATAAAAGAATATATCGAAGTATTTGCGTAGAATTATGAGGACATGCCAGGCCTTGATCCAAATGTGGCTACTCATAAGCTCAATATATTGCCCGATTCGAATCCTGTGAAGCAGCACCAACGCCGGTTCCGCCCGGATATAATGGACGCCATTGAAGCTGAATCAAGAAGTTGATAGCCTACGGTTTCATCCGGGAAGAACAATATCTCGACTGGGTCGCCAATGTTGTCCCGGTCATGAAGAAAAATAGGAAAGTTCGTGTCTGCATCAATTATCGAGATCTGAATGCAGCCTGCCCAAGGATCAGTTTCCTCTTCCCATCACTGACGTCATGATTGACAATACATGCGATTTTGAACGTATGTCTTTTATGGACAGATTTTTAGGATACAATAAAATCAAAATGCATCCTGAGGACGAGAAGCATACTGCCTTCCGGATACCATTCGGGGTATATTGCTATACGGTCATGCCCTTCGGATTGAAGAATGTCGGGGCTACGTACCAACGGGCTATAAGTAACATATTCTATGAGCATTTACGCAAGACAGTGGAGTGTTACGGGGACAATGTAGCTGTCAAAAGCCGCCTCAAGGATAATCACATCCAAGACTTGAAGACAGTATTTGAATTGATGCGCCAATATTAACTCAAAATGAATCCTATAAAGTCCTTTCAGGGGGTATCTAGTGGCAAATTTCTGGGATTTATCATTACCGCCAAAGGCATTCAAGTGGACCCTGATAAAGTCAAGGCCATCTTAGAAATACGACCGCCCCGTAATCTGAGAGAACTCAGGGGATTTCAAGGTCGTCTGGCTTATATCCGGAGATTCATATCCAACCTCTCTGGGAGATGTCAGCCCTTTTCTTGTCTCATGAAGAAAGGTGTATCCTTCGTATGTGTCGAAGCCTGTCAGCAAGCGTTCGGTGATATCAAACGCTACCTCACTAGTCCGCCAGTTCTGGTGCCTCCAGTCATAGGAAGACCATTCGTGCTGTATGTTCGAGCGATGGATCATTCTCTGGGAGCTCTTCTCGCACAAAAGAATGATATGGGCCATGAACAGGCTATCTACTACCTCAGCAGGATGATGGTCGGAGCCGAACACCGGTACAACCTAGTGGAGAAAGAATGCTTGGCTCTTATGTTCGCTATCCAGAAAATGCGAAACTATGTCACAGGCCAAACCATTCACATTATCTCCAAGATCAATCCTGTTCGGGTACTGATGAACAAGCCAAGTGTTCTTAATTCCTGACTTGACTTGGGCGATATTATTAACTCCGTATGACATGGTGTACGTCCCTCAGAAGTCCGTCAAAGGCCAAGCGTTGGATGACTTCCTAGCTGCTCATCCGATCCCGGAGGCCGCCAAACTGTACGAGGACATTCCCGACGAAGTTACAGAATGTAATTCCTCAATGAAAAGTGATGCATGGCAACTGTTCTTCAATGGTGCCTCCAGGATTGGTCCCAGGGAAAACGTGGTTTCGGGAGTAGGAATTATCCTGGTAACTCCTGATAAGCTCGTCATCTACCGAGCATATTCTCTTAGCGAGCCCTGTTCTAACAATGTGGCAGAGTATAACGCTCTACTAATCGGGCTTTAAGTCGCTAAAGAATTGGGCGTCGAATCTCTGGAAGCTTTTGGTGATTCTCTGCTGATCGTCAATCAAGTCAGAGGAATATATAAAGTCCAAAATCCAGACCTCATCCCCTATCATCGAGCAACGGTCGAGATAGCCATGACATTCAAAGGTTTCTTCCTAGAGCATGTACCTCGATCTCAGAATCTGGAAGCTGATGCCCTAGCCAGTCTAGCTGCAGATTTAGCTACCCCTATAAGAAGGCAGAATTCGGTGATCCTTCTTAACAGAGATTTATTCTGTGTGAAAAACAACTTTCACATAGAACGCAGCTACGCTGTGAACACAGATCCTCACAAGAGAGACTGGAGAAGTCCCTTTATAGATTTTATGGCATACGAAATCTTGCCGGAGGACCCTAAAGAAGCAGTATCCGTCAAAAGACGGTCATTACGCTTCTATTTCGACGCATCTTGACAATGTCTATATTGCCGGTCTTATGACGGACTATTATTATGATGTCTCTCTGGTGATAAAGTACATCAGATTATTCGTGAAGCTCACGATGGCGTATGCGGAGCACACCAACCCGGTCCTAAGCTACAGGATCGCATCAGGAGAATGGGCTATTACTAGCCTACTATGATCACAGATGCAATAAAGTATGCAAGACAATGCAGAGCCTGTCAGGTCCATGCAGACTTTATCCATCAACCTCCTGAACATCTACATCCTACGGTTACGTCCTGGCCTTTCGAAGCATGGGGTATGGATATCATTGGTCCTATTCACCCGTCTTCTTCCAGAGGTCACCGGTTCATACTGGCCATCATGGATTATTTCTCCAAATGGGCAGAGGCGATCCCTCTTGCTGAGGTGAAGGCATATAATGTGATCAGCTTCATCAAGCATCACATCATTTATCGCTTCGGGATACCCCAGAGGATAATTCATGACAATGGGCCTCAATTCATCAGCCAAGCGTTTTATCTATTTTGCGATAAAAATTGGATACAAAATATGGGCTCTACGGCATATAATCCAGCTGCTAATGGTTTGGCGAAAGCTTTCAACAAAACCATTATCAAGCTCTTTAAAAAGTTTGTCTCTTCGAACAAGAGGGATTGGAATGAGAAGCTAGGAGAATGTCTCTGGGCATACCGCACAACTGTACGAGCACCGACAGGTTGCACCCCATTCTCATTAGTTTACGGGAGCGAAGCAGTTCTCCCCATCGAGATCCAAATTCCGTCACTCAGGATAGTCGTGGCTAATGATTTGACTCAAGAAAAGAATGACCTGTTAAGGCTTCAAGAGCTAGAAGGATTAGACGAGAAACGCCTCCAAGCTCAACAGCGCATCACGTTCTACCAAGCACGCATTTCTAGAGCTTTTAATCAAAAAGTAAAGGAAAGAGTGTTCAAAGTCGGCGAGCTAGTTTTAGCCGTAAGAAGGACGATGATTCTTACTCACAGGAGTAAGGGCAAATTCCAGTCCAAATGGGAAGGTCCTTATGTGATCGAGACGACGTTCTCAAATGGCGCTTACAGGTTATCCAAGCCTAATGGAGACCTGTTAATGGCTCCTATCAATGGCAAATTCCTGAAAAGGTACTATACTTAACCTACTTTGCTCAAGTGGAATATGGCAAAAAACCTTATTCTGACAAAACTACTTCCAAAACGAAACTAGTTGGATCGTATTTTATCATGTTCATATTACCTCTGAATAGATATGTTTAACTAATTTGGAACTTCAAGACCTATTACGTCCATACTACATCTGATAGTGTTTTGTGTACAAATTTTAGCTAAAAGCATATTCTATCATGTCCATATAACCTCTGAATAGATATATCCTGCTAAAACTTACCGAGAGTATATCACGTCCATATTACCTCTGATATCACTTTCATCCAAACTTGTCATTTATATTCCAAAATGATGGGTCCACAAAGTCAGATGAAAGCCTCTTTATTATTCCCAAAAAGAGCGAAAGTACATTAAAAAGCAAAAAAGTACATTATTTGGGGGGAGCGGTTAGATCGCGAATCTGCTGCGCCAGAGCAACCATTCTCTCATCCCGGGAGTTCAAGACGTCGGTGCGAGCCCGTTCCAACCTTGCCGCATTGTTGTTCAAAGCAGCTAGCTCAGACCGAGCCTGCACAAAACCTGAGTGGAAAGCACCCACATGCGTCAGATTCTGCTGAACAGTCGCCCGTCGCTCCTTCAGTACATCTCGGGCCGCCGACAAAGAGAGAGCCTTCGCCTCTACTCGAACGAGCTCATCTTTCAATATGCGGGCCTTCGCTGCCACTTCCTAATTTTTGGCTTCGCACCGGGTCAACTCGGGGACGACATACTCCAATTGGACAAGCTCACGATCCTTCTCCTGCTGCTAAGCCTCGATGGACTTATTCAGAGACTCCGTCTGTTCAGCAAGCTGCGCAGTCAGGGAGTCGTACCTAGCTTGAACGAGACCGTCAATGTTGCCTCGAGCTAGCTGTAAGTATTCGTTAATGGGTTGCTCCAAACTATTAACTATCTCCTCTAGCGTGTCAGCTACCCCAGTGTCGTTGAATTCTCGGATCGGCACTATCGTGGACCAGGAGGACCTCCTCAGCGACGCAAAGCTCAAATTCTTCTCCAATACCATTGATATTAACATTTTTAAGGTGGTATAGAAGATACTAGTGTACTGCTCGGTCAGCGCAGCTAGATCCGAATGGACGCTGGGAGTAGCCACGATATTGGAGAGTCCCACTCCAAGAACAACCGCAGACGATGTTGCCACGGCCGTCGCCTCAACAGGTGGTGCGACAAAAGAAGAATCGCCAATACCGGACGAAGTGATCGGTGTACTCAAAGGAGGCATTGTCGTAATGACAAGCTCGTCCTCCTCTTGAGATATCGGAATCTCTTCGACAGGCGAGCCGGCACCCAAAGATATTTCCTCTTCAAAATCAGGCACCTCCGTGTCGCCGCCAGGACCAGATACAGAGCCAAAGGACGCATCTACACTGCCCTCCCCGGAGATGTCTTTCCCTGAAAAGAAGACAAAAGGAAGTTAATATCAATATAATATTAATTTTCCTAAAGAAGAGGCATAAAAGACGGCCTTTACCTATGGCCAATGGTGTATATATCGCATCTGCGGCCAGTACCGCTAAATCATTTCTTAGTGATGCTAGGCAAGCTGTCATACCTGGAGAAGGGGGTGTGCTAACAGACATCGGCAGGTACTCTTCCGAATCTTTGCCGAGATCCACTCGAGGTTCACTAGGTGGAATCTTGCTGGGTGCACCTACAGACACGGCAGGGGTCTCTCCCGATGTTGATCCGGATAAAGATATCCTCATTCAGCTCGGCCCCGAAGGTGATCTCGTTCCACTACATGAAGCGGTAGCAGCGACAGCAGCCTCCAACAGGAATTCTCTGGCACCACCAGCCGGAATATTAGAGGGTCCCTCTTTAAAAGGCGAGGAACCTCCAATCAAAGAATCATCCCCAACATGGGGAGATGCAGGCTCACTTCTAGGAGCCCCAATACCAGGAATCCAGAGAGGACGAGTAACCGTCTTCTTCTTCCTCTTGCGAGGGGAAGTCTCCTTCGGAGCAGGAGCCCTTCGCTTCCCAGAGATTACCAGAGGCCCTCCGGGCGGAGGTACTTCACCCCTCGGTACCGCCAACAGAGGCTCATCTAGATTGACGGACTCCTCACCCTCGTCAGAAGAAACTGAGGGGACTTCGACTCTTCCCCCAGGCTTGGAAGAGGGCATCCTAAAACTTCTATGTATATCAAAATCGCGATGGAAGGTGTTGGTTGCCACGTAGAACTGGGCATACGAATGGAGAATGCACAGCTCCGTAGAGAGTGAAATGATGGGCATGGTAAAAGTTGCCTCAGTACAACCCATGATGAAATATCGCCATTCTCTGGCTCCATCAATGAATCCACCCCTGGACCTGAAGCTGGTGACGGCATTGCCCACATGCAACTGGTCATACCCGAATTATCTAGCAAACCGACTAGGCAAGTAGGGCTCGAAGAAGCAATGGTCTTCACTTCTGTATAGTACATGGGAAGGTCTAATACAGACCAACCAATTAAAAGCCTCAGGAAAAAGAATGGTCTTCCCGTCGCCTATTTCCTGAAGTCTGATCCCCTGTTGATTAAGATGTACAGGGGGACAACGCAGAAGAGCTTCCAACTGTGACCGAAATTCAGCACCCGCCGACAGTCTATAACTGTGGTCACGTTCCAGGAGGAATTCTTGTAGTTCAAAAAGAAACTAGCCCCCGAACTACTGCCAGAGCCGGGAGACATAACCCTGGGGTTATAAAGAATTAACCATCCCATCAAATACAGGTATGGTAATTCTACCCTGGGAAAGCTATCATGCCGAGTTTCATCGGCGAGCAGCCCGTCAGTCATGGCCCTCAGGCCAGCTTGTATGCGGCATACCATGGCAGGGAGCAAGCCCATTCTTGCCCCGAACACCAAACGCACTGCAGGCCAGAGCATGTTGCGATAAATGCGGTCCGCAGATGCGATGCCGGGTACCACCAGTCGACGCAGCCATATGGAGAGAAAGCTAGCCAGTTGAGCTTCCCTGGACAGAGGCCTGCGAGAATGCCTCAAATAACTATAGGCCTTAGTGCCTGCAGGATACTTCCCTATCCCTTCGTCGAGGATCCAGTCCGGAGCCCCAGCGTCTTCCATGAGATCGTCGACTACCTAAGCATTAAGCACGCTCAGAAATTTTAGAGGCTGATCTTTGCCTTCTAAGACCTTCTCTGGCTTAGCCGTCCTGGACCGGTGAAAGAAGAGGTAGGACGTCCATTTATTGATGTGAGCCAAATCTGAAGGCTCACCATAAAAAGCGGTACAAGCAAGGTAGTGGCACATCAACTCCTGGTACACTTCCACTACCCGAGGGTCTGAATCCCCCAGCTTTCGGTTCGTGGGAACATACTCTTCATATGGAGTATCCTCCATCGGCAGTCTCGAGATCTCTGCCATCTCGTGGAGGGCCAATCCCAACTCTGTCACTACCACATTTTCTAGGAAATGGTATTTTAGTAATTTCCTATTTAAATAAATATTGTGCATGGTAAATAATTTTTGTTGTATTATTTAATTATTGTTGGATGTTATTTAATTATATTAGACTTATTTTAGTGGACCCAACTAGTGTAGTTTGGACCCATGGACCACATGAATTAATTAGTTAGACTTGGCCCATTTAGAAAGCCCATAGTTAAGGAGATGGATTAAATTAATTAAGTGATTAGACTAGAAGCTTCCTTCCTTAATTATTTCTTCATGAGAGGCCCCAAGGGGTACATTGGACATTTTACAATTGCTTGGGAGAGGGGCAAGGCCGGCCTATTAAAAGAGGTAGGAAATTTCTTTCTCCTCTCATCTCATTCCAAATCTAGATCTAGAATTCTCCCACTACCAAATTCCCTCCATTCCCAATCCAATTCCCTACCAAATTCATTCCAAATTCTTCCCAATTCACCATTAGAGAAGGAGGAAGCAAGGATCTAGAAGAAGGAAGCAAGGATCTACAAAGAGGAGCAAGGATCTACAATTTGGAAGCAAGTTCATCTCAATTGGAGGTTTCATTGGGAATCCATCTCCCAATAGGTATAATTCAGATTTTCCCATTTAAATAGCTTCTAAATCTGAGATTTAATCATGTAAAATCAACCTATATGTATGTAGTACCCATAGGACTTTGTTTTGTGTTCATAGGAGACCCATAGAGAAAGTTATGGTGCTTTTTGTGTCAATTTTATTGGAATTCCGAATTTATATTTTGTTGTGTGTGTCAATTGATCCTATAGATCAATTGAACATGAGATTTGTGTTTGAGGCTAGTGTCGTGTCCATATTGGGATACTTGTGGTTTGTATCCCAACTATTTGGTGATACGTGTCATTTGGGGGTTTTCCTCCGACACGGGGCTTTGAACATGTCGTATTTTGACACGGACACATAGATCTACTTTTGACGCTTTGATTTGTTCATAAATATTATTTGTGATTTGTTTGTGTCCTTCGGGGTGTATTTGGTTGTGTGTTGGACTCGTGTCGCATGCGTATCCTAGATCTAGTGGGATACGGTGAGATACTCTCCAATTGTGTGTATTTTTGCATAGATCTAATTAATTGTGGTTCAATTCTTCAATTATAATTAGTAAATATATATATATATATTATATATTTATTTTGTGTATTTATTATAGTAATTATTGTAGCATAGATCTATATATTTTTGTGTGTGCTAATATGATGTACAAATATAATATGTAGCTTTCTTGCATGTAATTATATATGTACTTATGTTAATAGTATAAATTATACATAAATGTTTTATAAAATATATTTATGTGTTTAATTGTGTAATTATATTATTTATAATTATTATATAATTATTTGTATATTAATGTATATATTTTAGGTATGCTTCTAGCCATGTAAAATATGAACATTAATATGTGCATGTGTTGTAACTATTAGTATTTAATTATAAGTTTATATGTGCATATATATATAAGTATATAATTATTTATTTATATATATGTATTGTGATTCTTATTGTATATATATATATGTGTATATATATGTGTTTTGTGAGGTATAATATTTGTAATAATATATTATGTTATTTGTATACATATTGGTTTGTATATATATTATTTTAGGGTATATATTATTTGTATTAGTAGTATACTTTGTGTGAGTTCTTTTTGAATCTAATTTGATTCCTACATTATTGTAGTTTATCTCTATATTATTTTATAGATGTCTTGTGAGGTTGACTTTGGGTTTGACCATGTTTGACTTTAGTGGACTTTAGAGTTGACCATAGTTGACTTTTGACTTAGAATTGACTTATTGACCTAGAAATTGCCTAGTTTGACTTGTTCTCTTTCCGGGACCTTATTTTAATGTGGTATTCCATATCTAGGTCTTCGAGGCACCGAGTCAGACATTTGTGAGACTGTTCATTGGACTTCAGGCGAGTACATTCTCTGATAGTTTCTCATTTATGATATCCTCTATGTTCGTTGTATCTAGTGTAGATATACATGTTCTCTTGACACTATGGTTACACGGATTGGTATATCCGGATCTCGTCATGAGATGTTATTCCTTGGTATATGGTGTATATGGTGCAAGTATTATTTCATTGGTTATCTTGTACATGTACAGACACCGATTCTCGGGGAGACTAGCTATCTTCTTGGGGAATCTAGTGCCATAACGTACCGTGGTTGGATCTATTATACCAGTCGGGGTGGGGACTATTTTAGTGTAGATATGTGATCATACCCTCCTTGTGCATGTCTTGTTCCTTGTGAGTGTTGATCATACACCGCACGTATAATCAGCCAGGCCATTATACTCTTGTGCAAGTTCCTAAGCCGATCACATGTTAAAGCTAGTACTCACACACTTAGTCATTAGTATTCTTGTTCTATCAGCATATTGTTCATTATTGTATTTCTTTCCAGTACTTCCTTATTGTCTATACATTTCTTGTATCTATTTATGCATCTTGTTTATCCACAACTACTTACTGTTACATAGTTTTTATCATTATTTGAGAACTGCTATTAGGGTTGTACTCTTCTCCTTTCCTGACTGGATATATTTTTCCAGATGACACTGAGGAGTACCCTACCTATTATGGACCCCAAGATATTGTGGGTTTAGATTCTGAGACCCTGGCTCAAGAGGGACTTATCCCAACTGAGACAGTTGACCCTGGAGTTGTAGCTTTATACTTTTGTAGTATTCTTTTGTACTGGATTTGTCTCCAGCATATTTCTGTATTTTTTTTCAGACTCATTGATGTATTATTTTAGACTCATGAGTTGTATTGTGACTATTCTATTCTTATCTGATTCGTGTTCATTCTATCTTAGTTCTGTGATTGAGTACACTATCTTTTGGTGGTTCATTATATTAGATAGACTTTCTAGACAGCGTTCTACCGCCGATTCTGCGGCGTAGACTGGGCGTTGTTTCCGACTAGTACCCTTACCCCGGGTGCGGGTCGTGACACGTTTTTGGTGGTGGCCAATGCAGGTCTAGCTTCACAAGTATGTGATGTCGTGGTAGTGCGACAACTTAGTTGTACTACTGCGAGCCTGCAATAGGATATAGGATATAGGCTGAGATACTCAATCACATCTAGGAAAATTCTTTTGATTCAACTATTCTCCTTTGACGTTGATACTTGATCTCTTAAACTGTCCTTTCCTTGATATCTTACATCTTGTGCCATATTGATTCTCATTCCGTCTTTTTATGAGACATACTCGGAGATACTTGCGGAGGCACGCAAGGTTGAGCGAGATCTGGGTTTGAAGACCAAGAGAGACCGTGATTCTTTTCTGGGGGCCAACGGCAGTGCAGTATCTGCCAAACGTCCTCATTTCCAGTCCAGACCTTTCCAGCAGCCACAGCAGAACCAGACTCCAGCTAGAGCACCTTTTCACCAGGCACCTCAGCAGCAGAGGCAGTTACAGCAAGCTCTATGCAACTTCTGCAAGAAGCCCGGCCACATCTGGGAAGTTTGCAGAAAGAGGCTAGGAGTTTGTTTGTATTGTGGTACTGAAGGGCATCAATTGAGGGAGTGTCCTCGTCGTGCAGTTCAGGGAGCAGCTCCAGCTCCGAGGGCACAGATGAGACCACCTGCAGCACAACCGAGGGGACCGCTTCCGACACAGCAGCAGTATTTTGTCCAGCATCAGCAGCAGGAAGGTGCTCGACAGGGACGAGCGTTTGCTATGACAGTCGAAGAGGAGGAACCCACCGGAGATGTCATCGCAGGTTCTATTCTTCTTGATTCCATTCCAGCTTTAGCTTTGTTTGATAGTGGTGCTTCCCATAGTTTTGTATCTGTTTCTTTTGCTCTAAAGCATGGTTTGGTAGCTGAGTCTTTGCTTAGGACTTGCAAGATCATGACCGGGGGAGGCATTATCCTGGTTAATGATATTTGCAAGATCGGAGAGTTACTCTGGGAGGCCGGGAGTTGAGTGCGTGTCTACTTGTAATGCCACTTCCGAGCTACGACATTGTACTCGGGATGGATTGGTTGAGTAGGCACCGTGCTAGCATAGATTGTAGAGGAGGTAGAGTTTTGTTTGGTCCGCCAGGAGAGCCAGAGTTCGAGTTTGCTAGAGGAGCTGCGGAGCAGGAAGAAGGCATTATTTGTGGAGCTATGGTGGAAGACAAGGAGTTGCCACATCCGTTGATAGCAGAATTTTTGGATGTGTTTCCTGAAGAATTGCCAGGATTGCCGCCAGATCGAGATGTTGAATTTTCTATAGACTTGGTGCCAGGTGCAGAACCGATTTTGCAGCATGTCTATAGAGTAAACAACAGCGAGCTGGTCGAGTTGAAGAAGCAGGTGGACGAATTGCAGGATAAGGGGTTTATCAGATCGAGTTCTTCACCATGGGGAGCCCCGGTATTGTTTGTACCGAAGAAGGATGAATCGGTGCGCATTTGCATTGATTACAGGGCTTTGAATAATCTCACTATCAAGAATAAGTATCCTTTGCCACGGATTGATGATCTGTTTGATCAGTTGAGTGGTGCGAAGGTATTTTCTAAGATAGATTTGAGATCAGGCTACCATCAGGTGAAGGTGAAGCCGGAGGACATACCGAAGACTGCTTTTAGAACTCGGTATGGTCAGTTCGAGTTTATGGTGATGCCGTTTGGTTTGACTAATGCACCGGCGGTATTTATGAACTTGATGAACAAGGTGTTCCACTAGTACCTTGACAAGTTCGTGGTGGTGTTCATCGACGACATACTCATATACTCGAGGACACCGGAGGAGCATGAGGAGCATTTGAGGATTGTGTTGGATGTGCTGAGGAAGGAGAAGCTGTATGGAAAGTTGTCCAAATGTGAGTTTTTCTTGGACAAGGTGGAATTCTTGGGGCATGTTGTGACTGGTGATGGTATTTCAGTGGATCCGAAGAAGATTTTAGCAGTGGAATCTTGGAAGACTCTGAGTTCGGTAGCAGAGATCAGGAGTTTCTTGGGATTGGCAGGCTACTACAGAAAGTTTGTGCAAGATTTTTCGAGGATTGCCGAGCCGATGACCAGACTCACAAGGATGGATGTGGAGTTTGTTTGGACGGAAGATTGCCAGGCCGCTTTTGAGGAGTTAAAGAAGAGGTTGACGTCTGCTCCTATTTTGACATTGTCATCAGGGTCCGGAGGTTTCACTATTTATAGTGATGCATCGGGAAAGGGTTTAGGTTGTGTTCTTCAGCAGCATGGGAAAGTGATTGCCTATGCATCCAGGCAATTGCGTCCTCATGAAAAGAACTATCCTACCCATGATTTGGAGTTGGCAGCTGTCATATTCGCCCTGAAGTTGTGGAAACATTATTTGTACGGAGAGCGTGTGGAGATCTTCACAGACCACAAAAGCTTGAAGTACGTTTTCACGCAGAAGGAGTTGAACATGAGGCAGCGTCGGTGGTTGGAACTGATGAAGGATTTTGATATCTCTTTGCAATATCATCCTGGGAAAGCCAATGTAGTTGTCGATGCTTTGAGCAGGTATCCGGTAGCTATGTTCTTGACGCAGGATCGATATTTGTTGGAGGACTTGGAGAGCTTGGGCATTGAGGTGATTATTCCGGGTGGTGCTATGCAGATGTGGGGATTGCAGATACATTCAGATTTGATGGATAGGATCAAGGCAGCACAGTATGATGACGTATCTTTGAGGAGTATCAGAGCTCAGGTGAGAGCAGGATTGGAGGATGATTTCACTATTGCAGAGGATGGATCTTTGAGGCATGGAGTTAGATTGTGTGTGCCTAGTGGGGAGTTACGAGAGGAGATATTACAGGAAGCGCATCGCTCTCAGTATTCCATACATCCAGGTGCTAACAAAATATATCGGGATATGCGAGAGAGTGTGTGGTGGTATGGCATGAAGAGGGAAGTGGCACAGTTTGTATCCAGATGCTTAGTGTGCCAGCAGGTGAAAGCCGAGAGGCAGAGGCCAGGAGGTTTACTTCAGCCATTACCCATTCCAGAGTGGAAGTGGGAACACATTACTATGGATTTTGTGTCCGGACTACCACGATCTCCAGGAGGGAAATACGCGATTTGGGTCATTGTTGATAGATTGACCAAGTCGGCCCACTTTTTGCCTTTCAAGGTAGGTTTGTCTACGGAGAAGCTGGCAGAGATGTATGTGAGGCAGATCGTTAGGATACATGGAGTTTCCGTCAGCATAGTCTCAGATCGGGATAGTCGTTTCACTTCTCATTTCTGGAGGAGTTTGCAGGAGAGTTTGGGCACTCAGCTCAAGTTCAGTACTGCATATCATCCCCAGACAGATGGGCAGTCAGAGAGGACTATTCAGACTCTCGAGGATATGTTGCGCACTTGTGTACTAGATTTCGGGGGTTCTTGGGAGGACCATCTCCATTTGGTAGAGTTTGCTTACAACAACAGTTACCAGGCCAGTATAGAGATGTCACCTTTTGAAGCTCTATATGGTCGGAGGTGTCGTACTCCTTTGTCTTGGGACGATGTTGGAGAGAGAATTTTGCTTGGGCCAGAGATGGTTGTGGATGCAGCGGAGAAGGTTTATTTGATCAGAGACAGACTTCGAGTGGCGCAGGACAGACAGCGGCATTGGGCCGATAGCCATCGGAGACCTTTGGAGTTTGAGGTATAGTTTATATTTTGTTTGTGCTTGTTCTTGTTTGTTATAGATTAAGTTCTTAAGATGGTATTTTGTTCTAGGTGGGTGGTTTGGTGTTTCTAAGGATTTCTCCGACACGAGGCACGATTCGCTTCGGTGGAGGCGGAAAGCTTAGTCCGCGATTCATCGGACCTTTCACTATTCTAGAGAGGGTCGGTGCAGTTGCTTATAGACTAGACTTGCCACCTGTATTGGAGGGAGTGCACAACGTGTTTCATGTGTCGCAGTTGAGACGATACGTGGCAGATCCTAGTCATGTATTGGATCACTCAGAGATAGAGGTGGGCCCTACTCTTAGCTATCCAGAGCAGCCAGTTGGAATTCTGGATCGGAGAGAGAAGGTGTTGAGGAACCAGACTATTCCTTTGGTGCGCGTCGCATGGAGGCATCACTCTCCGGGAGAGTCTACCTGGGAGAGAGAGGATGACATGCGAGAGCGTTATCCATATTTGTTTGTACCTTGAGGTATGTTATTTCTAGTTATGTTCTGTTCATTGTTATGTTCTGTTCATTAGTTAGTTGTGATTCTTTAGTTCTGTTCTGTGATTTTCTGGGGGTAGTTTTCGTCTTTGAATTTCGAGGACGAAATTATTTTAAGGAGGGTAGACTTGTCACTACCACATTTTCTAGGAAAGGGTATTTTAGTAATTTCCTATTTAAATAAATATTGTGCATGGTAAATAATTTTTGTTGTATTATTTAATTGTTGTTGGATGTTATTTAATTATATTAGACTTATTTTAGTGGACCCAACTAGTGTAGTTTGGACCCATGGACCAATATGAATTAATTAGTTAGACTTGGCCCATTTAGAAAGCCCATAGTTTAGGAGATGGATTAAATTAATTAAGTGATTAGACTAGAAGCTTCCTTCCTTAATTATTTCTTCATGAGAGGCCCCAAGGGGTACATTGGATATTTTACAATTGCTTGGGAGAGGGGCAAGGCCGGCCTATTAAAAGAGGTAGGAAATTTCTTTCTCCTCTCATCTCATTCCAAATCTAGATCTAGAATTCTCCCACTACCAAATTCCCTCCATTCCCAATCCAATTCCCTACCAAATTCATTCCAAATTCTTCCCAATTCACCATTAGAGAAGGAGGAAGCAAGGATCTAGAAGAAGGAAGCAAGGATCTACAAAGAGGAGCAAGGATCTACAATTTGGAAGCAAGTTCATCTCAATTGGAGGTTTCATTGGGAATCCATCTCCCAATAGGTATAATTCAGATTTTCCCATTTAAATAGCTTCTAAATCTGAGATTTAATCATGTAAAATCAACCTATATGTATGTAGTACCCATAGGACTTTGTTTTGTGTTCATAGGAGACCCATGGAGAAAGTTATGGTGCTTTTTGTGTCAATTTTGTTGGAATTCCGAATTTATATTTTGTTGTGTGTGTCAATTGATCCTATAGATCAATTGAACATGAGATTTGTGTTTGAGGCTAGTGTCGTGTCCATATTGGGATACTTGTGGTTTGTATCCCAACTATTTGGTGATACGTGTCATTTGGGGGTTTTCCTCCGACACGGGGCTTTGAACATGTCGTATTTTGACACGGACACATAGATCTACTTTTGACGCTTTGATTTGTTCATAAATATTATTTGTGATTTGTTTGTGTCCTTCGGGGTGTATTTGGTTGTGTGTTGGACTCGTGTCGCATGCGTATCCTAGATCTAGTGGGATACGGTGAGATACTCTCCAATTGTGTATATTTTTGCATAGATCTAATTAATTGTGGTTCAATTCTTCAATTATAATTAGTAAATATATATATATATATTATATATTTATTTTGTGTATTTATTATAGTAATTATTGTAGCATAGATCTATATATTTTTGTGTGTGCTAATATGATGTACAAATATAATATGTAGCTTTCTTGCATGTAATTATATATGTACTTATGTTAATAGTATAAATTATACATAAATGTTTTATAAAATATATTTATGTGTTTAATTGTGTAATTATATTATTTATAATTATTATATAATTATTTGTATATTAATGTATATATTTTAGGTATGCTTCTAGCCATGTAAAATATGAACATTAATATGTGCATGTGTTGTAACTATTAGTATTTAATTATAAGTTTATATGTGCATATATATATAAGTATATAATTATTTATTTATATATATGTATTGTGATTCTTATTGTATATATATATATGTGTATATATATGTGTTTTGTGAGGTATAATATTTGTAATAATATATTATGTTATTTGTATACATATTGGTTTGTATATATATTATTTTAGGGTATATATTATTTGTATTAGTAGTATACTTTGTGTGAGTTCTTTTTGAATCTAATTTGATTCCTACATTATTGTAGTTTATCTCTATATTATTTTATAGATGTCTTGTGAGGTTGACTTTGGGTTTGACCATGTTTGACTTTAGTGGACTTTAGAGTTGACCATAGTTGACTTTTGACTTAGAATTGACTTATTGACCTAGAAATTGCCTAGTTTGACTTGTTCTCTTTCCGGGACCTTATTTTAATGTGGTATTCCATATCTAGGTCTTCGAGGCACCGAGTCAGACATTTGTGAGACTGTTCATTGGACTTCAGGCGAGTACATTCTCTGATAGTTTCTCATTTATGATATCCTCTATGTTCGTTGTATCTAGTGTAGATATACATGTTCTCTTGACACTATGGTTACACGGATTGGTATATCCGGATCTCGTCATGAGATGTTATTCCTTGGTATATGGTGTATATGGTGCAAGTATTATTTCATTGGTTATCTTGTACATGTACAGACACCGATTCTCGGGGAGACTAGCTATCTTCTTGGGGAATCTAGTGCCATAACGTACCGTGGTTGGATCTATTATACCAGTCGGGGTGGGGACTATTTTAGTGTAGATATGTGATCATACCCTCCTTGTGCATGTCTTGTTCCTTGTGAGTGTTGATCATACACCGCACGTATAATCAGCTAGGCCATTATACTCTTGTGCAAGTTCCTAAGCCGATCACATGTTAAAGCTAGTACTCACACACTTAGTCATTAGTATTCTTGTTCTATCAGCATATTGTTCATTATTGTATTTCTTTCCAGTACTTCCTTATTGTCTATACATTTCTTGTATCTATTTATGCATCTTGTTTATCCACAACTACTTACTGTTACATAGTTTTTATCATTATTTGAGAACTGCTATTAGGGTTGTACTCTTCTCCTTTCCTGACTGGATATATTTTTCCAGATGACACTGAGGAGTACCCTACCTATTATGGACCCCAAGATATTGTGGGTTTAGATTCTGAGACCCTGGCTCAAGAGGGACTTATCCCAACTGAGACAGTTGACCCTGGAGTTGTAGCTTTTTACTTTTGTAGTATTCTTTTGTACTGGATTTGTCTCCAGCATATTTCTGTATTTTTTTTCAGACTCATTGATGTATTATTTTAGACTCATGAGTTGTATTGTGACTATTCTATTCTTATCTGATTCGTGTTCATTCTATCTTAGTTCTGTGATTGAGTACACTATCTTTTGGTGGTTCATTATATTAGATAGACTTTCTAGACAGCGTTCTACCGCCGATTCTGCGGCGTAGGCTGGGCGTTGTTTCCGACTAGTACCCTTACCCCGGGTGCGGGTCGTGACACGTTTTTGGTGGTGGCCCATGCAGGTCTAGCTTCACAAGTATGTGATGTCGTGGTAGTGCGACAACTTAGTTGTACTACTGCGAGCCTGCAATAGGATATAGGATATAGGCTGAGATACTCAATCACATCTAGGAAAATTCTTTTGATTCAACTATTCTCCTTTGACGTTGATACTTGATCTCTTAAACTGTCCTTTCCTTGATATCTTACATCTTGTGCCATATTGATTCTCATTCCGTCTTTTTATGAGACATACTCGGAGATACTTGCGGAGGCACGCAAGGTTGAACGAGATCTGGGTTTGAAGACCAAGAGAGACCGTGATTCTTTTCTGGGGGCCAACGGCAGTGCAGTATCTGCCAAACGTCCTCATTTCCAGTCCAGACCTTTCCAGCAGCCACAGCAGAACCAGACTCCAGCTAGAGCGCCTTTTCACCAGGCACCTCAGCAGCAGAGGCAGTTACAGCAAGCTCTATGCAACTTCTGCAAGAAGCCCGGCCACATCTGGGAAGTTTGCAGAAAGAGGCTAGGAGTTTGTTTGTATTGTGGTACTGAAGGGCATCAATTGAGGGAGTGTCCTCGTCGTGCAGTTCAGGGAGCAGCTCCAGCTCCGAGGGCACAGATGAGACCACCTGCAGCACAACCGAGGGGACCGCTTCCGACACAGCAGCAGTATTTTGTCCAGCATCAGCAGCAGGAAGGTGCTCGACAGGGACGAGCGTTTGCTATGACAGTCGAAGAGGAGGAACCCACCGGAGATGTCATCGCAGGTTCTATTCTTCTTGATTCCATTCCAGCTTTAGCTTTGTTTGATAGTGGTGCTTCCCATAGTTTTGTATCTGTTTCTTTTGCTCTAAAGCATGGTTTGGTAGCTGAGTCTTTGCTTAGGACTTGCAAGATCATGACCGGGGGAGGCATTATCCTGGTTAATGATATTTGCAAGATCGGAGAGTTACTCTGGGAGGCCGGGAGTTGAGTGCGTGTCTACTTGTAATGCCACTTCCGAGCTACGACATTGTACTCGGGATGGATTGATTGAGTAGGCACCGTGCTAGCATAGATTGTAGAGGAGGTAGAGTTTTGTTTGGTCCGCCAGGAGAGCCAGAGTTCGAGTTTGCTAGAGGAGCTGCGGAGCAGGAAGAAGGCATTATTTGTGGAGCTATGGTGGAAGACAAGGAGTTGCCACATCCGTTGATAGCAAAATTTTTGGATGTGTTTCCTGAAGAATTGCCAGGATTGCCGCCAGATCGAGATGTTGAATTTTCTATAGACTTGGTGCCAGGTGCAGAACCGATTTTGCAGCATGTCTATAGAGTAAACAACAGCGAGCTGGTCGAGTTGAAGAAGCAGGTGGACGAATTGCAGGATAAGGGGTTTATCAGATCGAGTTCTTCACCATGGGGAGCCCCGGTATTGTTTGTACCGAAGAAGGATGAATCGGTGCGCATTTGCATTGATTACAGGGCTTTGAATAATCTCACTATCAAGAATAAGTATCCTTTGCCACGGATTGATGATCTGTTTGATCAGTTGAGTGGTGCGAAGGTATTTTCTAAGATAGATTTAAGATCAGGCTACCATCAGGTAAAGGTGAAGCCGGAGGACATACCGAAGACTGCTTTTAGAACTCGGTATGGTCAGTTCGAGTTTATGGTGATGCCGTTTGGTTTGACTAATGCACCGGCGGTATTTATGAACTTGATGAACAAGGTGTTCCACTAGTACCTTGACAAGTTCGTGGTGGTGTTCATCGACGACATACTCATATACTCGAGGACACCGGAGGAGCATGAGGAGCATTTGAGGATTGTGTTGGATGTGCTGAGGAAGGAGAAGCTGTATGGAAAGTTGTCCAAATGTGAGTTTTTCTTGGACAAGGTGGAATTCTTGGGGCATGTTGTGACTGGTGATGGTATTTCAGTGGATCCGAAGAAGATTTTAGCAGTGGAATCTTGGAAGACTCCGAGTTCGGTAGCAGAGATCAGGAGTTTTTTGGGATTGGCAGGCTACTACAGAAAGTTTGTGCAAGATTTTTCGAGGATTGCCGAGCCGATGACCAGACTCACAAGGAAGGATGTGGAGTTTGTTTGGACGGAAGATTGCCAGGCCGCTTTTGAGGAGTTGAAGAAGAGGTTGACGTCTGCTCCTATTTTGACATTGTCATCAGGGTCCGGAGGTTTCACTATTTATAGTGATGCATCGGGAAAGGGTTTAGGTTGTGTTCTTCAGCAGCATGGGAAAGTGATTGCCTATGCATCCAGGCAATTGCATCCTCATGAAAAGAACTATCCTACCCATGATTTGGAGTTGGCAGCTGTCATATTCGCCCTGAAGTTGTGGAAACATTATTTGTACGGAGAGCGTGTGGAGATCTTCACAGACCACAAAAGCTTGAAGTACGTTTTCACGCAGAAGGAGTTGAACATGAGGCAGCGTCGGTGGTTGGAACTGATGAAGGATTTTGATATCTCTTTACAATATCATCCTGGGAAAGCCAATGTAGTTGTCGATGCTTTGAGCAGGTATCCGGTAGCTATGTTCTTGACGCAGGATCGATATTTGTTGGAGGACTTGGAGAGCTTGGGCATTGAGGTGATTATTCCGGGTGGTGCTATGCAGATGTGGGGATTGCAGATACATTCAGATTTGATGGATAGGATCAAGGCAGCACAGTATGATGACGTATCTTTGAGGAGTATCAGAGCTCAGGTGAGAGCAGGATTGGAGGATGATTTCACTATTGCAGAGGATGGATCTTTGAGGCATGGAGTTAGATTGTGTGTGCCTAGTGGGGAGTTACGAGAGGAGATATTACAGGAAGCGCATCGCTCTCAGTATTCCATACATCCAGGTGCTAACAAAATGTATCGGGATATGCGAGAGAGTGTGTGGTGGTATGGCATGAAGAGGGAAGTGGCACAGTTTGTATCCAGATGCTTAGTGTGCCAGCAGGTGAAAGCCGAGAGGCAGAGGCCAGGAGGTTTACTTCAGCCATTACCCATTCCAGAGTGGAAGTGGGAACACATTACTATGGATTTTGTGTCCGGACTACCACGATCTCCAGGAGGGAAATACGCGATTTGGGTCATTGTTGATAGATTGACCAAGTCGGCCCACTTTTTGCCTTTCAAGGTAGGTTTGTCTACGGAGAAGCTGGCAGAGATGTATGTGAGGCAGATCGTTAGGATACATGGAGTTCCCGTCAGCATAGTCTCAGATCGGGATAGTCGTTTCACTTCTCATTTCTGGAGGAGTTTGCAGGAGAGTTTGGGCACTCAGCTCAAGTTCAGTACTGCATATCATCCCCAGACAGATGGGCAGTCAGAGAGGACTATTCAGACTCTCGAGGATATGTTGCGCACTTGTGTACTAGATTTCGGGGGTTCTTGGGAGGACCATCTCCATTTGGTAGAGTTTGCTTACAACAACAGTTACCAGGCCAGTATAGAGATGTCACCTTTTGAAGCTCTATATGGTCGGAGGTGTCGTACTCCTTTGTCTTGGGACGATGTTGGAGAGAGAATTTTGCTTGGGCCAGAGATGGTTGTGGATGCAGCGGAGAAGGTTTATTTGATCAGAGACAGACTTCGAGTGGCGCAGGACAGACAGCGGCATTGGGCCGATAGCCATCGGAGACCTTTGGAGTTTGAGGTATAGTTTATATTTTGTTTGTGCTTGTTCTTGTTTGTTATAGATTAAGTTCTTAAGATGGTGTTTTGTTCTAGGTGGGTGGTTTGGTGTTTCTAAGGATTTCTCCGACACGAGGCACGATTCGCTTCGGTGGAGGCGGAAAGCTTAGTCCGCGATTCATCGGACCTTTCACTATTCTAGAGAGGGTCGGTGCAGTTGCTTATAGACTAGACTTGCCACCTGTATTGGAGGGAGTGCACAACGTGTTTCATGTGTCGCAGTTGAGACGATACGTGGCAGATCCTAGTCATGTATTGGATCACTCAGAGATAGAGGTGGGCCCTACTCTTAGCTATCCAGAGCAGCCAGTTGGAATTCTGGATCGGAGAGAGAAGGTGCTGAGGAACCGGACTATTCCTTTGGTGTGCGTCGCATGGAGGCATCACTCTCCGGGAGAGTCTACCTGGGAGAGAGAGGATGACATGCGAGAGCGTTATCCATATTTGTTTGTACCTTGAGGTATGTTATTTCTAGTTATGTTCTGTTCATTGTTATGTTCTGTTCATTAGTTAGTTGTGATTCTTTAGTTCTGTTCTGTGATTTTCTGGGGGTAGTTTTCGTCTTTGAATTTCGAGGACGAAATTATTTTAAGGAGGGTAGACTTGTCACTACCACATTTTCTAGGAAAGGGTATTTTAGTAATTTCCTATTTAAATAAATATTGTGCATGGTAAATAATTTTTGTTGTATTATTTAATTGTTGTTGGATGTTATTTAATTATATTAGACTTATTTTAGTGGACCCAACTAGTGTAGTTTGGACCCATGGACCAATATGAATTAATTAGTTAGACTTGGCCCATTTAGAAAGCCCATAGTTAAGGAGATGGATTAAATTAATTAAGTGATTAGACTAGAAGCTTCCTTCCTTAATTATTTCTTTATGAGAGGCCCCAAGGGGTACATTGGACATTTTACAATTGCTTGGGAGAGGGGCAAGGCCGGCCTATTAAAAGAGGGGGGAAATTTCTCTCTCCTCTCATCTCATTCTAAATCTAGATCTAGAATTCTCCCACTACCAAATTCCCTCCATTCCCAATCCAATTCCCTACCAAATTCATTCCAAATTCTTCCCAATTCACCATTAGAGAAGGAGGAAGCAAGGATCTAGAAGAAGGAAGCAAGGATCTACAAAGAGGAGCAAGGATCTACAATTTGGAAGCAAGTTCATCTCAATTGGAGGTTTCATTGGTAATCCATCTCCTAATAGGTATAATTCAGATTTTCCCATTTAAATAGCTTCTAAATCTGAGATTTAATCATGTAAAATTAACCTATATGTATGTAGTACCCATAGGACTTTGTTTTGTGTTCATAGGAGACCCATGGAGAAAGTTATGGTGCTTTTTGTGTCAATTTTGTTGGAATTCCGAATTTATATTTTGTTGTGTGTGTCAATTGATCCTATAGATCAATTGAACATAAGATTTGTGTTTGAGGCTAGTGTCGTGTCCATATTGGGATACTTGTGGTTCGTATCCCAACTATTTGGTGATACGTGTCATTTGGGGGTTTTCCTCCGACACGGGGCTTTGAACATGTCGTATTTTGACACGGACACATAGATCTACTTTTGACGCTTTGATTTGTTCATAAATATTATTTGTGATTTGTTTGTGTCCTTCGGGGTGCATTTGGTTGTGTGTTGGACTCGTGTCGCATGCGTATCCTAGATCTAGTGGGATACGGTGAGATACTCTCCAATTGTGTGTATTTTTGTATAGATCTAATTAATTGTGGTTCAATTCTTCAATTATAATTAGTAAATATATATATATATATTATATATTTATTTTGTGTATTTATTATAGTAATTATTGTAGCATAGATCTATATATTTTTGTGTGTGCTAATATGATGTACAAATATAATATGTAGCTTTCTTGCATGTAATTATATATGTACTTATGTTAATAGTATAAATTATACATAAATGTTTTATAAAATATATTTATGTGTTTAATTGTGTAATTATATTATTTATAATTATTATGTAATTATTTGTATATTAATGTATATATTTTAGGTGTGCTTCTAGCCATGTAAAATATGAACATTAATATGTGCATGTGTTGTAACTATTAGTATTTAATTATAAGTTTATATGTGCATATATATATAAGTATATAATTATTTATTTATATATATGTATTGTGATTCTTATTGTATATATATATATATGTGTATATATATGTGTTTTGTGAGGTATAATATTTGTAATAATATATTATGTTATTTGTATACATATTGGTTTGTATATATATTATTTTAGGGTATATATTATTTGTATTAGTAGTATACTTTGTGTGAGTTCTTTTTGAATCTAATTTGATTCCTAAATTATTGTAGTTTATCTCTATATTATTTTATAGATGTCTTGTGAGGTTGACTTTGGGTTTGACCATGTTTGACTTTAGTGGACTTTAGAGTTGACCATAGTTGACTTTTGACTTAGAATTGACTTATTGACCTAGAAATTGCCTAGTTTGACTTGTTCTCTTTCCGGGACCTTGTTTTAATGTGGTATTCCATATCTAGGTCTTCGAGGCACCGAGTCAGACATTTGTGAGACTGTTCATTGGACTTCAGGCGAGTACATTCTCTGATAGTTTCTCATTTATGATATCCTCTATGTTCGTTGTATCTAGTGTAGATATACATGTTCTCTTGACACTATGGTTACACGGATTGGTATATCCGGATCTCGTCATGAGATGTTATTCCTTGGTATATGGTGTATATGGTGCAAGTATTGTTTTATTGGTTATCTTGTACATGTACAGACACCGATTCTCGGGGAGACTAGCTATCTTCTTGGGGAATCTTGTGCCATAACGTACCGTGATTGGATCTATTATACCAGTCGGGGTGGGGAGTATTTTAGTGTAGATATGTGATCATACCCTCCTTGTGCATGTCTTGTTCCTTGTGAGTGTTGATCATACACCGCACGTATAATCATACAGGCCATTATACTCTTGTGCAAGTTCCTAAGCCGATCACATGTTAAAGCTAGTACTCACACACTTAGTCATTAGTATTCTTGTTCTATCAGCATATTGTTCATTATTGTATTTCTTTCCAGTACTTCCTTATTGTCTATACATTTCTTGTATCTATTTATGCATCTTGTTTATCCACAGCTACTTACTGTTACATAGTTTTTATCATTATTTGAGAACTGCTGTTAGGGTTGTACTCTGCTCCTTTCCTGACTGGATATATTTTTCCAGATGACACTGAGGAGTACCCTACCTATTATGGACCCCAGGATGTTGTGGGTTTAGATTCTGAGACCCTGGCTCAAGAGGGACTTATCCCAACTGAGACAGTTGACCCTGGAGTTGTAGCTTTATAGTTTTGTAGTATTCTTTTGTACTGGATTTGTCTCCAGCATATTTCTGTATTTTTCTTCAGACTCATTGATGTAATATTTTAGACTCATGAGTTGTATTGTGACTATTCTATTCTTATCTGATTCGTGTTCATTCTATCTTAGTTCTGTGATTGAGTACACTATCTTTTGGTGGTTCATTATATTAGATAGACTTTCTAGACAGCGTTCTACCGCCGATTCTGCGGCGTAGGCTGGGCGTTGTTTCCGACTAGTACCCTTACCCCGGGTGCGGGTCGTGACAAACTCCCCCAGTGGAGTGGCGAAAGTTCTATTGAGCGAGATATATCGCTCCATCAGTGCCAGAAATAGGTTGGGGTTGAGAGGTAACCCAACACTGGTGGCACTCACAGCAGCATACAGACCAATGCTGTAGGGGTGATCCACCCACTTGTCTGAGGGTTCACCTTAGGGTATACTCCCCCGTGCCCCATGAAATCATTACAGAAAGTTGGTAATTGGACCGGCTGGATCACTAAACTGTCTTTACTCGGGATACTACCCGGGTAAAATCCCCTAAATGTCGTCACAGAGCCGGAAGGGCGACTGACAAACGACCCCTGGTCAGCTTCTTTCAGATAAAATATCTTCCCCGGCCTGCCGTGAAGATCGGGAGTCAGCGTCCACGACATCCTCCTGGGATGTGTAGCATGGAAGAATGCTGAGATGGGATAGTCTCTCAGCATCATGGGCAGATACAAAACCAAGCTCCCGGCAGGGAAAACCCAAAAGAGGAAAGCCGGCTTCGTCTGGGACTGCTTGTCAATCATGTCCCCGAAGAGGAAAGCCGACTTTATGTATTGGTCCCCGTCTATGTACGTCAGGGGCTCTCCATTAATTATGTTCAGCAGCGTTCGCTCTTCTTGAGCCGATATCAAAATTTCCCTTCCTTCGGGATACTGGGGTCCAGAGATGGGAAATGTCACGTGGGACAAATCCTCCAGGTAGTTGGAGTGCAGCATCCCGGCAGCGGAACCCATCACCTCAGCCAATGGAGACGCGTGCAAGTTAACTGCAAAATGCAAGAAAGACAAGTCAGTTTCTATAATCTTGCAGCATATGCAAAAAATCATTAGTCTGTGCTTTACGCCAAGATTGTAAAAACTTGATCATTACACTAGAATCCATTTCCTAAAACGTAAAGTTCAAGGCTGGCAGTATACGCAAAGCTTTCGACAGTCTGTGTTTTATGCCAGACTGCCAAAATTTGAGTTATTATGCCGGAATTTCCATCCCTGCGTAACACTCAAATTATATAGTATACACCAACTTTTGACAGTAAAAGTTTGTATGCCAGACTGCAAAAATATGGAGTTTTTGCGTTGACACATTAGAAATGTGGGCGTAAAAGATGAAACGTCTCTATGCATCATCTTCCTCAATGAGGCTATCAGCACAGAAGACGACCTAGCGCGTTCACGTACAATGTGTGCGAAGGATTTTTAGTCATTCTTTTTCGTCCCAAAAGCTCTACCTTTAAGGTCGGGTGCACTGCTCGTCGGTGGGACACTTCGCTCAGAATGAAGCTCGCCTTGCCCGACCGAAGACGCTCTCGCTTGAGCAGAAGAGCGAGAAGAAGAATCAACCTTCTTTCCCTTAGAGAAGGAGAGTTGTTTCGAGGCCATTACTGGAAATTTTGAAGACTCGGAGAAGAAACGAAGAAGATCTCGAACAGTCGAAGGCTTTCTTCCGCAGAAGACGGATGAAAAGTTTTTCCCTCAGAAACTTGGGGTATATATAGAGTTCGGATGGACTACTCGAATCCCGAACCAAATTTCATAATTAATATTCGGTTATGATTGGGTACTACGTCAGCCTATTACTCAGAGAAGGCGGACAGTCAGCGAATTCAAAAAGTTTTTGTGCGAAGCAGATTCGTGGTTTTTACGCTAAAGAGCTTTTCTATGCTCGAAAGCTACAGATCTACGGTTTTACGCTCACAGGCTACAAGTCTATGGTTTTATGCCCGGATGCTTTTATGCTCGGTAGCTTTTACGCTCGAGAGGCTACAAACCTACGACTTCACGCTCAGCAGCTACAAATCTATGATTTCACGCTCGATGGCTTTTACGCTCAGAGGCAACAGATCCACAGTTTCACTCTCGGAAGATTTCCTTTTCAGAAGCTAAAAATCTACAGTTCTACGCCCGGATGCTCTCATGCTCAGCAGCTTTTACGCTCGAGAGGCTACGAACTTATGATTTTACGCTCATCTACAGTTACAGATCTATGACTTTCCGCATATCTAAAAATACGCAGGCCAGAGTACAGTACATCTGAACGATTCTCAAGGCGGTCAATTGCAAGGGTTCACACAGAAGATACTCCTTCTTGACCTCAAAATATCCCAAGTACCCGAAGCATACAGAGTTCAACATTGAAAATTACTCTTCTCCATGGGTCGATTGAAAGTTCATCCAGAATATAGTCTGAATATTTTGTCTACAGTTCAAGATGGCGACTCAGTTTTTGACAGCCATTTATCGCCCTGTTCCAAGGGATTTTTGAGAAATCATTCTTGAAGATGATGGTCTGAACAAAAAATCTATTTATCAGAAGTGACAGTTCAGAATTCTACGCGGTTCCTCATTCCTAACAGCAGGACAGTTCGAATACTCGAATGCTAAAGCGACTTTCTATGCATCCTTAAGTTATGCATAACAGACAGGACCGAACCTAGCACTCTTTCTAACAGAGACGGTGTAAAATTACCAAACGTGTCGAAGCTACACATATTCAGACTTTACAGCAAAAATATATGGCAAGATGATCATATGCACAAAAGAAGATGATTTTATTAAAACATGATTACATATGAGGGAAATCCAGTCTACAAGGGTTTTTCTTCATTTTCATGATTACATATGAGGGAAATCCCGTCTTCAAAGGACTTCCACATCGTCGTCTAAAGATCTCGCCCAGAATCTGTTCTGCCAGGTTCTCGCATGGGCGGAATTCTTCATCCATCTTCTCCAGCAGTCAGTCGGTTCCCGCAAACTGACTGACATGAAATGATCAACGGCGGGAGGATACAAAATGGGCCTAGACCCATCCTCCAATACATGAAAGCATGGTCAATCTGCTTTCCTGCGTCTAGCGTCGTGACAGATTGAGTTGAGATATTTCACCCAACTTAATCTCGGACGGCAGCTAGTTTGTCTGCTCTCGTTCGCAAATATCAGGAGAAGATACAGCTTGCAAGCTGTGTGGTCAAATACGACCCTTCCTCTCTCCGGAAGAACCACCATACAAAGTTGCTAATTATCCCGAGCAAAGGAGGCTATGATATACTTCCATGATCCATCTTTGCAGAGGACATTTGCACGAAGACGCCCTTTTTTAGCTCCTTATATGCTGGAAGAACATGGTCTCCTTCTTCCTTAAGTTGACCCGACGAACTCCGGCCATCATCTCTATGTGGTGAAGGAAATGTGGGAAGAAAAGGTTAACTCCTTAGCCTTTTTATAGGCGAAAGAGATCACACCGATCCCCAATAACTCTGCCATAAAGTCAGCCTTGAAAGAACGTGTTATACTTGACCGTTTCAGGCTCCATTCAGAGCGTTTCAAATTACGAGGAACGTTTCATGCTTCATTCAAAGCATTTCAAATTACGAAAATTTAAAAGCTTTGAAGGGGGTCTTGTAGAAGCATAAAAAATATGCTGGATAGCTATACGCAGCATGTTGATGCAGGGCAGCATAAACAGAGGACCTCAGAGCCATCGACGTGCAAACAGAGCTTTTTCGCTAAGCACAGCGTAAAATATAGGCTCAAGGACCATCCGCGTAATACGGTATGTCCAAGCTGCTTCTGCGTAAAAATGGTGCTACATCGCCTTTATGGCGTAAAACTCATCCGCTTTCAATGCAGCATGGAAGTATACGAGGAACGCTTCATATTATTCGAAATGAACCTGTCAGATCATGCAATAAACCTGACGTCTGGACTCCTGACAAAGAGTACTACACGACTACCCAGGCGACGGCTATAATGATGGAGCGGTACTGCAACACAGGCTATCATTTACTGCCATTTCCTTGGCGTAAATCGCTTTTACGCATACAAAGGAATACGCTGCCTAAGTTTTACACAGGCAGATGTGAGCTGTTTACGCTCCACAGAAGACAAACAGCCTGCCACGTCAAAAGCTGCTCTTCGTACAGGGCTCGAGGCACGTCTCTGCATTTAATACGCAGAGTGATGACAGAACTCGAGGCACGTCTCTGCATTTAATGCGCAGAAAGGGTGGCAGACCTTCAAAACATGCCTCTGCATTTAATGCGCAGGATAATGGCGAATCTCTGCATTTAATGCAGGAGATTTGATTAAATGTTACCGAACCGTCGTTTAGTAACATCCCTTTGCGTAAACTGCTTTTACGCATATAAGGGGCTACGCTGCCCAATTTTACACAGGCAGACGTGAGCTTCTTACGCTCCGCAGAAGACAAATAGAATGCCATGTCAGCAGTTACTTTTCGTACAGGATTCGAGGCGCGTATCTGCATTTAATGCGCAGAATGATAGCAAATCTTCAAGACCCGCCTCTGCATTTAATGTGCAGGATGGGGGCAAATCTCTGCATTTAATGCAAGAGATTTGATTATATCTCCAAAAGCTGTAATTCCGGCTAAAATGTCCATATCATCTTGGCTTTTACGTGCACTCGGCTTCTACGCCTACTCGGCTTCTACGCCTACTCGGCTTTTATGCCTACTTGGCTTCTATACCATGGTGACAGTTATTGGCTTCTACGCCAACCTCTTCTACACAAAGGATAACTACCTACGTGACTTCTACGCCGTGATCTTCGCAGCAGTTATACGCGTTGTCCCTTAGTTGGACACGCATCACACGCTCATTCAAAAGGTCATCTATACGCAGGCAATGGTTATTGTAACCATCGTGTAAAAGGATAATTTATGTTCTACTACTCGGTTTCTACACAGACTGAGTGGTCACTGTCACTAAAACTCTATAAATAGAGACCTCTATTGATAGAGGTAAAGGGTCAACAAAAAAAGGTCAAAAAAATAAAGTATCAGATCGAGAAGAGAAAACGGCCGAGAGAGAGAGAGAAGAATCCAGAGCTCATGCAAAGAGTAGTGATCGACGAATTTGGCATCGAGTATCCACTCTCTTTAGCAACCTTCGAAGCTGCTTTCTGTCTTCTACGGCACTTCTTCATCATCGTGTGGTCCAAGGGATAAAGTGATCGACTGCAGATCAGACTCCTATAGCAATATTTACCCAGATTAAAAAATTGTACTCGACATCCTCGTATAGGATTAATTGTACTGCTTGTTTGTAAACATAAAGAGCGAGTTTTCGTATAAAGCCTCGTTTCTATATCTTTCGTTTATTTTATCAGACAACAACTACATGTCAGGTCAAACCATTTATGTCATATCCAGAGTAAATCTCCTCCGAGTATTGATGACTAAGCCAAGCACACTCAATTCTCGGTTAGCTACATGGGCAATATTGCTATCGCCTTATAATATGGTATATATCCCACAAAAAGCAGTGAAGGGTCAAACGCTAGCTGATTTTCTAACAGTGCATCATGTACCAAAAACTTCTAAACTCTATGATAATATCCCAGATGAAGTCTTAGAGTCTAATATGTAATTGGAAGATGACACCTGGCAACTATTTTTTGATAGCGCATCAAAAATAGGACCCAAAGACAACATAGTAGCTGGAGTTGGCATAGTCCTAGTATCTTCTAACAAATTACTCATTCATCGAGCATATTCTTTTAGTGAATCATGTTCCAATAATGTGGAAGAATATAATTCTCTACTCATTGGTCTCCAATAAAGAATTGGACATAGAATATCTTGAATCCTACATAGATTCTAAGCTGATAGTCAATCAGATCAGGGGAGAGTACAAGGTTTGACATAAAGAACTCATCCCTTATCATCAAGCGGCAATCGAAGTGGATTTTACTTTCAAAGGATTCTTCATCGAGCATGTGCCTCAGTTACAGAATATGGAAGAAGATACTTTGGCTGACCTAGCATCATCATTGGTCGTTTCCCTAAAGAGATGACACTCAATTATCTAACATGACGAGAGTTGTTCTGTACAAAAAATAACTTGCACATTGAACATGGTTATGTCATAAATTCAAATTCCACGGATAAAGATTAGATAGACCCTTTTATAGACTAATTTGTTTATGGGATTCTTCCACAAGATCCAAAAAAGCCACTTTTATTAAAAGATGCTTACTCCAATTCTACTATAATGCCTCATCCAAAATATTATATCGTCATTCTTATGAGGGATTATTGCTACATTGTCTTTCCAACCATGAAGCAAGATAATCACTCCATGAAGCTCATGATGGCATATGTAGGGCACATCAACCAGGCCCTAAATTATAAGACCGTCTAAGGAGAATGGGTTATTATTGGCCCACCATGATGGCAGATGCCTTAGTTTACCCTCATAAATGCATATCATGATAAATATATGCTGATTTATCTTTTTGAACCCTGAGGTATATTTCATTTTCCGGCCTTTTCCTTTTGTCCCATTGTTATTTTTAAATTTCGAGGACAAAATTTTTGTAAGTTGGGTAGGTTGTAAACCCCCTGAATTTTTCAAATTATTAAATCTTAGATTTTTCCCAATTTTCTGGAATTTTCTGGGAATTTTCTGAAATTATATTAAAATATCATGAAAATAACATTTTTGGGTGTAAAATGGAAAATTGGACTTAGGGTAATTTTTCTGGATTTTTCTGGGCCTCAGACCTATTTTTAAATGCCTAAAAACTATTTTTATTAATTAATTAATTAACTATTTATTATTATTATTATTTTTTTTTTTTTCTCGGCCCAGCCTGCCCTGGCCCATTGGGCCGCGGCCCAGCCCGCTTTTTCAGCCCAGACCCAACCTTAACGGGTCGGGTCGGGTTCAACCGAACCCGACCCGCCGTCAGCCCGACCCGCTACCGACCCCTCTCCCCCACGTACCCGGTCGGCCCCCGCTTCCCGTGCCGCTGCCGCCGGCCGCGCACCCCCGCCCGCTCCGCGCTATCTCCGCCCCCGCAGCCACGTCCCCGCACCGGCCGCCGCGTCCCCCGCCTCACCCGGCCGCCCGCTCCCCTATAAAAACCCTAAACCCCCCCCCGTTCGGCTCTCCGGTCATCCCCTCCGATCCGCCACCGTCCCGCTCCGCCTCCGCCCACCGCTGCGTCGCCTGCCGTCTCCCCGAGCCACCAGCCGCCTTCGCCTCCTCCGGCGGCTCCCCCAGCCGCACAGCAGCAGCAGCCGCAGCCACGCCCCGATCGCCGTGGCCGCTCCGCCTTAGCCCCGCCGCTGCTCCCCGACCGCCGTCCGACCTCCTCGCCGCGCTGCCCCGGCCCCCTCCGCCTTAGCCCGGCCGCCCCAGCCGCCCAGCTCCGGCGAAGAAACCCTAACCCTAACCCTACTTCGGTCCCTGTGTCCGACACGAGTCGGACACGTGTCAGACACGGTTCGACCCTGATTTTTGGGTCCTCTTCAGGTGCGTGTAACTTTCGCCTCGTAGCTCCGTTTTTAATTCCACAAATTGCGTTGTGAAGCCTGTATGACCCTCTCGGTGTCCGGACAAACTGTTCGGGACATCGCGTCCTGTGGTGATCGCACACCGCGATCCAAAAACAGGAAAAACCAGACCCTGTTTCACCCCGGAACTGAGTGCGCCCCGCCAAACGGGATGACTTGGTCGCGTGCGGTCTTCACAAATACGTGCGCGTCATCGATACGGACGTGTGAGATTTCGTGGAAGCTGATTCGGGTGTGTGTGCACACCGGAATCAATGCGTATCCGCGGACATCGCCCCGTATCCGACTTTTCGACAATTTGCCCTAACTTCTTGTACACTCGTCAGATCGAGACGAAACTTGTGCCATCGGACTCGTAGCGATACGCTGGTCCTGTGGGTCAAGTTTGGTTCGATTCTGAGAACGTTGACGAAATCGCGTGTCGTGGGCCCCACAAGCCCCGCTCGACGGGCGATTTTGTGTTCGGCTCATCGGAATCCAAATCTGGAAGTTCCGTTGGGTTCGTATCAGCGTTCCTGACCTGTTGACACTAAGTTTGGTGAATTTGGAGACCTTCGACCCGGACACGTTTTTCGGTGCAAAGCGGGCCCACCGGCGGATCCCGTTTTGACTCGAAACTGTCGTTTTTGCCCTTGTCTCCAAATTGGACCCAAGGACAGGCGTTTCTAGCTATTTGACATCTTCTCAGCATGATGGTAATGTCTATTTCAGCTTTTGGACTCATCTCTGAAAATTTCCCCCGAGAACCAAATTAATCAGATCCAAACAACAGGCAAGTACCTGCACTTCAAGTTAATCTTTATATATTGTGATTCTTGCCTTACATGTACCCTTGATGATTACACCTAGTGTTAGAAATACTGGATTTCATGTCTTGAATATTTGAGTTCCTGTCTTATTTTTCATGTCGGATGGGAGAATACCTAGAAGGCATATAGTTTACCCTTCCCCTTGTCATGTTTAATAGCTGTTGGTACACGACTGTACCTCAGCCGGATCTCGATTTCCCCTGTTTAATAGCCGTTTATGACGGCCGGATTAGCCTTATAAACTCTTACATGCCAACTATGTATTCTAAAAACAAACACAAGTTCACATAGATAGTTTCTGGTCATGTTATATTTCTTGCTGGTTGTTGTAGTTTCATTTCCTGTTTCATTTATTTCTGTTTTCTCATATTCCTGTTTACAGTTTTAACTCTGAGATAATGATGTTCTGTTATGCAATTTCTCAACATGATATTCAGATTAATTGTCATAAATATTTAGTTTAACCTTGTTGTGCACTGTGTACTTTGCTCCTTTCCTGACTGGATCTGTTGATTTAGGCGATGATGAGGACCTTGCCCCTACTTATTATGGTCGCTATGAGGGGACTGATGATACCTATGAAGAGCCAGAACCCACCCAGGAGACCCCTCCTGCTGAGTAGCTAGTAGTAGCTATCTTTTATTTCTGTTTCTTATCCTATTAATCGGGTTTTTCTCCGATTTCATTCTGATTTTTTGTACTAAACATTTGAATCTATTGTCACATTTATTTCAATTGCAATCTTAAGTTTCTGTTCTCATTATTATCTTGCCTATGTTAATTGTGATTGAGCTAGTTTAGTAAATATGGATTTGACCTAGACAGCGTACTACCGCCGACTCTGCGGCATAGGCTGGACGTACCCACGCACTCGTGCCCGAATTTCCGGGTGCGGGTCGTGACAGTTTACCCTCATAAATGCATATCATGATAAATATATGCTGATTTTATCCATCAACCAGCAGAGTTCTTACACCCTACGGTGGCTTACTAGCCTTTTAAAGCCTGGGAAATGAATATTATTTGTCCGATCAGCCCATCTTCTTCTAGAGGATATTGATTTATACTAGTGATAACCGATTACTTCTCCAAATGGGTAGAAGCAGTCCAGTTCGTTGAAGTTAAGACGTCCAACGTAATTAACTTTGTCAAACACAATGTTATCTATCATTTCGGTGTTCCCCGGAGGATAATATATAAAAATATGCTAAAATTTGCCAGTCAAGCATTTTATCGATTATGTGACAAGAATTGAATCCAGAATATAGAATCTATGGCCTACAATCCAGCAGCCAACGGCTTAGCGGAAGCCTTCAATAAGACCATAATCAAACTCCTAAAAAGGGTTGTCTCATCCAACAAACTTGATTGGAATGGAAACTCGAGGAGTGTTTATGGTCTTATCGTACAACAGTTCGAACTCCAAGTGGTTGTATACCATTCTCTTTATTCTACGGATGTGAACCAATTCTTTCGCCCGAAATCCAGATATCTTCTCTTAGAATAGTCATTGCTAATGAGCTAATAGTAGAGAATAATGATCGATTTTGCCTGCAAGAATTAGAAGCATTGGACGAAAAGCGTATGCATGTTCAACAACGTATTGAACTTTACCAATCAAGCATTTTTAGAGATTTTAATCAAAAGGTCAAGCAAAGAATATTCTAGGTCGGTGAATTGGTCCTTACAGTAGGGAGACCTATGATCACAACCCATAAGAGAAAAGGCAAATTTTATACTAAATGGGATGGTTATTATGTGGTGGGGACAGAATTCCCTAACAGAGCCTACAGACTCGCTAAATCAGATGGAGATTTGATAATGATGCCTATCAACGACAAATTCCTCAAGAAGTATTATGTTTAAGAATGACATGTTCTTCTCCATCTCCAGTAGATTAAAATAACATGTACAATTAATATTTTTTTTAATCCCCAACAACTCGTAACCTATACAACCTCTCGAACTATTACCTATATTCATTCGTGAATAAGACATGGGTAATAGGTCCTCAAAGTTTTCCAGCGGGATAATACTCAGATACAACAGGATAATCTCATTGAGATCATCTAAACGATTTTCCCCAATAAAAATATTATATTCTTAAATCCCAGTTGTTTTAAGTATATCCGATTTCTGATCCCCAGTTGGGTTGCAAATAATCACACATGTTTATACACCAGTCAATAAGTGTAATATGATTCATGTCCATATTACCTCTGAATTATATTCCATTTATTATCCCCTAAAGAGAAGACAATAGTTCGCCCTTGAACTACTCTTTCTTCTCTTCCCCAGCAGAGTAAACTAGCGAGTTATCACGTCCATATCACCTCTGATAGTATTGTATCCTGTAAAATTTATCATTTGTATTCAGAATGAGTACGCCATGTGTCACGACCCGCACCCGGTTTAGGGCACGAGTGCGTGGGTACGTCCAGCCTACGCCGCAGCATCGGCGGTAGAACGCTGTCAAGGTCTTGATACTATCTAGCCAATCTCACACAAGCATCCAATCTCCATAAGGAGGCACGGATGACACAAATAAAATGAATACATATTCAATCACAGGATGACAGCACGATAAGATAGCGAACAAAAGTTAAATACAACACAAGTCAAGAAGTAATAATCTAACTCAACAATATCCCAGTCTCAATAAAATGCCGGAGACAAATCCGGTACCAAAAGTCTGCTAAAAGAACTAATCAGAAACTAGAAGAATTAGTGATTCTGGCTAGACCTCCCGGAATCACAACTAACTACCAAGTCTGCAGCTACTCACCATATGGTCCATAAAGTGTCGGACAGCGGTCCTCTAAGGCATAGTCTGGAAAATGTTTCCAGTCAGGAAGGAGCAAAGTACAAATCTCAAATAACAGTTCCATGTAATTGATAAGGACTATAAAGTAATAAACAGATGATGCTAGATACTGAAAAGACAGTGAAATAATGAAATGGCAAAATAGAGAGACAGGCAATGTAAAGGGACATGCAAAATAGGCAATGTGATATAGTCAGTGCATAAAAGAAATGGAAAGAATAAGGTACAGTATCATATACGGGTGATGTGGTATATGATTTAAAATAGGGAACTGTAATCTATTCTAAGTGTTTGAAATAGTAGTTTCGAAATGTGATCGGCTTGGGAACATGTACGATAGCTATAGGGCCTGGCTAATCATGGGTGAAGAGCATGATTAACACTTACAATTGTTCTACACTGCAATAAGAGGTTATGATCACATTCCTTACTAACTACTTCCCCGCCCCCAACTAGTACTGTGGATCCAACCATGACACGTCACGATACACGAGCAAGTCCAATCTATCATGTACGATGTCTAATATACATGTCGTGTACAATGTCAATACGATAATCAATGTAACATCTTATGACTGCAGATCCAAGCAATACTAGTCCGTGTAGCACAGTGTCAAGGATTCAGATGTAACATTTCTAGATTATTGAACTTTATAGGAATTATCAAAAATTGGAAATTATCAGAGAATGTACTTGCCTTGGGTCCTTAGCTGGTATTTATGGATGTCATGTTCCAGAGTATCCCCTGGGTAAACCAACAGTCCTATAGACATAACACAAAGCAAAACCATATTTGCATCAGATGCTACACTAACACAGTCTATAAACACTGGCCTCAGGGCCATGCCAGGCAGGGCACTAGTCAGCTAGGGTCATCTAGAAGGAATACGTAAAACACATTACACTTATTAATACTTACAATATTTTATACATGCACCAAAATAAATACATATACAAGATATATATATACCATTTAATTCATGTATAATATATATATTAGTTGAACAATTATTTATGTACCATATATATATGTCAAAATACAATTTACTATATATATATTGTTAACATCATTATTAAAATATATACTAATACTAATACATCACATTAAATACATATACAATATATTAATTGTATGTACAAAAATATATACATATACATTTATACTAATATACATATTTGAAAATATATTAAGTATATATATACAAAATATATATACATATACCAAACATTGTATATTTTTGTACCAATTTACATACACATATATATTAAATGAAATACACATATACATATTCATTTAAATACGTATATATATATAAATCATATTAGATATATATATACATATACATATACAATATATTACGTTTATATATTATGCTACATTTATATACATATGCCAAATATGTTTTTATTAAACATACATCAATTAACATATACTAATATATATATATATATGCATTTATATACCAAATATATATATTTACTAACTTAAATATATATACAATATATACATGTACCATTTAATAATACATACATATATACCAATTATTGATTACATATATATACTAAATATATATACGTATATACATGCATACCCATACAATTAAAATATATTTTAAGTATAGGCGAAGTATATATTTATACGTATACCAAAATTATATATACTATTAAACATTAATTTAAAATAATACTATACACATATACCTACACATTAATATATACAAATACACTATACTAATATACATACATTATATATATATATATACATATATATATATATATGTATATAAAGAAGGAGGGAGAGAGGGACTTACTGCAGGGGCTCGATGATGGTGGTGGAGCTCCTGGTCCGCCGGAGGGTGTACACAGGGGGAGGAGCAGCAGGAAGGAAAGGGGGCTGGACTTGGCTGGCCGCCGGAGGGAGTCGGCGGGTGGAGTGCAGCAGTCGGTGGCCGCTGGAAGGGGGATCGTACTGGTGGTGTTGGGTTCTCGTCGACGGGATTAATGGTGGTGGAGTCGCTGATGATGATGATAGATGGAGATGGTGGTGGTGATATATGGAGAAGGTGGGAGGAAGAGCAGCCGGAGCAAGGGGTCGGTGCTTGGAGAACCGGCAGGCAGTCGGAGCAGCCAGCGGGTTGGCCGAAGTTCGGGGCTCGGCCGCCGGAGGGATCAGGGAAGGAGTTCGGCGGCCGGTTGGGGCAGCCAGCGCCGGTCGGGGTTGACGTTGAGGGAGAGGTGTAGGAGCAGCAGCAGGGAGCGGGGTGGCCGTGCGGGTGCTGAGCAGCGGGGAGCTGCAGCCAGCGGGCCGCGCTTGGCCGCCGGAGTGGGCCGCCGGGAACAGTAGGGGGGAGGAAATGCACAGTGTTCCCCCCTCACTTTCTTCTATTTAAATTCAAAAGGATGATGAAAGAAAGAAAAAATAAAGAAGAAGAAGGAAAAGAAGAAAAAGAAAGGAAAGAGGAGAAGAAGAATTGCATATGTAGGAGAGAGGGAGGTGGAGGCTTGGAGAGGTGGGCTACCTAGGTTTTCTAGGGATTAGGGTTGATGGTGACAAAACATTAAATAGGGAGAGAGGGTTTTGATGAAGGGTGAGGATGCACTCATTGAATGAGTGGCCCAGATTTGTCATGAGGGAAAATAATTGATGCAGGGATGAGGGTGAGGTTTTAATTAAATAATTATTATGGCTCCCTCATTACTTAAACAATGAGGTGTTGACACAAAAATGTAAATTTGCAAATTAGCCCCCTTAAATTTGGGTATTTGTACAGACGCATGAAATGACGAAAATTTGGCAGGCGATTCGGTGTCCGGTGTTTTGTAGGGTCAAGGGGCGCTGTATGATCGGTATGGGCTCAATTTGCAGGGCACTGGAATTAAATTAGGATTTTCAGAATCGGTTAAAATAGTATCCTCAATTTAATTAGAAATAAATGCAAGTTGTGTTCTAAAATTAATTAGGAGTACATGGGGCCAAAATCAGGTCAGGTCATCAATACCAATAATGAAGAAGACTCAGAACAAAATATTACCCTAATTTGGGTCGCATGAAAAATAGGTCAAGATTGTCTCCAATTTAAATTGGAACACACAACGATACAAAATAGGGATTTATTAAATAACGTCCGTGACGATTTTTGTGCGGCCAGAATTAATGCACAGGGAGCATAATTATGAGTTGCAAAAATAGCAGAATGGAAGGCGGGCATGTCTAGGGCAAGATGGTGAAATTTGTTGGGAGACAAAAGTCAGGGTAGTGCTCCAAATATCGAAGCAAAGGCAACGCGCAATAATTAATAAAAAATACGGTAATCAATTACAAACTCCAAGAATTAAATTCTAGATAAAATAAATAAATACAGAACTCTATAATTCGGACAGGTGGTCATCTACTGGGCTTCTAGGTCAAGTCTACTAGCTCAAAACAAATGAACACTGTATATAATACTATATTTAATTACACATCACACATAATTATTTAAATTAAATATACTATCATGCAATTATTTAATTGTAACTACAATAATATTAATTATAAAAAGTCAAAAATATCCCTGTTTTCGGAACGTGGTAGTGACAAGTCTACCCTCCTTAAAAGAATTTCGTCCTCGAAATTTAAAATCCTCAAAGTAGCGTTTAATCATACACATTATTATTTCCTCAAATCTTAAATTCATCCACCACGAAATCAGGTAATAATCCACGATGTCTTTTCTCAATTTTTAAAAATTTTGAAATTATTGCATTCTTGAAAAATCCTCGGAATAGAATCAAAGTCCATTTTTTATCACAAATTTCCTGAAAGTTTTTAGTTAATAATTTAATACTCGGAATTTAATATCCACTCCTCTAACTTGATTTTTATCAATGCACAATTATAAAATGTAATCTCGTCCCACAAGTTTGAATTCAAACATTAATCCATCAAAAAATTTTATTCCTCGATTTCCTCTTTCCTCAAAATACTTAACAATGTGATACTTAAGGGTTCTCCAATTGCAACATCCAAATATAATATTTTAAAATTCATAACTTGCAATTTAATAAAAATGCTAATAAATCTCCCAAAATTTCCAAATTTAATAACCAATTTAAACACGTCATATTCTTCCTGAAATTAATAAACCACCAATTATGCAATGTTAATTTCTTAACCCTCTATTTAAATCAATGGTTATCCTCGAATTTAATCATCTTGCCTCTCTTGTCAAGTCATAACCCCTTCAGAGATCTTCGTCATGGTCAACCCCAATAATCCTGGTCTAAAAATCTTTCCTATAATCATACAACATGCAACCTAAGGGATATGTATGGTCATGGTGTCTTGTCATGGTATTGCAGTCTCTATATCAGGGGTACTACTAACTACATTATAACAAGAAAATCATGCATTCAACTTGTATTAAGGAATCAATCAATCAATTAAAATGGAGAGGGACAGAAGGAAGGAAAGAACAGAACCTGCTAACACATTACCTGTAGTATCGGTCTCCTCGACCGTCATCGCAAATGCCCCGCCCTGCTGGGGTGGTTCCCTTCGCGGGTGCTGAGCAATATACGGTTCCACAGGTAGCCTAACTGGATCTCTATAATCTGAAGCTGCGCGCTGGCCGGGAAGATAAGGGGCTAGAAGACAATCCCTTACTCGATGTCCCGCAGCGCCGCAGTGCAAACAAAGTCCTAGCCTCATTCTACAGCTCTCCCAAAGATGACCTGGCTTCTTACAGAAATGACAAGTCTGCTGTGTCTCTCTCGGAGGCTGTTGCTGATTCTGCTGAACACGGACTGGTGTCTGGTACTATTGTTGATACTGATACGCCCATAGGTGTTGCTGGATAGGAACTGGTGCTAGGTACTGCGGTGGATGCTGTAATGTCCATGGTTGTTGCTGAATATAAAATGGTACTTGGTACTGCTGTTGGTGCTGAATACGGGGATGCTTGGCTGGTCCTGTGCTACCATTCGTATCTCCAAAAGTATTGTGACTTCTCTTAGGCCGGAGATCCAGATCCTCTTCTGCAATCTGAGCATCCATCAAGATAGCCTCAAAGGTAGCGGTACGACGACCAAAAGTACGTGAACTAATCTCTCTCGTCAGTCCCTTTCTAAATTTTTGGGCTCGATCTTCTGGGTCTCGAATCATAGATGATGCAAAACGACTCAATCTACAGAATTCTGTAGCGTACTCGTCGACCGACATGTTTCCTTGAACCAAGTCATGAAACTGACTTTCCAAGGTTCCCAATGCCACGTCGGGAAAGAACTTCTCCTTGAAGAGCTCCTTGAAGGTCTCCCAAGTAAGTCCTTGTGCTGTAATTCTCGGCTCCATGCGATACCACATGAGTGCGATATCGAATATCTGACTGCCAGCGGCTTCTATCTGTAAGTTCTCCAAAATCTGGGTCAAACGCAGGCTGCTCTCTATATCTTCTAGCCAGTCGTCAGCGTAGAGTATCCCTTCGGTGCCTTTAAACTCTCGAGGCATCATCCTCTTAAAATCCACTATAGTGCCTGATCTCTGCTGTTGGCCAGGAAACTGCTGGTACTGTGCTACTCTTTCCAAAGCTTGGAGAGTCACTTGATGGGCATTCTCCATGTTTTCTTTCATCAGCTCGGTTTGTGCCTGGTGCGCTTCCGCTTGCACCCTCTGAGCCTCAGCTTGGACTCGCTGAGCATCTGCCGTCACTCTCTGGGCATCTACCATGCCCTGGATCAAGGTAAACATCTGCGTTCCGTCAATGGGCAAACCTCCGGGAATCAGAGTCGGTGGAGGAGGAAGGTTATCCGTCATAGCTGCGGCAATCTTCTGAACAGGTGGGGGAGTGGGATCCCCGAAAAGTACAGATACTCCTACGTGCATCGGAGATGTAGGAGGAACTACGGATGTCTGTCTCTCAGGTGGAGAGGTGGCAGGCCCCTCTAAAGCTGATGTTCCCGCTCTCATAGACCGTGTCTGCGGCGACATCCTGAAGACAGATCCCAAAGAATCAATTAAGGCAAAAATACGATATCATCAAGGAAGAACAGTATAGTTCTAAAGAAGCAACATTCAAGATAAATAGATTGAAAGAAAAATCCTAGTTGTGATTGCACAGGTCAAAGATACATCCAAGGTTTGATACCTCTAACCCTCTAGGTACCACAGTCCTACCACAAGCACACTCACTGCTAGCTTCCTTACCTACTGCAATCGCTGATACTAGTTATCCTTATCACTCAAGTGCATAACAGTTGCAACACCCTATACTAAGTACTGCTCTCTCTAATACCATCCTAGATGAACACCTAAGTCAGTTGGCAGTGAAATCTAAATCACGCTCAAGCCAACAGATCCTTACACATGCATCTCATCTACTTATATACTAATATATCTCTCTCACTATAAGATTTTATCCTCCAAATAAAGTCCTCGAAACTAACTCCTCGAATAATTTAAAGTATAATGCATATACCTTCCTCAAAGTCAAACATTCAAATACTGAATGAAAATTTTATCACTTCCAAAAATCCTTACAGTTTTGTCTATGTTCATTGAATCGAATCTGAATTTCTCAAACTAAATTTTAATAACATAATATCTCAACTTCTCAATATTCAAAAATGTAATTCGTTTTCAATCTTCAAATTATAATTTAAATCCATATCTAGTAATCCAATAGCCCTAGTGTTAATCTTCCTCATTGTCCTCATCGACATATCATCAAATAATACTATAAATCAGTCTGCAAATTCATCTTGATATGGAATCAAACCCTACAACGAAACCAAAATCCTAACTTAATAACTAATCAACAATCAACATGTGAGAATGGACGGAACAAGGGAATAATTTTAAATTGGAAATTATAACAAGATTCTCAGGGGTCATCCCAGGAATCTCTCAAGGATATGTGATTGAGTATTCGCTTTCGTCCTAGTATCCTATGTCCTAGATCCTATCGCAGGCACGCAGTAGTATAAAAATGATGCCACACTACTACGACATCGCACAACTCGCGAAGTCTGACCTGTATGGGCCACCACTAAAAATGTGTCATGACCCGCACCCGGTTTAGGGCACGAGTGCGTGGGTACGTCCAGCCTACGCCGCAGCATCGGCGGTAGAACGCTGTCAAGGTCTTGATACTATCTAGCCAATCTCACACAAGCATCCAATCTCCATAAGGAGGCACGGATGACACAAATAAAATGAATACATACTCAATCACAGGATGACAGCACGATAAGATAGCGAACAAAAATTAAATACAACACAAGTCAAGAAGTAATAATCTAACTCAACAATATCCCAGTCTCAATAAAATGCCGGAGACAAATCCGGTACCAAAAGTCTGCTAAAAGAACTAATCAGAAACTAGAAGAATTAGTGATTCTGGCTAGACCTCCCGGAATCACAACTAACTACCAAGTCTGCAGCTACTCACCATATGGTCCATAAAGTGTCGGACAGCGGTCCTCTAAGGCATAGTCTGGAAAATGTTTCCAGTCAGGAAGGAGCAAAGTACAAATCTCAAATAACAGTTCCATGTAATTGATAAGGACTATAAAGTAATAAACAGATGATGCTAGATACTGAAAAGACAGTAAAATAATGAAATGGCAAAATAGAGAGACAGGCAATGTAAAGAGACATGCAAAATAGGCAATGTGATATAGTCAGTGCATAAAAGAAATGGAAAGAACAAGGTACAGTATCATATACGGGTGATGTGGTAAATGATTTAAAATAGGGAACTGTAATCTATTCTAAGTGTTTGAAATAGTAGTTTCAAAATGTGATCGGCTTGGGAACATGTACGATAGCTATAGGGCCTGGCTAATCATGGGTGAAGAGCATGATTAACACTTACAATTGTTCTACACTGTAATAAGAGGTTATGATCACATTTCTTACTAACTACTTCCCCGCCCCCAACTAGTACTGTAGATCCAACCATGACACGTCACGATACACGAGCAAGTCCAATCTATCATGTACGATGTCTAATATTCATGTCGTGTACAATGTCAATACGATAATCAATATAACATCTCATGACTGCAGATCCAAGCTATACTAGTCCGTGTAGCACAGTGTCAAGGATTCAGATGTAACATTTCTAGATTATTGAACTTTATAGGAATTATCAAAAATTGGAAATTATCAGAGAATGTACTTGCCTTGGGTCCTTAGCTGGTATTTATGGATGTCCTGTTCCAGAGTATCCCCTGGGTAAACCAACAGTCCTATAGACATAACACAAAGCAAAACCATATTTGCATCAGATGCTACACTAACACAGTCTATAAACACTGGCCTCAGGGCCATGCCAGGCAGGGCACTAGTCAGCTAGGGTCATCTAGTAGGAATACGTAAAACACATTACACTTATTAATACTTACAATATTTTATACATGCACCAAAATAAATACATATACAAGATATATATATACCATTTAATTCATGTATAATATATATATTAGTTGAACAATTATTTATGTACCATATATATATGTCAAAATACAATTTACTATATATATATTGTTAACATCATTATTAAAATATATACTAATACTAATACATCACATTAAATACATATACAATATATTAATTGTATGTACAAAAATATATACATATACATTTATACTAATATACATATTTGAAAATATATTTAGTATATATATACAAAATATATATACATATACCAAACATTGTATATTTTTATACCAATTTACATACACATATATATTAAATGAAATACACATATATATATTCATTTAAATACGTATATATATATAAATCATATTAGATATATATATACATATACATATACAATATATTACGTTTATATATTATGCTACATTTATATACATATGCCAAATATGTTTTTATTAAACATACATCAATTAACATATACTAATATATATATATATGCATTTATATACCAAATATATATATTTACTAACTTAAATATATATACAATATATACATGTACCATTTAATAATACATACATATATACCAATTATTGATTACATATATATACTAAATATATATACGTATATACATGCATACCCATACTATTAAAATATATTTTAAGTATAGGCGAAGTATATATTTATACGTATACCAAAATTATATATACTATTAAACATTAATTTAAAATAATACTATACACATATACCTACACATTAATATATACAAATACACTATACTAATATACATACATTATATATATATATATACATATATATATATATATATATATATATGTATATAAAGAAGGAGGGAGAGAGGGACTTACTGCAGGGGCTCGATGATGGTGGTGGAGCTCCTGGTCCGCCGGAGGGTGTACACAGGGGGAGGAGCAGTAGGAAGGAAAGGGGGCTGGACTTGGCTGGCCGCCGGAGGGAGTCGACGGGTGGAGTGCAGCAGTCGGTGGCCGTCGGGAGGGGGATCGTACTGGTTGTGTTGGGTTCTCGTCGACGGGATTAATGGTGGTGGAGTCGCTGATGATGATGATAGATGGAGATGGTGGTGGTGATATATGGAGAAGGTGGGAGGAAGAGCAGCCGGAGCAAGGGGTCGGTGCTTGGAGAACCGGCAGGCAGTCGGAGCAGCCAGCGGGTTGGCCGGAGTTCGGGGCTCGGCCGCCGGAGGGATCAGGGAAGGAGTTCGGCGGCCGGTTGGGGCAGCCAGCGCCGGTCGGGGTTGACGTTGAGGGAGAGGTGGAGGAGCAGCAGCAGGGAGCGGGGTGGCCGTGCGGGTGCTGAGCAGCGGGGAGCTGCAGCCAGCGGGCCGCGCTTGGCCGCCGGAGTGGGCCGCCGGGAACAGTAGGGGGGAGGAAATGCACAGTGTTCCCCCCCTCTCTTTCTTTTATTTAAATTCAAAAGGATGAAGAAAGAAAGAAAAAATAAAGAAGAAGGAAAAGAAGAAAAAGAAAGGAATGAGGAGAAGAAGAATTGCATACGTAGGAGAGAGGGAGGTGGAGGCTTGGAGAGGTGGGCTACCTAGGTTTTCTAGGGATTAGGGTTGATGGTGACAAAATATTAAATAGGGAGAGAGGGTTTTGATGAAGGGTGAGGATGCACTCATTGAATGAGTGGCCCAGATTTGTCATGAGGGAAAATAATTGATGTAGGGATGAGGGTGAGGTTTTAATTAAATAATTATTATGGCTCCCTCATTACTTAAACAATGAGGTGTTGACACAAAAATGCAAATTTGCAAATTAGCCCCCTTAAATTTGGGTATTTGCACAAACGCATGAAATGACGAAAATTTGGCAGGCGATTCGGTGTTCGGTGTTTTGTAGGGTCAAGGGGCGCTGTATGATCGGTATGGGCTCAATTTGCAGGGCACTGGAATTAAATTGGGATTTTCAGAATCGGTTAAAATAGTATCCTCAATTTAATTAGAAATAAATGTAAGTTGTGTTCTAAAATTAATTAGGAGTACATGGGGCCAAAATCAGGTCAGGTCATCAATACCAATAATGAAGAAGACTCAGAACAGAATATTACCCTAATTTGGGTCACACGAAAAATAGTTCAAGATTATCTCCAATTTAAATTGGAACGCACAACGATACAAAATAGGGATTTATTAAATAACATATGTGACAATTTTTGTGCGGCCAGAATTAATGCATAGGGAGCATAATTATGAGTTACAAAAATAGCAGAATGGAAGGCGGGCATGTCTAGGGCAAGATGGTGAAATTTGTTGGGAGACAAAAGTCAGGGTAGTGCTCCAAATATCGAAGCAAAGGCAACGCGCAATAATTAATAAAAAATACGGTAATCAATTACAAACTCCAAGAATTAAATTCTAGATAAAATAAATAAATACAGAACTCTATAATTCGGACAGGTGGTCATCTACTGGGCTTCTAGGTCAAGTCTACTAGCTCAAAACAAATGAACACTGTATATAATACTATATTTAATTACACATCACACATAATTATTTAAATTAAATATACTATCATGCAATTATTTAATTGTAACTACAATAATATTAATTATAAAAAGTCAAAAATACCCCTGTTTTCGGAACGTGGTAGTGACAAGTCTACCCTCCTTAAAAGAATTTCGTCCTCGAAATTTAAAATCCTCAAAGTAGCGTTTAATCATACACATTATTATTTCCTCAAATCTTAAATTCATCCACCACGAAATCAGGTAATAATCCACGATGTCTTTTCACAATTTTTAAATTTTTTGAAATTATTGCATTCTTGAAAAATCCTCGGAATAGAATCAAAGTCCATTTTTTATCACAAATTTCCTGAAAGATTTTAGTTAATAATTTAATACTCGAAATTTAATATCCACTCCTCTAACTTGATTTTTATCAATGCACAATTATAAAATGTAATCTCGTCCCACAAGTTTGAATTCAAACATTAATCCATCAAAAAATTTTATTCCTCGATTTCCTCTTTCCTCAAAATACTTAACAATGCGATACTTAAGGGTTCTCCAACTGCAACATCCAAATATAACATTTTAAAATTCATAACTTGCAATTTAATAAAAATGCTAATAAATCTCCCAAAATTTCCAAATTTAATAACCAATTTAAACACGTCATATTCTTCCTGAAATTAATAAACCACCAATTATGCAATGTTAATTTCTTAACCCTCTATTTAAATCAATGGTTATCCTCGAATTTAATCATCTTGCCTCTCTTGTCAAGTCATAACCCCTTCACAGATCTTCGTCATGGTCAACCCTAATAATCCTGGTCTAAAAATCTTTCCTATAATCATACAACATGCAACCTAAGGGATATGTATGGTCATGGTATCTTGTCATGGTATTGCAGTCTCTATATCAGGGGTACTACTAACTACATTATAACAAAAAAATCATGCATTCAACTTGTATTAAGGAATCAATCAATCAATTAAAATGGAGAGGGACAGAAGGAAGGAAAGAACAGAACCTGCTAACACATTACCTGTAGTATCGGTCTCCTCGACCGTCATCGCAAATGCCCCGCCCTGCTGGGGTGGTTCCCTTCGCGGGTGCTGAGCAATATACGGTTCCACAGGTAGCCTAACTGGATCTCTATAATCTGAAGCTGCGCGCTGGCCGGGAAGATAAGGGGCTAGAAGACAATCCCTTACTCGATGTCCCGCAGCGCCGCAGTGCAAACAAAGTCCTAGCCTCATTCTACAGCTCTTCCAAAGATGACCTGGCTTCTTACAGAAATGACAAGTCTGCTGTGTCTCTCTCGGAGGCTGTTGCTGATTCTGCTGAACGCGGACTGGTGTCTGGTACTGTTGTTGATACTGATACGCCCATGGGTGTTGCTGGATAGGAACTAGTGCTAGGTACTGCGGTGGATGCTGTAATGTCTATGGTTGTTGCTGAATATGAAATGGTACTTGGTACTGCTGTTGGTGCTGAATACGGGGATGCTTGGCTGGTCCTGTGCTACCATTCGTATCTCCAAAAGTATTGTGACTTCTCTTAGGCCGGAGATCCAGATCCTCTTCTGTAATCTGAGCATCCATCAAGATAGCCTCAAAGGTAGCGGTACGACGACCAGAAGTATGTGACCTAATCTCTCTCGTCAGTCCCTTTCTAAATTTTTGGGCTCGATCTTCTGGGTCTCGAATCATAGATGATACAAAATGACTCAATCTACAGAATTCTGTAGCGTACTCGTCGACCGACATATTTCCTTGAACCAAGTCATGAAACTGACTTTCCAAGGTTCCCAATGCCACGTCGGGAAAGAACTTCTCCTTGAAGAGCTCCTTGAAGGTCTCCCAAGTAAGTCCTTGTACTGTAATTCTCGGCTCCGTGCGATACCATGTGAGTGCGATATCGAACATCTGACTGCCAGCGGCTTCTATCTGTAAGTTCTCCGAAATCTGGGTCAAACGCAGGCTGCTCTCTATATCTTCTAGCCAGTCGTCAGCGTAGAGTATCCCTTCGGTGCCTTTAAACTCTCGAGGCATCATCCTCTTGAAATCCACTATAGTGCCTGATCTCTGCTGTTGGCCAGGAAACTGCTGGTACTGTACTACTCTTTCCAAAGCTTGGAGAGTCACTTGATGGGCATTCTCCATGTTTTCTTTCATCAGCTCGGTTTGTGCCTGGTGCGCTTCCGCTTGCACCCTCTGAGCCTCAGCTTGGACTCGCTGAGCATCTGCCGTCACTCTCTGGGCATCTACCATGCCCTGGATCAAGGTAAACATCTGCGTTCCGTCAATGGGCAAACCTCCGGGAATCGGAGTCGGTGGAGGAGGAAGGTTATCCGTCATAGCTGCGGCAATCTTCTGAACAGGTGGGGGAGTGGGATCCCCGAAAAGTGCAGATACTCCTACGTGCATCGGAGATGTAGGAGGAACTACGGATGTCTGTCTCTCAGGTAGAGAGGTGGCAGGCCCCTCTAAAGCTGATGTTCCCGCTCTCATAGACCGTGTCTGCGGCGACATCCTGAAGACAGATCCCAAAGAATCAATTAAGGCAAAAATGCGATATCATCAAGGAAGAACAGTATAGTTCTAAAGAAGCAACATTCAAGATAAATAGATTGAAAGAAAAATCCTAGTTGTGATTGCACAGGTCAAAGATACATCCAAGGTTTGATACCTCTAACCCTCTAGGTACCACAGTCCTACCACAAGCATACTCACTGCTAGCTTCCTTACCTACTGCAATCGCTGATACTAGTTATCCTTATCACTCAAGTGCATAACAGTTGCAACACCCTATACTAAGTACTGCTCTCTCTAATACCATCCTAGATGAACACCTAAGTCAGTTGGCAGTGAAATCTAAATCACGCTCAAGCCAACAGATCCTTACACATGCATCTCATCTACTTATATACTAATATATCTCTCTCACTATAAGATTTTATCCTCCAAATAAAGTCCTCGAAACTAACTCCTCGAATAATTTAAAGTATAATGCATATACCTTCCTCAAAGTCAAACATTCAAATACTGAATGAAAATTTTATCACTTCTAAAAATCCTTACAGTTTTGTCTATGTTCATTGAATCGAATCTGAATTCCTCAAAATAAATTTTAATAACATAATATCTCAACTTCTCAATATTCAAAAATGCAATTCGTTTTCAATCTTCAAATTATAATTTAAATCCATATATAGTAATCCAATAGCCCTAGTGTTAATCTTCCTCACTGTCCTCATCGACATATCATCAAATAATACTATAAATCAGTCTGCAAATTCATCTTGATATGGAATCAAACCCTACAACGAAACCAAAATCCTAACTTAATAACTAATCAACAATCAACAAGTGAGAATGGACGGAACAAGGGAATGATTTTAAATTGGAAATTATAACAAGATTCTCAGGGGTCATCCCAGGAATCTCTCAAGGATATGTGATTGACTATTCGCTCTCGTCCTAGTATCCTATGTCCTAGATCCTATCGCAGGCACGCAGTAGTATAACAATGATGCCACACTACTACGATATCGCACAACTCGCGAAGTCTGACCTGTATGGGCCACCACCAAAAACGTGTCACGACCCGCACCCGATTTAGGGCACGAGTGCGTGGGTACGTCCAGCCTACGCCGCAGCATCGGCGGTAGAACGCTGTCAAGGTCTTGATACTATCTAGCCAATCTCACACAAGCATCCAATCTCCATAAGGAGGCACGGATGACACAAATAAAATGAATACATACTCAATCACAGGATGACAGCACGATAAGATAGCGAACAAAAATTAAATACAACACAAGTCAAGAAGTAATAATCTAACTCAACAATATCCCAGTCTCAATAAAATGTCGGAGACAAATCCGGTACCAAAAGTCTGCTAAAAGAACTAATCAGAAACTAGAAGAATTAGTGATTCTGGCTAGACCTCCCGGAATCACAACTAACTACCAAGTCTGCAGCTACTCACCATATGGTCCATAAAGTGTCGGACAGCGGTCCTCTAAGGCATAGTCTGGAAAATATTTCCAGTCAGGAAGGAGCAAAGTACAAATCTCAAATAACAGTTCCATGTAATTGATAAGGACTATAAAGTAATAAACAGATGATGCTAGATACTGAAAAGACAGTGAAATAATGAAATGGCAAAATAGAGAGACAGGCAATGTAAAGAGACATGCAAAATAGGCAATGTGATATAGTCAGTGTATAAAAGAAATAGAAAGAACAAGGTACAGTATCATATACGGGTGATGTGGTATATAATTTAAAATAGGGAACTGTAATCTATTCTAAGTGTTTGAAATAGTAGTTTCGAAATGTGATCGGCTTGGGAATATGTACGATAGCTATAGGGCCTGGCTAATCATGGGTGAAGAGCATGATTAACACTTACAATTATTCTACACTGCAATAAGAGGTTATGATCACATTCCTTACTAACTACTTCCCCGCCCCCAACTAGTACTGTGGATCCAACCATGACACGTCACGATACACGAGCAAGTCCAATCTATCATGTACGATGCCTAATATACATGTCGTGTACAATGTCAATACGATAATCAATGTAACATCTCATGACTGCAGATCCAAGCTATACTAGTCCGTGTAGCACAGTGTCAAGGATTCAGATGTAATATTTCTAGATTATTGAACTTTATAGGAATTATCAAAAATTGAAAATTATCAGAGAATGTACTTGCCTTGGGTCCTTAGCTGGTATTTATGGATGTCCTGTTCCAGAGTATCCCCTGGGTAAACCAACAGTCCTATAGACATAACACAAAGCAAAACCATATTTGCATCAGATGCTACACTAACACAGTCTATAAACACTGGCCTCAGGGCCATGCCAGGCAGGGCACTAGTCAGCTAGGGTCATCTAGTAGGAATACGTAAAACACATTACACTTATTAATACTTACAATATTTTATACATGCACCAAAATAAATACATATACAAGATATATATATACCATTTAATTCATGTATAATATATATATTAGTTGAACAATTATTTATGTACCATATATATATGTCAAAATACAATTTACTATATATATATTGTTAACATCATTATTAAAATATATACTAATACTAATACATCACATTAAATACATATACAATATATTAATTGTATGTACAAAAATATATACATATACATTTATACTAATATACATATTTGAAAATATATTAATTATATATATACAAAATATATATACATATACCAAACATTGTATATTTTTATACCAATTTACATACACATATATATTAAATGAAATACACATATACATATTCATTTAAATACGTATATATATATAAATCACATTAGATATATATATACATATACATATACATATACAATATATTACGTTTATATATTATGCTACATTTATATACATATGCCAAATATGTTTTTATTAAACATACATCAATTAACATATACTAATATATATATATATGCATTTATATACCAAATATATATATTTACTAACTTAAATGTATATACAATATATACATGTACCAATTAATAATACATACATATATACCAATTATTGATTACATATATATACTAAATATATATACGTATATACATGCATACCCATACAATTAAACTATATTTTAAGTATAGGCGAAGTATATATTTATACGTATACCAAAATTATATATACTATTAAACATTAATTTAAAATAATACTATACACATATACCTACACATTAATATATACAAATACACTATACTAATATACATACATTATATATATATATATATACATATATATATATATATATATATATATATATATATATATATATATATATATATATATATATGTATATAAAGAAGGAGGGAGAGAGGGACTTACTGCAGGGGCTCGATGATGGTGGTGGAGCTCCTGGTCCGCCGGAGGGTGTACACAGGAGGAGGAGCAGCAGGGAGGAAAGGGGGCTGGACTTGGCTGGCCCCCGGAGGGAGTCGGCGGGTGGAGTGCAGCAGTCGGTGGCCGCCGGGAGGAGGATCGTACTGGTGGTGTTGGGTTCTCGTCGACGGGATTAATGGTGGTGGAGTCGCTGATGATGATGATAGATGGAGATGGTGGTGGTGATATATGGAGAAGGTGGGAGAAAGAGCAGCCGGAGCAAGGGGTCGGAGCTTGGAGAACCAGCAGGCAGTCGGAGCAGCCAGCGGGTTGGCCGGAGTTCGGGGCTCGGCCGCCCGAGGGATCAGGGAAGGAGTTCGGCGGCCGGTTGGGGCAGCCAGCGCCGGTCGGGGTTGACGTTGAGGGAGAGGTGGAGGAGCAGCAGCAGGGAGCGGGGTGGCCGTGCGGGTGTTGAGCAGCGGGGAGCTGCAGCCAGCGGGCCGCGCTTGGCCGCCGGAGTGGGCCGCCGGGAACAGTAGGGGGGAGGAAATGCACAGTGTTCCCCCCCTCTCTTTCTTCTATTTAAATTCAAAAGGATGAAGAAAGAAAGAAAAAATAAAGAAGAAGAAGGAAAAGAAGAAGAAGAAAGGAAAGAGGAGAAGAAGAATTACATACGTAGGAGAGAGGGAGGTGGAGGCTTGGAGAGGTGGGCTACCTAGGTTTTCTAGGGATTAGGGTTGATGGTGACAAAACATTAAATAGGGAGAGAGGGTTTTGATGAAGGGTGAGGATGCACTCATTGAATGAGTGGCCCAGATTTGTCATGAGGGAAAATAATTGATGTAGGGATGAGGGTGAGGTTTTAATTAAATAATTATTATGGCTCCCTCATTACTTAAACAATGAGGTGTTGACACAAAAATGTAAATTTACAAATTAGCCCCCTTAAATTTGGATATTTGCACAGACGCATGAAATGACGAAAATTTGGCAGGCGATTCGGTGTCCGGTGTTTTGTAGGGTCAAGGGGCGCTGTATGATCGGTATGGGCTCAATTTGTAGGGCACTGGAATTAAATTGGGATTTTCAGAATCGGTTAAAATAGTATCCTCAATTTAATTAGAAATAAATGCAAGTTGTGTTCTAAAATTAATTAGGAGTACATGGGGCCAAAATCAGGTCAGGTCATCAATACCAATAATGAAGAAGACTCAGAACAGAATATTACCCTAATTTGGGTCGCACGAAAAATAGGTCAAGATTGTCTCCAATTTAAATTGGAACGCACAACGATACAAAATAGGGATTTATTAAATAACGTCCGCGACGATTTTTGTGCGGCCAGAATTAATGCACAGGGAGCATAATTATGAGTTGCAAAAATAGCAGAATGGAAGGCGGGCATGTCTAGGACAAGATGGTGAAATTTGTTGGGAGACAAAAGTCAGGGTAGTGCTCCAAATATCGAAGCAAAGGCAACGCGCAATAATTAATAAAAAATACGGTAATCAATTACAAACTCCAAGAATTAAATTCTAGATAAAATAAATAAATACAGAACTCTATAATTCGGACAGGTGGTCATCTACTGGGCTTCTAGGTCAAGTCTACTAGCTCAAAACAAATGAACACTGTATATAATACTATATTTAATTACACATCACACATAATTATTTAAATTAAATATACTATCATGCAATTATTTAAATGTAACTACAATAATATTAATTATAAAAAGTCAAAAATACCCCTATTTTCGGAATGTGGTAGTGACACCATGAATGACAAATCCACCTAATCCCATACAGAACTATATTTTCCCATGTCTATGTTACCTCTGAGAAGATATATTCAGTAGGATTTTGTTTAAAAACATATCACGTCCACATTAACCCAGATCTCATTTTTATTCTAACCTATTATTTGTATATAATGTCAGATGCATAATAAACAAATGGGTCAACAACAAACAATTATTCTTTGAAAAGTTAAAATTTTTAATTTATTTTTATTGAAAAAACTTACAAGGAAAAGCCTAAGATACGTTTTATTCAGGTGGAGTGGAAAGATCAGGGAGAAACTGTGTTATTCGAGCCAGTTGCTGGTCTTTATTCAATGTCGCTCTCCTACGTGCTTCGATCATTCTCGAGTCATCTATGGCAAAATGAGCCATAGAAGCATATAACTCTATAAACTTGTTTCGAGCGTGGTTAAGCTCGTTCTTATTATTCTAGATCTCTAAAAGTTGTTCTTTTTCTAAGTTACAATGTGCCAGCTCTTTTTGACGTTGGTCCACAGTCACCTTCAAATCTTCTCTTGCTTGTTTAAGCTGGGCTTCGAGTTCTTGGATCTGAGTTTGAATTTGTAGTGCCATGTCATTATGTTCATCATGGGTAGAATGATGAAGAGCCAAAGAAGAAGTCACTTCTTTTACAGAAGTATTTATTCGGACAGTCTTCTCAGCATGGATCTTCATATGCTCCTGGAAAGTGATCTGATGCTCTATGAACTCAACAGTGATTGACTCATACTCAGTCTGAATCAGAGCCAAGTTGTCCCCACTGTTAAGTTGCAGATATTCATTAATGGGTTGCTCAAGGCCTATCAAGATTTTCTCAAGAGCAGCAGCCCTATCTTCATCCTTGAAGTTTCTGTTGAGTTAAATCATAGACAAGCTAGCATCTTTTACATCCACAAAGGATAAACCTTTCTCAAGCACAAGATTTATCAAGTCCTTCAATATTGTGTAGAAAGCAGATGTATAAGCTTCTACTAAAGCATTAAAGCGAGTGTTTGAATTTGGAGATGTGACAATTTTAGCTAATCCCAAACCACGATACACGAAGAAAGTTGTCGTGATAGTTGTAGCCTCGACACTGGAGACAAAAGAGGAAGAATTCGCTGCTTGTTCTCTCAGGCTAACAGTAGAAGCCATTTCGACATCACTGGTAATTTTTACCACAAGTGAAGTTGAACCTACTAGTGGTATTAATACGATATACGCACCTGAAGCCATAATATCAGTAACAGAAGTTGTTTCAACCTGTGAAACAACTGTCTTCTCAACCCTCTATGGAGTAACTTCTACCACAACTCCATCATCTAAAGAAAAAATATCAGACAAATAATATGATCAATAAATAACATATTGTAATTAAGATATATGCACGTCGAGTTAAGGAAAGAAGTGGCAACTTGGCATGTGCTAGCCTGAGTTATTACTGCATAAATTTGTGATAATGAAGCATGCAACGCAAGAACTTGTGGTATAGAAAGAATATAGAGACGCATACTAGTACCCGTTGGTACATATTCATCTTCAGAAATCTGTCTCTCCAAAGAATCCTCACGTCTATCAACGAAGCCTCCACCTTAGACGAATCAACATGAAGGAGAAAATTATCTTAATTGCTCACAGTCTTGCTCTCTTTGAAACTACAGTTTCAGTAATAATATGTTCCATAGCATCTTCAAGTCCAGTTATAACTATAGCAGATTAAGGTTGAGCCTGAATATCCTGTTCAGGCATATCTTCGGTGTTTGTGGCAGAAATGTCAACTTGTGACTCAATCTGCTCATCAACTTCAACCCGAGAAGGTAAAATTATTTCTACGCCAACGTTTTCTTCGTTACAACTTATAGAAGCATGAAAAATATGCTGGATAGCTATACGCAGCATGTTGATACTGGGCAACGTAAAAAGATGACTTCAGAGCCATCGACGTGCAATAGAGCTTTTCTGCTGAGCACAGCGTAAAATATAAGCTCAAGGACCATCCGCGTAATGCAGTATGTCCAGGCTGCTTCTGCGTAAAAAGGGTGCTACATCGCCTTCATGGCGTTAAACTCATCCGCTTTCAATGCAGCATTGAAGTGTATGAGGAACACTTCGTATTCTTCGAAATAAACCTGTCAGATCATGCAATGAACCTGACGTCTGAACTCCTGACAAAGAGTACTACACGACTACCCAGGCGACTGCAATAATGATGGCGCGGCACTTTAACCCAGGCTGTCATTTACTGCCATTTTCTTGGCATAAACTGCTTTTACGCATACAAAGGAATACGCTGCCTAGTTTTACACAGGCAGATGTGAGCTGTTTATGCTCCACAGAAGACAAACAGCCTGCCACGTCAAAAGCTGCTATTCGTACAGGGCTCGAGGCACATCTATGCATTTAATGCGCAAAGTGATGACAGAACTCGAGGCACGTCTCTGCATTTAATGCGCAAAAAGGGTGACAGACCTTCAAAACATGCCTCTGTATTTAATGCGCAGGATAATGGCGGATCTCTGCATTTAATGCAGGAGATTTGATTAAATATCACCGAACCGTCATTTAGTGACATCCCTTTTGCGTAAACTGCTTTTACGCATACAAGGGGATACGCTGCCTAGTTTTACACAGGCAGACGTGAGCTTCTTACGCTCCAGAGAAGACAAACAGACTGCCACGTCAGCAGTTACTCTTTGTTCAGGATTCGAGGCGCGTATCTGCATTTAATGCGCAGAATGATGGCAAATCTTAAAGACACGCCTCTGTATTTAATGCGCATGATGTGGGCAGATCTCTACATTTAATGCAAGAGATTTAATTATATCTCCAAGTGCCGTAATTTTGGCTAAGACGTCCACATCATCACTTTGGCACATTTTGCCAACTCAGGCCTCAGTCAGGAGAAGAGGATCAGCTATCTTCTGCGCCCGCTCGGCTTCTACGCCCTCTCGGCTTCTACGCCCACTCGGCCTCTATGCCTACTCGGCTTCTACGCCTACTCGGCTTCTATGCCTACTTGGCTTCTACGCCATGGTGACAGTTATTGGCTTCTACGCCAACCTCTTCTACACAAAGGATAACTACCTACGTGGCTTCTATGTCGTGATCTTCGCAGCAGTTATACACGTTGTCCCTAAGTTGGACACGCGTTACATGCTCATTCAAAAGGTCATCTATACGCGGGCAATGGTTATTGTAACCATTGTGTAAAAGGGTGCTGTACTATCTACTACTCGGTTTCTACACCGACTGAGTGGTCACTGTCACTAAAACTCTATAAATAGAGACCTCTATCAATAGAGGGCGAGGGTCAAAAACTAAGAGGGGAGAAAAATTGGTCGAGAAACGGAAGATTGAAAGGTCGATATTTGGTCACAGATTTCAAGAGAGAAGAATCCAGAGCTCAGGCAAAGAGTAGTGATCGACGACTTTGGCATCGAGCATCCACTCTCTTTAGCAACCTTCGAAGCTGCTTTCTGTCTTCTACGGCACTTCTTCATCATCGTGTGGTCCAAGGGATAAAGTGATCGACTGCAGATCAGACTCCTATAGCAATATTTATCCAGATTAAAAAATTGTACTCGACATCCCCGTATAGGATTAATTGTACTGCTTGTTTGTAAACATAAAGGGCGGCTTTTCGTATAAAGCCTCATTTCCATATCTTTCATTTATTTTATCAGAAAATAAGATGGCGACTCTGTTGGGGACATCTTTCTCTTCTGATGAGGAAGAAATTGCTCAACACGATACGGTATCCGTGGGATCCGTGAAGAAGACACTGGTCGTCCAGTTTGACCAGTCTGCCTACGAAGATATGCTTCGAACAGGGGGTAGCTCTCACTCTCTCTCTGTCCAAGACAACAGGAAGCTGCGTAAGGTCTGGATGCCCAAGACATCCTCTAACATTCCTGTCGACTCTCCGATCTCTTCAATCTCTCCGACCAACGAGGTTGTAGCATTGCTCCTTCCGCGCCTTGCGCGTAAAATTCAGTCGCATGTCTCTGACAGGGCAGACAAAACTTCTGGCAATGCCTCAGCGCCAATCCAGAAGTATACTCCGTGCCTTGTGCGTAAAATTCAGTCGCCTGTCTCTGACAGGGCAGACAAAACTTCTGGCAAAGCCTCAGCGCCAATCCAGAAGTATACTCCGCGCTTGGCACGTAAAATTCAGTCGTCTTTCTCTGATAAGGCAAATAAAACTTCTGGCAATGCCTCAGCGCTAGGCCAGAAGTACACATCGTGCTTTGCACGTAAAATTCTGTCTCCCGTCTGTGACAGAATAGACAAAATTTCTGATAATACCTCAGCGCCAAATCAGGAATCCCAAACGCGCTCCGCGCGTAAAAATGCATCTGCCTTCCACAGAAAAGAAGATGAACCCTGCAATCTACGCAAGGGAAAGCAAGCGACGGACTATTCAACTTCTCGGCCTTTACGCCAGCAAGGGAAAAATCTGCCCGCCCTCCTGATTACGTGAGAGGCTGACGGCCGACTGAGGACATCCTCAACTTTACGCCAACCAGAGCAGAGCTCCAAATTATGCCAAGAGAAACCCCTCAGCGTAAAGAAGGCTCAATTTACGGAAAGACACCCTCCTCGGGGATTATCCGCTACCCAGATGGCCAACCTGTTGTATATAGGTGGCACAGGGAAAACTATGGTTCCCAACATCCGCATGCCCACTGATGTGAACAGAAAGAACAAGCCATCATCTTCTTCTTCTATAACTCCTCCTAACCTATGAAAGTATCTGATCCAGAAATACAAGGAGAGGGGATCTTCCAGCATGTCTATTACGCCTTCTAGCGAGCACTGTTGTAATAGTCATAGGATTGTAATTAATTGTTGCTGTTCTGAAGCAAAATGGTCAGTTTTCGACCAGTTGAGCTACTCTCTGTGTTTCCAGGAAGAAGAGCCCACGCATGCATCTGTGAACATGGCTTCACACATACCTAGAGGAAGGTCGGGCTCAAGACGTCATCCCTCTAGAACTTCGAGCCGAAGGAGATTCAACATGCTCCTTAGGAACACGGAAGCTGGGGTATTCCGAAACACTCGTTCGAGGTCACGATAACCGGGTTCGTACTCTTCTGATTCCGATGCTTGGGGTCGCCAGTCTCCCGAATCAGACGTCGAAAGTATAGAGTAAATTTCTACAGAGACCTATAGTGATCTTTCAATGACACCCAGGAAGATGGGAATTTATGCCATTGGAGATGAACGCGAGGAAGCTTCCCCGTCCGGGAGCGCTGAGCAACGCATCACTATACTGGAGACGTCTCTGAAAGAGATGCAATCCATGATGGAGAACATGCACCAGATGATGCTAACTCAACACACAGCTACCATAGCTCAATCATCGGTCCCTCCAACTCAGATACGTGTGGGGGTGGACTTACTACCTTCCAATACGATCCAAGAGCCTGCTCTAAATCAAGAGTCAGCAGTTCCTCCGCTTCCTCACTCGGAGAATGTATTACCTCCCATTGGAGTCGCTATACAACCGATTCCTCACCACTCCATGGTCCCGCTACCGGCTGAAAATCCGATATAGGCAGTACGGGAGCTGAAAGCCCAATTTGATGCCTTGAAGCACAAAGATCAGCTCAAGAAATTGGAAATCAATCAACCTTACCCAGCTATCTGGGAAGAGGCCCCTTTCCCTCATAAATAAAAACCACAGACCATGGCTCTGTTCGAGGAAAAAACATCACCGAGTTAGTACATGAACTACTTCAGTATGATGACGGTGTTACTACAGGGGAATGACGCCCTCATCACTCGGGTGTTCAAGGGCTGTCTCTCGGGAGTGGCTTACCAGTGGTACCGCAGCCTGGCGGACAACTATATTACTTCCTTCGACGACTTCAAAGCCTTATTCTTCACAAGATTCTACGAAGGAGGGATGGACATGTCGATGTCCTCTCTCATCGAAGTGAAGCAGAAGGAAAAATAGGACGTTCGCACATTTATCGAACGTTTTTGTCAAGCCACTTTGCAAATGCCTCCCAGAGTTCCAGACTCGGCATTGGTAGACATTTGCAGGAAGAACCTTCTTTCCGTGATCTCGGTGTTCACAGGACCATATCAGTTCCATGATTGGCCCTCGTTCATCATCTCAGCGGTAGCCGCCGAGGACAACAATCGGAAGGCGCGTGACAATGGCATCATAATCTCTGCCTCCGACAGAGGCAAGAGGTCATCCCCCAACAGCGACCATCCTCGTAGTTCCAAACGAAAAGAAGCTCTGGCGATCAATACGTCCAGACAAAAGACTGCGGCAACCACACAGACAAAACTTGGGACTTCCAGGCCCATTGAAGTATACTCTTTCGACGGCGACGATATTCCGATCATATTCGAGTATCTCGTCAAAAGTGGCAAGATTACCCTTCCGGAGGAGAAGCGGCCCAATGAAGTCAGCAGTACTAATAACCCCAAGTACTGCATCTTCCACAGATACGTGCACCACCCTACAAAGGCGTGTTATGTACTGAAAAGGAAGATCCAGGAGTTGATCGATGCTAAGGCCATCACTCCACGCAACAGCGAGAAGACGGTCACAGCCAACATGATCTCTCTGTAATTTGGCAATCTGCCTCCCCAAGAAGTCCCGGACGGTGTTACACCTATTTCCCGGACAACGATGAACATCGTTAATCTTCCTCCGGCTATGGGCCAAAATTATAACCTGCTACCCCTAACTACCCAGCGAGGCAAGATCATATGGGTTCATCCAGATCTGGTGCCAGAGATCGAGAAAGAGACTCAAGCTGCTAAGGCTAAGTCTAAGAAGAACTCAAAGCACAAACCGTGTCACATAATTACGGTACACTCGGCATCAGAAGACGAGGTCTTGGCTACTCGGAAAGCTTACCTCTAGGACTATGGAGCAAGCCAGAAAGATGCTTCGGCAGACGCTTCAGCGGCCAAGCCTTCAGAACCAGAATCTGCCGTACCAGAGGCCGGTCCTTCGAGACCAACTTTGGCGGACAGAGGAAAGCAAAAAGAAGTGTGTTTCGATAAACCTGTGAAAAACATTAGAAACAAAGGTTTAGAGAAGCCGTACAACTTCGACATCCTGGCCCAATTGGCTAATACACCAGCCAGGTTGTCCATCTTTGACAACTTAGGCTCTCTCAAGACACTCGCCAAGCCCTGAGTGAAGTATTGATGCAAGCGGATGCATACTTGACCCAGCTCGTTCCCTGATGAAGAACCAGTGGCATGCCCTCAATGCCACAGTGTGATGGAGGTGGTCCCGAATATCACTTTTACTCAAGATGACATGTTGTTAAAACATAACAGGCATGACAGACCCCTCTATTACACCGAGTACGTCGATTCCATAAAGGTCGACCGGATTTACATAGATCCGGGATTATCAATCAGCATCATTCCTCATAGTCTGCTTAGACCGCTGAAGATTCCTACCAGCGAATTGGCTTATACCACCACTACAATCGTGGGTTTCAACGCAAGAAAAAGTAAGCCGTTGGGAAAAATTTGCCTGAGGATCCAGATTGGCAACCTCAGATCGGTGGCTACATATTATGTCATTGATTCAGAGATGTCCTACAATATTCTGTTGGGCAGACCTTTGATCCACGACTACAACATCGTTCCTTCGACTCTACATCACTGCTTTAAATATGTATATGCCCAAGCAACAGTACAAACGGAGTTTGCTGACCTGAACCCGTTCAAAGGAGTAGAATCCTACTACTCTGATGCCATGTTGTACTCTCAAGACTACACGGAAGAGGTGTTAGCCGAAGCAGAGAAGGAATCCCACCGGGAGCCAGAAGAACCCTCTGCCAAGCAACCCCTGTCAATCAAGGTGAAAGGACGAACTACTCGTCCAAAAGCCATAGAGCCTATGGCTATCCACCTGAACAAAACCAGGTCAGAAAAAGGGTGTGATCCTCTAGTGATCACTTTGAACCAGAAGCCTCCACCCTTGGTCATTAACCTTCGGCGCAACAGGCAGCCGATTGATGTAAATACAACCGGGAATGAAATTTCAGATGATAATAAATATCCTCTTTTCCAGTATATTGACGCTCAAATTTTGAATCAGGAATCCTCCCCCCATGACGATATAGAACCTATAGCGCAAAAATTCTTGGAAGCTATAGATTCCTATCATCCGTATATGTGGGAAGTGGCGTCATCATCCAATGTCATCATGACATATGGACCGTATGAGGATTCTATCTTCATTGTCCCGCCTACTTGCAGCAGTCAGCATTCAATAGTCTTCGGTCGCATGCGCAATGAACCGACTACGCAAGAAGATTCTTCCGATGATGATGCCGGTAAAATACAGGTTCACAGATACAGCCCGCAAGCTTTGAAGATCATGCAAAGTATGGGTTATAACTTGAAGTTGGAATCGGGTCTCAACTACGGAAAGGTAGACGAATGCCGCTGCACGGCGAACCCTACTATCAACGAACTCGTTTCGGGTTAGGGTATACCACCTCCCTTGCAACTCCTGAGTCAAATAAGGATATCTTTTTCTCTTCCAAAAATGGCTCAGCGCCCTCCGACTCATCTCATGCTCTCAAACGAACATTATCAGTAAATATGGTAGTGACAGATTCCTTTGAAGCAGACGAACAAGAATCTGAACTGTTTGAGAATGACGCTTGGACTCAGCAAATGGATACACAATGGGAGTTCCGCTTCAAGCAGAGAGAACCTCCCACTGAAGATAAAGTTATCCAGATTGACGTTAGGGATGAACTTTCGCCAAAGCCGATATTTATCAGTAACAATCTTTCCGAAGCAGAAAGGGAAGAAATTATCCAGCTGATAAAATAATATATCGACGTCTTTGTGTAGAATTATGAGGACATGCCAGGCCTTGATCCAAAGGTGGCTACTCATAAGCTTAATATATTGCCCGATTCGAAGCCTATGAAGCAACACCAATGCCGGTTCCGCCCGGATATGATGGACGCCATTGAAGCTGAAATTAAGAAGTTGATAGCCTGCGGTTTCATCCAGGAAGAACAACATCCTGACTGGGTCGCCAATGTTGTCCCGGTCATAAAGAAAAATGGGAAATTACGTGTCTGTATCGATTACCGAGTCTGAATGCAGCCTGCCCCAAGGATGAGTTTCCTCTTCCCATCACAGATGTCATGATTGATAATACATGCGGTTTTGAACGTATGTCTTTCATTGACGGATTTTCAGGATACAAACAAATCAAGATGCATCCTGAAGACGAGAAGCATACTGCCTTCCGGACACCATTGGGGGTATATTGCTATACGGTCATGCCCTTCGGATTGAAGAATGCCGGGGCTACGTACCAACGGGCTATGAGTAACATATTCCATGAGCATTTATGCAAGACAGTGGAGTATTACATGGACGATGTAGCTGTCAAAAGCTGCCTCAAGGATAATCAAATCCAAGACTTGAAGACAGTATTTGAATTGATGCGCCAACATCAACTCAAAATAAATCCTACAAAGTCCTTTCTGGGGGTATCTAGTGGCAAATTTCTGGGATTTGTCATTACCGCCAAAGGCATTCAAGTGGACCCTGATAAAGTCAAGGCCATCTTAGAAAGGTGTATCCTTTGTATGGGACAAAGCATGTCAGCAAGCGTTTAACGATATCAAACGATACCTCACTAGTCCGCCAGTTCTGGTCCCTCCCGTCATAGGAAGACCATTTGTGCTATATGTTCGAGCGATGGATCATTCTCTGGGAGCTCTTATCGCACAAAAGAATGATATGGGTCACGAACAGGCTATCTACTACCTCAGCAGGATGATGGTCGAAGCCAAACACCGGTATAACCCAGTGGAGAAACAATGCTTGGCTCTGATGTTCGCTATCCAGAAAATACGGCACTATGTCACAGGCCAAACTATTCACATCATCTCCAAGATCAATCCTCTTCGGGTACTGATGAACAAGCCAAGTGTTCTTAATTCCTGACTCGCGACTTGGGCGATATTATTAACACCGTATGACATGGTGTACGTACCTCAGAAGTCCGTCAAAGGCCAAGCGTTGGCTGACTTCCTAGCTGCTCATCCGATCCCGGAGACCTCCAAATTGTACGAGGACATTCCCGACTAGGTTGCAGAATGTAATTCCGCAATGGAAAGTGATGCATGGCAACTGTTCTTCGATGGTACCTCCAGGACTGGTCCCAGGGGAAACGTAGTTTCGGGAGTAGGGATTGTCCTGGTTACTCCTAATAAGCTCGTCATCTACCGAGCATATTCTTTTAGCGTGCCCTGTTCTAATAATGTGGCAGAGTATAACGCTCTACTAATCGAGCTCCAAGTCGCTAAAGAATTGGGCGTCGAATCTCTGGAAGCTTTCGGTGATTCTCTGCTTATCGTCAATCAAGTCAGAGGAATATATGAAGTCCAGAATCCAGACCTCATCCCCTATCAGCGAGCAGCGGTCGAGATAGCCATGACATTCAAAGGATTCTTCCTAGAGCATGTACCTCCATCTCAGAATCTGGAAGCTGATGCCCTAGCCAGTCTAGCTGCAGATTTAGCTACCCCTATAAGAAGGCAGAATTCGGTGATCCTTCTTAACAAAGATTTATTCTGTGTGAAAAATAACTTTCACATAGAACACAGCTACGCGGTGAACACAGATCTTCCAAAGAGAGACTGGAGAAGTCCCTTTATAAATTTTATAGCATACAGAATCTTGCCAGAAGACCCTAAAGAAGCAGTATCCGTCAAAAGACGATCATTGCGCTTCTATTTTGATGCATCTTCACAATGTCTATATCGTCGGTCTTATGACGAACTATTATTACGATGTCTCTCTGGTGATGAAGCACAGCGGATTATCCGTGAAGCTCACGACGGTGTATGCGGAGCGCATCAACCCGATCCTAAGCTACAGGATCATATCAGGAGAATGGGCTATTACTAGCCTACTATGATCACAGATGCAATAAAGTATACAAGACAATGCAGAGCCTGCCAAGTCCATGCAGACTTTATCCATCAACCTCCTGAATATCTACATCCTACGATTGCGTCCTGGCCTTTCAAAGCATGGGATATGGATATCATTGGTCCTATTCACCCGTCTTCTTCCAGAGGTCACCGGTTCATACTGGCCATCACAGATTATTTCTCCAAATGGGCAGAGGCGATCCCTCTTGCTGAGGTAAAGGCATCTAATGTGATCAGCTTCATCAAACATCACATTATTTATTGCTTCGGGATACCCTGGAGGATAATTTATGTCAATGGGCCTCAATTCATCAGCAAAGCGTTTCATCGATTTTGTGATAAAAATCGGATACAAAATGTGGCCTCTACGGCATATAATCCTGCTGCTAATGGTTTAGCGAAAGCTTTCAACAAAACCATTATCAAGCTCTTAAAAAATTCGTCTCTTCGAACAAGAGGGTTTGAAATAAGAAGCTGGAAGAATGTCTCTGGGCATACCGCACAACGGTACGAGCACCGACAGGTTGCACCCCATTCTCATTAGTTTACGGGAGCAAAGCAGTTCTCCCCATCGAGATCTAAATTCTGTCACTCAGGATAGCCGTGGCTAATGAGTTGACTCAAGAAAAGAATGACCTGTTAAGGCTTCAAGAGCTAGAAGGATTAGACGAGAAATGCCTCCAAGCTCAACAGCGCATCATGTTCTACCAAGCACGCATTTCCAGAGCTTTTAATCAAAAAGTAAAGGAAAGATTGTTCAAAGTTGGCGAGTATGTTTTAGCTGTAAGAAGGCCGATGATTCTTACTCACAGGAGTAAGGGCAAATTCTGGCCCAAATGGGAAGGCCCTTATGTGATCGAGACGACGTTCTCAAACGGCGCTTACAGGTTAGCCAAGCCTAATGGAGACCTGTTAATGGCTCCTATCAATGGCAAATTCCTGAAAAGGTACTATGCTTAACCTCCTTTGCTCAAATAGAGTATGGTGAAGACCTTATTCTGACAATACTACTTCCAAAACGAAACTAGTTGGATCGTATTCTATCATGTCCATACAACATCTGAATAGTTATTTTTAACTAATTTGAAACTTCAAGACCTATCACATCCATATTACCTCTGATAGTGTTTTGTGTACAAACTTTGGCTAAAGCATATTCTATCATGTCCATATAACCTCTGAATAGATATATTTAACTAATTTGGAACTTCAAGACCTATCACGTCCATATTACCTCTGATAGTGTTTTGTGTACAAATTTTGGCTAAAGCATATTCTATCATGTCCACATAACCTCTGAATAGATATGTCCTGCTGAAACTTACCGAGAGTATATCACGTCCATATTACCTCTGATATCACTTTCACCCAAACCTGTCATTTATATTCCAAAATGATGGGTCCACAAAGTCAGATAAGAGTCTCTTTATTACTTCCAGAAAGAGCAAAAGTACATTGGAAAGCAAAAAAGTACATTATTTGGGGGGAGCGGTTAGGTCGCAAATCTGCTGTGCCAGAGCAACCATTCTCTCATCTCGGGAGTTCAAGACGTCGGCGCGAGCCCGTTCCAACCTTGCCGTATCGTTGTTCAAAGCAGCAAGCTCAGACCGAGCCCACACAAAACCTGAGTGGAAAGCACCCACACGTGTCAGATTCTGCTGAACAGTCGCCCGTCGCTCCTTCAGCACATCTCGGGCTACCGACAAAGAGAGAGCCTTCGCCTCTACTCGAATGAGCTCATCCATCAATATGCGGGCCTTCGCTGCCACTTCCTCATATTCAGCTTCGTACTGGGTCAACTCGAGAATGACATACTCCAATTGGACACGCTCATGATCCATCTCCTGCTGCTGAGCCTCGATGGACTTATTCAGAGACTCCATCTGTTCAGCAAGCTGCGCAGTCAGGGAGTCGTACCTAGCTTAAACGAGACCGTCAATGTTGCCTCGAGCTAGCTGCAAGTATTCGTTAATAGGTTGCTCCAAACCATTAACTATCTCCTCCAGCGTGTTAGCTACCCCAATGTCGTTGAATTCTCCGATCGGTACTATCGCGGATCGGGAGGACCTCCTCAGCGACGCAAAGCTCAAATTCTTCTCCAACAACATTGATATCAATGTTTTTATAGTGGTGTAGAAGATACTAGTGTACTGCTCGGTCAGCGCAGCTAGATCCGAATGGACGTTGGGAGTGGCCGTGATATTGGCGAATCCCCCTCCAGGAACAACCGCAGACGATGTTGCCACGGCCGTCGCCTCAACAGGTGGTGCGACAAAAGAAGAAGCGCCAACACCGGACGAAGTGACCGGCGTACTCAAAGGAGGCATTGTCGCAATGACAGGCTCGTCCTCCTCTTGAGATATCGGAATCTCTTCGACAGGCGAGCCGGCACCGAAAAGTGTCTCCTCTTCAAAGTCAGGCACCTCCGTGTCGCCGCCAGGACCTGACATAGTGCCAAAGGGCGCATCTACACTGCCCTCCCGAAGATGTCTTCCCCTGAAAAGAAGACAAAAGGAAGTTAATATCAAAATGATCTTAACTTTACTAAAAAAGAGGCGTAAAGACGACATTTACCCATGGCCGATGGCGTATATATCGCATCCGCAGCTAGTACAGCTAAATCATTTCTTAATGATGCTAAGAAGTTGTCATACCTGGAGAAGGTGGTGTGTCAACCGACACTAGCAAATTTTCTTCTAGGTCCTCGTCAAGTCCCAACCGAGGCTCATCGGCTGGAATCTTGCTGGGTGCACTGACGGACACGGCAGGGGTTTCTTTCGATGCTGATCCGGATAAAGATATCCTTATTCGGCTCGGCCCCGAAGGCGATCTCGTTCCACTACCTGAAGCGGTAGCAGCGACAGCAGCCTCCAACAAGAATTCTCTGGCACCACCAGCCGGAATATTAGAGGGTCCCTCTCTAAAAGGCGAGGAACCTCCAATCAAAGAATCATCCCCAAAAGGGGGAGATGCAAGCTCACTTCTAGGAGCCTCATTACCAGGAATTCGGAGAGGACGATTAACCGTCTTCTTCTTCCTCTTGCGAGGGGAAGTCTCCTTCGGAGCAGGGGCCCTTCGCTTCCCAGAGATTACCAAAGCCCCTGCAGACGGAGGTATTTTACCCCTCGGCACCGACAACAGAGGCTCATCCGGAGTGAAGGACTCTTCACCCTCGTCAGAAGAAATCGAGGGGATTTCGAATCTTCCCCCAGGCTTGGAAGAGGGCATCCTAAAACTTCCATGTATATCAAAATCGCGATGGAAGGTGTTGGTTGCCACGTAGAACTGGGCATACGAAAAGAGAATGCGCAGCTCCGTGGAGAGTGAAATAACGGGCACGGTAAAAGTTGCTTCAGTGTAACCCATGATAAAATATTGCCATCCTCTGGCTCCATCAATGAGTCCACCCCTGGACCTGAAGCTGGTGACGGCATTGCCCACGTGCAACTGGTCGTACCCGAACTGCCTGACAAACCGACTAGGCAGGTAGGGCTCCAAGAAGCAATAGTCTTCGCTTCTGTACAGTAAATAGGAAGGTCTAATGTAGACCAACCAATTAAAAGCCTCAGGAGAAAGAATGGTCTGCCCGACTCCTACATCCTGAAGTCTGATACCCTGTTGATTAAGATGTACAGAGGGGACAGTGCAGAAAATCTTCTAGCTGTGACTGAAGTTCAGCACCCGCCGACAGTCTAAAACTGTGGTCACGTTCCAGGAGGAATTCTTGTAGTTCAACAAGAAACTACCCCCCGAACTACAGGTATGGTAATTCTACCCTGGGAAAGCTATCACGCCGGGTTTTATCGGAAGCAGCCCATCAGTCAGGGCCCTCAGGCCAGCTTGTATGCGGCACACCATGGCAGGGATAAAGCCCAGTCTTGCCCCGAACACCAGACGCACTACAGGCCATAGTATGTTGCAGTGAATGCGGTCTCCAGATGCAATGTCGGGTACCACCATTCGGCGCAGCCATATAGAGAGGAAGCCGGCCAGTTGAGCTTCCTTGGAAAGAGGCCTGTGGCAATGCCTCAAATAGCTGTAGGCCTTAGTGCCTACGAGATATTTCCCTATCCCTTCATCGAGAATCTGGTCCGGAGCCCCAGCATCCTCCATAAGATCGTCGACTACCTGAGCAGTAAGCATGCTCAGAAGATTCAAAGGCTGATCCTTGCTATCCAAGACCTTCTTCGGCTTAGCATTTTTGGCCCGGTGAAAGAAGAGGTAGGACGTCCATTTATTGATGTGAGCCAAATCTGAAGGCTCACCATAAAAAGCGGTGCAAGCGAGGTAGTGGCACATCAGCTCCTGGTACACAGCCACTACCCGAGGGTCTGAATCCCCCAACTCCCAGTTCGTGGGAATATACTCTTCATATGGAGTATCCCCCATCGGTAGTCTCGATATCTCTGCCATCTCGTGGAGGGCCAATCCCAACTCCCCCAGTGGAGTGGCGAAAGTCCCGATGAGCGAGATATATCGCTCCATCAGAGCCAGAAATAGATTAGGGTTGGGAGGTAACCCAGTACTGGTAGCGCTCACAGCTGCGAACAGACCAATGCTCACCAGCTCAATCTGAAAATGCTTCAGGGCCCAATCAGCTAAGCGAGCCCACCGAAGATTTGTTGGGGAGACCCACCCACTGCACCGAGGGTTCACCTTGGGGTATACCCCCCCGTGCCCCATGAAATTATTGCAGAAGGTTGGTAACTGCACCGGCTGGAGCACCAAGCTGTCTTCACTCGGGACACTACCCGGGTATAATCCCCTGAACGGCATTACAGAGCCGGAAGGGCGGCTGACAAATGACCCTAGGCCAGATCCCTTCTGGTAAAATATCTTCCCCGGCCTGCCGTAAAGATCGGGAGTCAGCGTCCACGACATCCTCCTGGGATGTGTAGCATGGAAGAATGCCGAGATGGGATAGTCTCTCAGCATCTTGGGCAGATACAGGACCAAGCCCCCGGCAGGGAAAACCTAGAGTTCTTTCTTGGGCTTCGTTTGGGACTGCTTGTCAATCATGTCCCCGAAGAGAAAAGCCGGCTTTATGTATTGGTCCCCGTCTATGTACGTCAGGGTCTCTCCATTAATCATGTTCAACAGCGTTCGCTCGCCCTGAGCCGATATCAAAATTTCCCTACCTTCAGGGTACTGGGGCCCGGAGATAAGAAATGTCACGTGCGACAGATCCTCCAGATAGTTGGAGTGCAATATCCCGACGGCAGAACCCATAACATCGGCTAGCGGAGATGCATGCAAGTTAACTGCAAGAGTGCAAGAAAAAAACATCAGTTCCTAACTAGACATTACAGATCTTGCAGCATATGCCAAAAAACAACAGTCTGTACTTTACGCCAAAACTGTAAAAACTTGATCATTACGCTGGAATCTATTTCCTAAGACGTAAAATTCAAGACTGGCAGTATACGTAAAGTTTCGACAGTCTGAGTTTTACGCTAGACTGCCAAAGTTTGAGTTATTACGCCGATAGCGTAACACTGAAATTTATAGTATACGCCAAGTTTCGACAGTCTGTGCTTTTACGCTCGACTGCGAAAATATGGAGTTTTTATGCTGACACATTAGAAATGTGGGCGTAAAAGATGAAACGTCTCTGTGCATCATCTTCCTCAAAGAGGCTATCAGCACAGAAGATGACCTAGCGCGTTCACGTACAACGTGTGCGAAGGATTTTTAGTCGTTCTTTTTCGTCCCAAAAGCTCTACCTCTAAGGCCGGGTGCACTGCTCGTCGGCGGGATACTTCGCTCAGAATGAAGTTCGTCTTGCCCGACCGAAGACTCTCTCGCTTGAGCAGAAGAATGAGAAGAAGAATCAACATTCTTTCCCTCAGAGGGGATTTATTTCGGGGCCATTACTGAAAACTTTGAAGGCTCGGAGAAGAAACGAACAAGAACTCAAAAAGTCGAAGGCTTTCTTTCGCAGAAGACCGATGAAAAGTTTTTCTCTCAAAAGCTTGGGATATATATAGAGTTCGGATGGACTCCACGAATCCCGAACCAAATCTCATAATTAATATTCGGTTATGATTGGGTACTACGTCAGCCTATTACTCAGAGAAGGCGGACAGTCAGCGAATTCAAAAAGTTTTTGTGCAAAGCAGATTCGTGGTTTTTACGCTAAGGAGCTTTCTACGCTCGACAGCTACAGACCTACGGTTTTACGCTCACAGGCTATAAGTCTATAGTTTTATGCCCGGATGCTTTTATGCTCGATAGCTTTTACGTTCGAGAGGCTACAAATCTAGGACTTCACGCTCAGCAGCTACAAATCCATGATTTCACGCTCGGTAGCTTTTACGCTCAGAGGCAACAGATCCACAGTTTCACGTGTAACGCCCCGCTCCGCGCCGGTGTTATGTATCAAGGTGAGTGGGCAGAACTTCGTTCTCTGATTCTTGCACGCCTTAATAATAACCTGAGTTTTTGCTTGCAATATTTTCATAAGAGAATGATAGAACCTGCCTTGCATGTTAATGAACGAACTCACCTAGCTTGTCTTTGAAACAATGTCTGCTTAACGAGAATCCTGAATCGCTTGCTTAGAATGCATGAACATGTTCACTATCGTCTATGCTTCGAGAGAACCATACTGTGCCTGAAGGTGTTCAAGTGATAAGTCAGATTGCCCCACATCAACGATTGTATTCTGATGGTTCGTCTCGTCTGCATACTAGAGTTTATTTGATAGTGTTTCATGCATTCGCATGCGGTCGGACAATAGCTTTTGATGGAGAGCTGAACTGTATGCGTCATAGCCACCATGGGTCACAGCTGCTATTAGCATCAGAGAATGAGTCATTGGTATGCTGTTCCACCAGCTGCCAATCCTGAGATACTCGGGGATCGCCCTGCATATAGCTAAGTCATTGTGTTGGCTTAGATAGTGACTGCCCCTAAGAATGTGCATTGTGTGTCTAGCTGTGCATCAGACCCTGGAGTCGCACGAGACACGCTGTGCACACCCTGGAACATGAATGGTTTGCTTGCTTGCATATTCAATATGAAACTCTGTTTCCAAATATATTTTCAAACAAAGTAATATGACTCTGCTAGCGAACTATATGAAACGAACCTAGGTAAAAACTAGAAAGATTACTAGTAATGTAATATTTTATAACATGATTACTTAGTGCATGTTTGAGTGAATGCTTATTTCTGTTCAGTTGATTTATCTCACCAGTATAAAGTGCTGACCCACCAACAGTTTACTTGCTTGCAGGTACTGGATCGTCCGAGGGAGCGATAGGCGTGCCACAATCCCGAAGACCCGGAATCCTGGTTTCGATTGTTGCCTCGAGAATGCTATCGTATAAGGTGGCATTATGTATGGAACGAACGTGTGCCTTTGCTAAAGGAAACCCAAGTTGCATCGATTGTCCCGAACACTCAGTTGGCTAATGCATTGCATTGCAACAAGTTCCTTTCTACTGCTTACTCGATTGATGCGATGATAGCCAACTATCAACTTAAACGATTAGCCTTGCATGGGCGCAACCCCAGGCCAGTGCGGCATCACGTCCCCCGAAAGCTCGAACGGGCCATTCGCTTGGCTCCCTTCCTACAACGCACCCGCGGGACGGGCGCGGTGATTCGCGTCCGGCGCACCGAGGTACGGTAATTCATGCCTGGTTCGTTAATTTTGGCCATATGGGGCGGGGCAGGGCGGAGCGGCGGCTCGGGCGGGTCCGGGGCGTGACAGAATGGTATCAGAGCAGAATTGATTCTCTGGCCCAAAATCGTTGCTTTGACTCTGAGTTATATCGATATGGTATTGCAAAGAGCGTTTCATACAATAAGTCCATAGATATTCTCAAAGTGCAAAATATTTCCTGAACTTGAATTGCCTGATTGTTTCGATTGAGTACGGCGAGGGACGGCACTATCGCTGCTCGGAATATCGAGAAGTTTATACTTGAAGTTTCGAGGACGAAACTTTTTGTTGGTTGGTAAGTATTTAACGCCCCGCTCCTCGCCGGCATTATGTATCAAGGTGAGTGGACAGAACTTCGTTCTCTGATTCTTGCACGCCTTAATAATAACCTGAGTTTTTGCTTGCAATATTTTCATAAGAGAATGATAGAACCTGCCTTGCATGTTAATGAACGAACTCACCTAGCTTGTCTTTGAAACAATGTCTGCTTAACGAGAATCCTGAATCGCTTGCTTAGAATACATGAACATGTTCACTATCGTCTATGCTTCGAGAGAACCATACTGTGCCTGAACGTATTCAAGTGATAAGTCGGATTGCCCCGCATCAACGATTGTATTCTGATGGTTCGTCTCATCTGCATACTAGAGTTTATTTGATAGTGTTCCATGCATTCGCATGCGATCGGATAATAGCTTTTGGTGGAGAGCTGAACTGCATGCGTCATAGCCACCATGGGTCACAGCTACCATTAGCATCAGAGAATGAGTCATTGGTATGCTGTTCCACTAGCTGCCGATCCTGAGATACTCGGGGACCGCCCTGCATATAGCTAAGTCATTGTATTGGCTTGGATAGTGACTGCCCCTAAGAATGTGCATTGTGTGTCTAGCTGTGCATCAGACCCTGGAGTCGTACGAGACACGCTGCGCACACCCTGGAATATGAACGGTTTGCTTGCTTGCATATTCAATATGAAACTCTATTTCCAAACATGTTTCCAAACAAAGTAATATGACTGCTAGCGAATTGCATGAAACGAACCTAGGTAAAAACTAGAAAGATCACTAGTAATGTAATATTTTATAACATGATTACTTAGTGCCTGTTTGAGTGAATGCTTGTTTCTGTTCAGTTGATTTATCTCACCAGTACTTGTATAAAGTGCTGACCCACCAACAGTTTACTTGCTTGCAGGTACTGGATCGTCCAAGGGAGCGATAGGTGTGCCACAGTCCCGAAGACCAGGAATCCTGGTTTCGATTGTTGCCCCGAGAATGCTATCGTATAAGGGGGCATAATGTATGGAACGAACGTGTGCCTTTGCTAAAGGAAACCCAAGTTGCCTCGATTGTCCTGAACACTCAGTTGGCTAATACATTGCATTGCAACAAGTCCCTTTCTGCTACTTACTCGATTGATGCGATGATAGCCAACTATCAACTTAAACGATTGGCCTTGCACGGGCGCAACCCCAGGCCCGTGCGGCATCACATCCCCCGAAAGCTCGAACGGGCCATTCGCTTGGCTCCCTTCCTCCCTCGCACCCGCGGGACGGGCGCGGTGATTCGTGTCCGGCGCACCAAAGCATGGTGATTCGTGCCCGGTTCGTTAATTTCGGCCATACGGGGCGGGGCAGGGCGGAGCGATGGCTCGGGCGGGTCCGGGGTGTGACATCACGCTCGGAAGATTTCCTTTTCAGAAGCTACAAATCTATAATTTCTACGCCCGGCTCTCATGCTCAGCAGCTTTTACGCTTGAGAGGCTACAAACTTATGATTTTATGCTATGACTTTCCGCACATCTGAAAAATACGCAGGCCAGAGTATGCGTACATCTGAACGATTCTCAAGGTGGTCAATTGCAAGAGTTCACACAGAAGATACTCCTTCTTGACCTCAAAATATCCCAAGTACCCGAAGCATACAGAGTTCAACATTGAAAATGACTCTTCTCCATGGGTCGATTGGAAGTTCATCCAGACTCCAGTCTGAATATTTCATCTACGAATTCAAGATGGCGACTCGGTTTTTGGCAGCCATTTCTTGCCCTGTTCCAAGGAATTTTCGAGAAACCATTCTTGAAGATGATTGTCTAAACAAAATTCTGTTTATCAGAAGTGACAGTTCAGAGTTCTACGTGGTTTCTCATTCCTAACAGTAGGATAGTTCAAATACTCGAATGCTAAGCGGCTTTCTACGCACCCTTAGTTATGCGTACAAGACAGGACGGGATCTAGCACTCTTTCTAACAGAGTCGGCGTAAAGTTACCAGACGTGTCGAAGCTACACATATTTAGACTTCACAGCAAAATATATGGCAAGATGATCATATGCATAGAATAAAGACGATGTTATTAAAACATAATTACATATAAGAGAAATCCAGTCTACATGGGTTTTTCTTAATTTTTATGATTATATATGAGGGAAATCCCGTCTACAAAGGATTTCCTCATCGTCGTCTGAAGATCGCGCCCAAAATTTGTTCTGCCAGGTTCTCGCATGGGCGGAATTCTTCATCCATCTTCTCCAGCAGTTAGTCGGTTTTCGCAAACCGACTGACATATGATCAACGGCGGGAGGATACAAAACTGGGCCTACTTAAATTATGCAGATCCCATCCTCCTTACGCCATGACAGATTGAGTTGAGATATTTTACCCAACTCAATACTGGAGGACAGAGCTAGTTTGTCTGCTCTCGTCCATGAACGGCAGGGCTAGTTTGTCCCTCGTCCACGAACAACGGAAGAAGATACAGCTTGCAAGCTGTGTGGTCAAATACGACCCTTCCTCTCTCCGGAAGAACCGCCATACAAAGTTGCTGATTATCCCGAACAAAGGAGGCTATAATATCCTTCCATGATCCATCGTTGCAGAGGATATTTGCTCGAAGACGTCGTCTTTTTTGGCTCCTTACATGCTGGAAGAACATGGTCTTCTTCTTCCTCAAGTCGACCCGACGAACTCCGGCGATCATCTCTGTATGGTGAAAGAGATGTGGGAAGAACAGGTTAACTCCTCAGCCTTTTATAGGCAAGAGAGAGCCCTCCAAATTCCAACGGATCCCCAATAACTCCGCCATAAAGTCAGCCTTGAAGGACGTGTCAGACTTGACCATTTTATGCTTCATTCAAAGCATTTCAAATTACGAGGAATTTAAAAGCTTTGAAGGGGGTCTTGTAGAAGCATAAAAAATATGCTGGATAGCTATACACAGCATATTGATACTGGGCAGCATAAAAAGATGACTTTAGAGCCATCGACGTGCAACAGAGCTTTTTCGCTGAGCACAGCGTAAAATATAAGCTCAAGGACCATCCACATAATGCAGTATGTCCAGGCTGCTTCTGCGTAAAAAGGGTCCTACATCGCCTTCATGGCGTAAAACTTATCCGCTTTCAATGCAGCATTGAAGTGTACGAGGAACGCTTCGTATTCTTCAAAATGAACCTGTCAGATCAGGCAATGAACCTGACGTCTGGACTCCTGACAAAGAGTACTGCATGACTACCCAGGCGACGGCTATAATGATGGCACGGCACTGCAACCCAGGTTGTCATTTACTGCCATTTTCTTGGCATAAACTACTTTTACGTATACAAAGGAATACGCTGCCTAGTTTTACACAGGTAGATGTGAGCTATTTACACTCCACAGAAGACAAACAGCCTGCCACGTCAAAAGCTGCTCTTCGTACAGGGCTCGAGGCACGTCTCTGCATTTAATGCGCAGAGTGATGACAGAACTCGAGGCACATCTCTGCATTTAATGTGCAGAAAGGGTGGCAGACCTTCAAAACATGCCTCTATATTTAATATGCAGGATAATGGCGGATCTCTGCATTTAATGCAGGAGATTTGATTAAATGTCACCGAACCTTCGTTTAGTGACATCCCCTTTGCATAAACTGCTTTTACGCATACAAGGGGATACACTGCCTAGTTTTACACAGGCAGACGTGAGCTTCTTACGCTCCGTAGAAGACAAACAGACTGCCACGTCAGCAGTTACTCTTCGTACAGGATTCGAGACGCGTATCTGCATTTAATGTACACAATGATGGCAAATCTTAAAGACACGCCTCTACATTTAATGCACAGGATGGGGGCAGATCTCTGTATTTAATGCGAAAGATTTGATTATATCTCCAAGAGCCATAATTTCAGCTAAGTCGTCCACATCATCACTTTGGCACATTTCGCCAACTCAGGCCTCAGTTAGGAGAAGAGGATCAGCTATCTTCTGCGCCCGCTCGGCTTCTACGCCCACTCGGCTTCTACGCCCACTCGGCCTCTATGCCTACTCGGCTTCTACGCCTACTCGGCTTCTATGCCTACTTGGCTTCTATTCCATGGTGACAGTTATTGGCTTCTACGCCAACCTCTTCTACACAAAGGATAACTACCTACGTGGCTTCTACGCCGTGATCTTCGTAGCAGTTATACGCGTTGTCCCTTAGTTGGATACGCGTCACACGCTCATTCGATAGGTCATCTATACGCGGGCAATGGTTATTGTAACTATCGTGTAAAAGGGTGTTGTACTTTTCACTACTCGATTTCTACCCCGACTGAGTGGTCACTGTCACTAAAACTCTATAAATAGAGACCTCTATCAATAGAGGTCGAGGGTCGACAACTAAGAGGGAAGAAAAATTGGTCGAGAAATGGAAGATTGAAAGGTCAAGATTTGGTCGCAGATTTCAAGAGAGAAGAATCCAGAGCTCAGGCAAAGAGTAGTGATCGACGACTTTGGCATCGAGCATCCACTCTCTTTAGCAACCTTCGAAGCTGCTTTCTGTCTTCTATGACACTTTTTTATCATCGTGTGGTCCAAGGGACAAAGTGATCGACTACAGATCCGACTCCTATAGCAATATTTACCCAGATTAAAAAATTGTACTCGACATCCTCGTATAGGATTAATTGTACTACTTGTTTGTAAACATAAAGAGCGGGTTTTTGTATAAAGCCTCGTTTCCATATCTTTCATTTATTTTATCAGACAACACAACTGACCATAGAATTAGAACTTTCTAGAGCAAGTTGATCATTTGGATCTGATGGAGCAACATGATTCTTCGGATCCATTGGCGGAGGAGGTATGAATGCAATCGGCAGGATAAATTGATCCATATCATTTGTATCAGTTATAATTTCATAGAATCCAAATTACAAAGATTTTCCTTTCTTTTTTGAATCGATGTCAACATCAAGGATAGGATCTACAAAACCAACTGTTACAACAGTAGGAGTGATACTTATTCCTGTAGCAATAACAGGGGAAGGGATGGAAGTGCTAATACTCTGCACTACTGGAGAAGAGATGGACGGTCCAGGCCGCTCTGGTGAACTAATCAATTCGTCAATCAAATTTTTTCTTGAAGGGGTAGAAGTCTTCAATTTTGGCTTCCTAGGCTTCTCAATAACAGCCCTCTTCTTGGCAGACCGGCTCTCAGTAGGGGACGTAATCTTATGCTTTCGATATTTTTGAACCACTATGGTAGTTGTGGGTGCATCTGGTTGTACGTGTGAAAGAGCTTATAATATCTTATCCAGAGGCGCATCATCCTCCTCTTTGATTAAAGAAGGTCTTATTCGCTCTGGAGTAACTCCTTCCAACGGGTTTCAAAACTAACCCGTATTTTAAAATACTCATAAAATTAATTGATCGAATACTAAAATTGGGTGAAAGAATATAATATACGTAAAGGAGGATTGGGTGCAGATAGAGTAAAATTAGCTCATGTACAATCTATGATAAAATATATCTATTCTCGGGCATCGTCGATTAAACCTCCAGAATTTGCTAGATACGGAGTAGCATTTTTGACGTACAATTGATCATTGCCAAATTACCTTACAAAGCGGCTAGGTAAATATGGTCGAAGGTGCAACTGTTGCCATTTCTATATACCAAGTGAGATAGCCAGATAAATATCAGCCATGAAAACCCCCGGATGGCAATATCAATATGGTGGTCCCCTCGTCAATAGAACTCGAACCTTGGTGCTGAATTGCTATGTCAGGAACAACGTAGTAAAAGCTCCAGCTATTCTCCATATTTAAAGCACGTATGGCCTAAAAAGGAGTAGTATAGGTCCATTTAGAAAGCCTATATCTATAGAGGAACAAGTATTTTGTCCCATCAGTCTGAGTCAAGCTGGGAGCCATCAAACTCTGGTTGTGTAAAATCAACCAACTCATCAGATATGTAAATGGAAGCTCTGTTCGAGGAAATTCCTCTCGTCGAGAGTCTACCGTCAAATTATGAGCAAGCTTAGCATTCAAATGACATACCGTAGCTGGAAACAGAGACAGTCGATGCTTAAAAACCAGACAGACTGCAGGGAATAAAATTGCCCTATGGAGACGATCCATGAAACTTGAACCTCTAGGGACTACCCATCTTAGAAGCCATAAAGAGAAATATCTAGCCAACAAAGCATCAGACAAAAGCTCTGTATGAGTGTGTCTGAGATAACTAATAGCTAGTGTGCATGCTATAAAGTTTTCTACACAATCTGCAAAGGACTTATCTCTAGAATTATCATGACCCGCACCTGGCTTGATCATATAACCAACTCTGACTCTCACGTCCCCAACCAATACTCATGGATCCGATCACGATACGTTACGAACATGAGTAATATGGGATATTGTATACGAGATAATATGTGAACACGAAGTACATGATAATAAATACCCGATGCATATGATAAAATACATGTGAAGGAGTACCTGCTAAATACGGTAAGGGGATAACATCTCCTAACATGATATATATAGTACCATTATGTATAATCACTTGTGTCAGAATCAAGTAAACAGTATTAGAACATGTGATATATACACAATCATGAAATAAAAACTAACAGAGAGAGGTAATTGCCAGCGTGAAGGACTGTAAAGCAACTTTAGAGGGGTGAATAAACTACAACGGAATAATCTATCCAATTTAAGAATATCATAATGAAGGTAGTTGCTAACTAATAGTGTATATAAAGACAGTGAAGTAAAACAATAAAGTAGAGAGAGAGAAAGCAAATGCAAACATCAAGATGTATACTGGTTTTCCTCTAAGAGGACTAGTCCAGTTCCAAGAACTCAAGCTCAGAGTTTTATCCACTATAATCACTAATAGTGAATCACAAGCTTTGATCTGAAGGCTTGCCAGTTCTTTACACCATGAAGTTTGATCCGAAGTCTCGCAACTTCATAGCTAGAGAGAGAGAGAGAGAGACTGATGGAGCCAAGCTCTTTACAACTCTGTAGACCTCTATACCAAGACCGTACTTGGCACTAGGAAGGTTAGGGAGTTGCTCTTGGAGATGGGAAAGTTAAGGCTCAGATGTTTGCTCATAATAGGATAGAATAATTAAGAATGGGTGAGTGTCACGCTCAATTTTTTATTCAAGGGTAGTTTGGTAATTAACATGGGTAATTTTAAATTTAGCAATTATTTGTATTTAATATTGTGCATGCATAATTTATTTAATTATTGTATTACTTAATTATTTTTGGTTATAGATTTGTTTTGGACTTGTGTAGTAGACTAAACCCATTTATTAGAATGCATGAACCAACATTTTGGATGAGCTTAGTTTGAGCCCTTGAATTAGGCCCATGATTAGGAGGTTGGATTAATTAGAGAAACCATTAGACTAGAACCTTTCCTCCCTGATTAATTTCTTCATGAGAGGCCCCAAAGGGTATTTGTGACATTTGACATTGCTTGGAGTGGGGGTTACATGGCTGGCCCATAGAGGAGGAGAGAGAGTGCTCTCTCATTTTAATTCATTCCCAAATTCTTAGATCTATAATTTTCTCTTCTAATTCCCTCAATTTTCTCATCAATTATCCACCAATTCTTTTCCAATTCCTTCCTTAATTCTTTATTAAGGCTTCTACATCAAGGATTTATAAGAAGGAAACAATGATCAAGGAGGAGGAGGCCAAGATCTACAAGGAAAGGAGCTACTTGGCACTTGGAGACTTTTCATTGGGAATCCATCTCCCAATAGGTACATTTCAGTTTTTTTCCCTTTTAATAGACTCCAGATCTGAGATTTACAAATTTTTAATGAGATACCAACCCACATGCATAGGCTACCCATAGAAATTAGTTTTAGGTTCATCGGAGACCTACGGTGGAAGTTATATGCATTTTGGTATCAATTTTAGGGGAATTCCAACATTGGAACATGTACTGGTTGTCATTGGGTCAAATAGATCTAAATAATATTTGATTTCTTTTTTGTGACTAGCATCGTGTCCATAATTGGATACGTGTAGGCCGTATCTCGTCAATTTGATAAAACAGGTTGATTTTTGGGATTTTCCTACGACACGGGACCTTATGCATATCATATTATGACACGGATACATAGATACTCTAATTACTATACATATTGTTCATAATTAGTGTTTTAGACTTGTTCGTGTCCTCCAGGATGTGTTTGGTTGTGTGTTGGAGCCGTATCGCAAGGGTATCATAGAACTAGCGTGATATGGGTGCGGTGCACTCCACGTGTTTGGTGTTTTGCCTTTAATTTTATACGTACATGTGTATTTATATATCTAGATGATATATATATATATATATATATATATATATATATATATATATATATATATATATATATATATATATATATATCTTAGTTTATTTATGATTAGTGTATATGTGTGTGTCTATGTGTAGATATATACTAGTATATATAGTTTTATATATATCTATATGTATATTTATATGTGTGATGGTATATATGTATTGGTGTTTGTGCTTATGTCAGTGAGATTGAGCTATATATATATATATATATATATATATATATATATATATATATATATATTGTGAGTTTGGGTGTGTCGGTGAAGTGAGCAGCTTAGCAGGGAGTTCAGTGTAGACCAGTTGCCTCGAGGCAGGGGGAAGGGCTGCTCGAGCATAGTAGTGCAGTTTTTCCAGTACAGCAGGGGAGCTCCACTATAGCTGACAGTTTCAGCATGGAACTCATGCACTGAGTACACAGTGGCAAAAGGGAGAAGGAAGAAGCCAATGATGTACAGCAGAGCTCGGTACCAATGATGCACAGTAAAGCAGCTCGGTGCCAATGATGCACAGCAGAGCTCTGTGCCAATGATGCACAGTAGAGCAGCTCGGTACCAATGATGCACAGCAAAGCTGGGTGCCAGTGATGAACAGCAGAGCTCGGTGCCAGTGATGCACAGCAGTGCTCATGCCAGTGATGCACAGCAGTGCTGTGCACAGTTGTGCACAGGATTTCAGAGGTCAGAGCAGCAACTGCCCAAAACTTGAAGGAGCACAGGTAGCGGTATCAGCCTTCCTCAGTTCAGTTCAGTACCTGTATCAATATCAGTGTCCTTTGTATCAGTTTCAATAGGTTAGTTTCAGTCTTGGGTTTGGGTATTGAGGTTTGGTTTAGCATGGTATAGTTAGTTTTTTAGTTAGTGTTTCAATGTAGTATTAGTCTAGTTGTTAGTTGAACTATAAGTTAGCTAAAAGTAGCTAGTATCTATAAAGATATGTTAGTTATATATATATAACACTATTTTTATATACAGAAACTTGCGTATCTTAGGATATGGCTCTTTGAGTGCCTTATTGTTTCTTAGCTTAGCTAGTATAGCATAGTTTCATAATGTATCGACTTATTGACTTACTGTTAGACTCTTGCAACCTAAATTTCATCGATTTGACCTAGAAATGGCTTTATGACCTAGAATTGTATCAACTTCACTTATTTTTATTCTTGAACCTTGTATTGATGCAACGTACCATATATAGGTTGTGTGACACCAGCTTGGGCATCGAGAGACACACCTTGCTACGAGTACATTTATCTGATAGTTTTTAATTCATAATATTATATATATATATATATATATATATATATATATATATATATATGTTCTAGAATTGTATACTTGTTCCCGACACAATAATTTCACTGACTAGTACTATATGGATCCCGTCAGGAGATGTTATCCCCTACCGTGTTCAGCGGGTACTCGTGTATATTGTATCTTATCGTATATATTTGGTATTGATTATATTTCGTGTTCATATACGGCTCGCGTTTAGTGTGCTTATTCGTGTACACCCACCGCTCGTGTTCGGTGGTTATGATATTCGTGTACACCCACTGCTCGTGTTCAATGGTTAAATTTTGTGTTCGTAGCGTGTCGTGATTGGATCCATCAGTATTAGTTGGGGGTGGGAGAGTAGGATTTGATTATGTGATCAAAGCCCCATTGTTACATCATGTACATTCTGGTTACATACCTTACTTGTAATCGTCTTACCTGATCATGTTCACCCAACTCGATCACATAATAAACTTGTATTCTGAGGCACATTAGTAGATTGCAGTTTACTTTATCATATTGCTGATATTTATATTATTGATCTATATTCTCGTACATCACCTGTATATCTATTATTCATCATTCATATGTTTAGTGATCTTGTATTCCTTTTCTATATCTGTTTATATGCTCGATTATGCTATTGAAATTGCTTTCAGAGGTATGTACTTTGCTCCAATCCTGACTGTATATATTTTTCCAGATGACTGGCTTCTACAGTAGTGTCCCACATTCTATGGGCCGCAGGACGGCATACCTTTAGAGGATACTCCAATAGACCAGGAGGACTTAGTTACAGAGTCCGAGGAGGTCTAGTTTATTTGTATTGGATTGTATTAGACTATTCTTTTGGTGGATTCATAGTTTGTATATTATTTCAGATTATGGATTGTATCTTATTCTTTCCTTCGCTATTCCATTTGCGCATTATTCTTTCTTAGTTTGTTTTGTGATTGAGATTAGTTATTCATGTGAGATACCATATTACTCCTCCATTTGGAGTTGAGATGATTGATAGGTACCATATTACATTGTTAAGATGTTAGATAGAAATGACCCAGATAGCGTTCTATCGCCGATTCTGTGGTGTAGGCTAGGCGTAACCGAGTACTCATACCCGAACATCCAGGTGCGGGTTGTGACACATTTTTAGTGGCGGCCCATGCAGGTCTAGATAGATATCGTAGTGGTGCTCGTCTAAAATACTGCTACGAGCCTGCTTTAGGAAATAGGATTTAGGTTGAAAGTTTACTCAATCACACCTAGAAAAATTCTAATATCTATTTTTGCAAATCCTTATCTATTGAATATTGTTTTACTTTGAATAAAGTTATGTCCTTCTTTGATGATATTGTATCATATTCAATATTGATTCCGTATTTTAATCTATCTTCAGGATGCCGTCGAAGACGCGTTCCCAGCGATCAGGTGTCGCGATAGCGCGATCAGTCACTTCATCACATATGAGGGCAGTATCCTCAGATGATGGTCCAACACCTACATTCAGTCAGCTTCACCGGTCCAGGTGGGCGTATCGACAGCAGATTTTGGAGGTGCTCCACCTCCGGTACCGAGGAGAGGACAGACAGTTTTCGAGGATCTTTCACCTCCACCACCTATAGTTGATCAGACGCAGATATTCGTGCTCTTCCAACAGATGATAGAGGCACAACAACGATAGTTCGAGGTCCTGCGATAGAGCGTAGAGAATGCTCACCAGATCGCACTTACAGCAGTGGAGAGAGCTACTACAGTCCATCCACACACGGCGGCACCAGCTCAGTTTATTCCATATCAGCCGAGACCGGGTACCATTATCGACTTCAAGAGGATGGGCCCGAAGGACTTCAGGGGCACAGAGGGGATTATCTATGCGGATGAGTGGATCGAGGACATCGAGCAAAACCTGCAGCTGGCGCAGATTCTAGATATGCTACAGATAGAGGCAGCGGGGTGTATGATGTTCGATATTGCTTTGACATAGTTTCGGATAGACCCGAGGATTGCAATACCAGGACTCTTTTGGGAATCCTTCAAAGGGCTTTTCAAGGAGAAGTTCTTCCCAGACGTAGCCCTTACATGTTTGGAGAGTCAGTTCCAATACCTCATCTAGGGAGGTATGTTAGTGGACGAGTACGCTGTGGAGTATTACCGTCTAGGGCACTTCGTGGAGGGTCAGAAACCTAGAGGCAGAGCAAAGAATTTCAAGAAGGGACTGAACCAGGAGGTCAAACCCCACACAAACGTAGATCCTACTGCCACCTTCGAGGAGATACTCAAACAGGCGTAGAGAGCGGAGGATGACTTAGAGCTTGGCTCTAAGAGGCCGAGGGACACAGGAGGATCCAGCAATAACACGGGTCCAGCAAAGAGGCCTCACTTCCAACAGCAGCACCAGAGGCCTTACCACCACCAGAGGCAGCAGTATCACGGGCCAGCTAGAGCGCTAGCTCAACAGATGCATCATATCCAAAGGGCAACAATTCCTTGCACTTTCTATAAGAAGCAAAGACACGTATGGGACTCATGCAGAATGAGGCTTTGTCCCAAAGTCCCAACTCGTCCAGCTCAGGGTGGTGGACAGGCACAGAGGGCACCCGCTAGACCACCAGCGGGCTAGCAGGGAGGACCTCTTCCACCACAGCAACAGCAGTTTGCCCAGCATCAGCAACAAAGAGGAGCACAGCGACAGGGGCAACCTTTTTCCTTAACTGTCAAGGAGAAGGAGCCGGTTGGCGATGTCATCTCAGGTTCAGTTTATCTCGACTCCTTTCCAACTCATGTTTTGTTCGATTCTGGTGCTTCTCATAGCTTTGTATCTGTATCTTTTGCTTTGAGGCATCATCTTGAGTCTGAACCATTGGCGAGGACTTGCAAGATCACGACCGAGGGTGGCATCATCCTGGTTAGTGATGTTTGTAAGAACCAGAAAGTTTATTTGGGAGGCCGTGAGTTGAGCGTATGTTTACTTGTAATGCCACTTCCGAGTTACGATATAGTACTCGGGATGGATTGGTTGAGTAGACATCACGCTAGTATCGATTATCATGGCAGAAGAGTTTTATTTAAGATGCTAAGAGAGCCAGAGTTCGAGTTCGTCCTAGGAGGAGAGCAGAGCGAAGGCAATTTCTATGGAGCTTTGGTAGAAGAGCAGAAGCCGCCACATCTGTTGATTTCAGAGTTCATGGATGTCTTTCCAGAGTATTTATTAGGGTTGTCGCCGGATAAAGATATAAAATTCTCTATAGATTTGGTGCCTAGTGCAGAGCCGATCTCTCAGCACGTCTATAGAGTCAACAATAACAAACTGACAGAGTTAAAGAAGCAGGTGGATGAGTTACAAGATAAGGACTTTATTGTCATGACCCGCACCCGGTTTAGGGGCACGAGAGCGTGGGTACGTCCAGCCTACGCCGCAGCATCGGCGGTAGAACGCTGTCTAGGTCAAGTACTATCTAAACAATCTCACGCTAGTATCCAACTCCATAAGGAGACGTGGATATCATAAAATAAATCTAGAAATACTCAATCACAACTACAGCACGATAGAAAATGAAGAAATAAAAGAATACAACACAAGTCTAAAGACACAATAATCATACCTGTAATCAGTAACATCCAATCCTCCAATGTCAGAAACAAGTCCACTAAGGTCACAGTCTGGAAAAATATTTTCCAGTCAGGAAGGAGCAAAGTACATCTCTAAATAGCAGTTCTATATAAATGACATAAACTATGTAGCAGTTCTAGATGGAAACATACCAGATGCATGTATAGGTACGAGAAATGTACAATGAGAGAAATACTGGAAATACTGTAAGTAAATGCAGGAAAAGAACAATATGTCAATGAGCAAGAATCCTATGACTATGTGTGTGAGTACTAGCTTTAACATGTGATCGGCTTGGGAACTTGATCAGGCTGGTTACATGTGATTAGCTATGGTTCATATAAAGTCAGGCTAACCGTTGGTTAGCTATGGTGCATGTAGAGATCAGGCTAATCACACGTAACAGCTATGGAGCATGTAAATGGTTAGGCCGCACCCGACGTGAGATGTGGGGTTAGCTATGGTACATATAAAGTTGGGTATGATCACATATCTACACTAAAATACTCCCCAAACCCCCGACTGGTATAGTAGATCCAATCATGGTACGCTATGGCACGGGATTCCCTAGGGAGGTAGCAAATCTCCCCGGGTCTCAGTGTCTGTACATGCACAAGATATCAAGGAAACAAGTCTTGTACAAGCTACACCATGAATAAGGAATAACATCTCATGACGAGATCCGTGTATACCAATCCGTGTAACCAATGTGTCAAGAACATGGATATTTACACTAGATACAGTAAACATAGGAGATATCATAAATTAGAAACTAATCAGAGAATGTACTCGCCTTAGGTCCTTAGCTGGTAATTATTGATGTCCTGTTCCAGAGTGTCGTCTGGAGGAACCAACAGTCCTAAAATATATCAAATACAACATTTGCATCAGGTACTACCCTAACACATCACAAATACATAAACTCAGGGCTCTGCCAGGTATGGCACTAGTCAACTAGGGTCATCTAGTAGGAATACGTATATAAATACACATATTATTAATTATCATTACTACTTACAATATATATATACATGCACCAATTTAAATGTATCTACAATATATTTATATATATATATATACATATATATATATCTTTTAATTACATATTTGATTTATAATAACATTGACAATATACATATATACATTTTAAAAGGTATTTTAGCATATGTATGAGTACACATATATATATATACATTAATTGTATGTACAAGATATATATATACATTTATACTTAATTATACATATTTGAAAATATATTAAGTACATATATATATATATATATACAATATATACATATATTAAACATTTTATATTCTTATACCAAAATAATACGTATACTATTACATTTTATTTACCAAAATATGTATATATCGTATATGTGCAAAAGTACATTTTTGGATATACATATACATATTGTCAACATCATTTTTAACATACTAATATTAATTCACCAAATTAATTGTATACCATATAAAAATACCCAATATACATTCATATACGACTAATTATACATGCTTAATTATACAATTTTTATTAATAAAAATAATAATATACCTATTCATATTTTAAATCCATACATATACCAATACGAAAATATAAATCTACATATATATATATTTATGCCAAAATACGGTTATATATATATACTAATTTACATAATCAAAACCCTTATATATAATACATAACTAAATAACTAATTTTATACATTAAAACAATAAAACTAATTATGTTGTATTTACTAAACTAGTTAGATGAATTTACTAGGCTAATACATATTAATAAAATCAAATTATATAAATAACCAAATTATATATTAATATAAACTAATTATATTAATATAACCAAATTACATAAACTAATTACATTAATTAAACTAATTATATAAAATAACTAATTATATATACTAACTGATTTTATAATTTAATTAAACTAATTATAAATTAACTATTACAATACATTAACTATATATTAACTTAAACTAATTACAATGAAATTAACTATTTCATATTCATTAACTATCTATTATTACTTAAACTAATTACAATACATTAATTAACTACTGATTAATTGATAATTAATTAAACTAAACTATATTAAATTAACTAATGATTAAGAATTAATTATTGATTAATGTTAATTATCTAACCTAATTATAAACTAACTAATCAACAGTATTCCTCTCAGTCCCTGAATTCGAAAGAAAAGGGAAAGGGGAAAAGAGGGAAGAGCTCACCTAGGTTTTCCGGCGAGGTCGGCCGGCCAGGGCGTCGTCAGTCGACGTCCGTCTCGGCGGCGGTGCTCGTGCTCGGCGGATCTGCCCGAGGCGGCCACGGCTCGACAGATCCCGAGGAGGCGGCGGGTGTTCTAGATCTCAGCGACGGCCGGATCTGCAGCGGCGGCTTCGACAGACCCGAGGCGGCGCTTGGATCGAGGGGGCAGGCGCTCTGCTCGAGGGACGGGCGTTCTGTCCGAGGAGGAGGCGCTTCGAGGCGGCGGTGACTTCGTTCCAGCGACGGCGGAACCCGACGCGGCTCGACGTGGGGTGCTCGACGCGGCGGGTCTGAATCTACGGCGGGCCAGATCGAGGAGGTGGTCGGCGGTCCTTCTCGGCGACGGCCGTCTCGACTCAGCGGAAGGGGATCGGCGGATCTGGGCGGCCACCGGCGCTCGCTGGAGTTAGGTTAGGGTTAGGGTTAGGGTCTGTGTGTCGGGGTCGTGTCCGGGGCTGGACACGGCGGTTTGGTGTCTGTGGGTGGGAGACGTGTCCGGGTGTTGGACACGGGAAATTGGGTTGTAATATTGTAACCGGACACTGGAAATGAATGGATACGGTGGGACACCCGGGGTCGGACCCGAGGCCATCACGGCTGACATGGTGATACTGGACACACGGACACGAGCACACAAAAATGGTGGTGGCTTTGGCTTTGTGGGGATTTGTGAAGGCTAGCTAGGGTTTCTAGGGAGATGTGATGAGGGACTTAAATAGGGAGAGATGGTGTGGGATAAAGGGTTGCGGGTTGGCCCAATAATGAATGGCCCAGAATTAAATATAAAAGGGGTTTCTCATGTGGGAAAAATGAGGGTGTGCTGGCTAGTTAATAGGAAATGGCAATTTGTAAAATTTAAAAAGAAAAGATTATAATTTCAGAAAATATTTTAGGAAAGCTACGTAATTTATTTATTTACTATTCCATTAATTATAAAAAATTATTTGAAGAAACAACTAGTCCTTTAATTAATTTTATCCAACAATTAATTTTATGATTTCAAGCCAATAAACATTTGAAACTAGAGGAATATATATTATTATTTATTTATTTATTTATAAGGAATCGTCATTTAGGAAAAAATGATTTTCATACAAGATTTTAAATTACCTTCTAAAATCAAACATTGTTCAAAATAAAATAAAAAATTCAAGGAGAAAATATTTTATAACTTGGTATTTAAAATAAATTAAAAAATCTAATTATTTCGGAAATTTGGAAATCGGAGGTTACAAGTCTACCCACCTTAGAAAAATTTCGTCCTCGAAATTTAGGATTCTCAATAATTGCCTTTATTCACCATATTATTTCTATCAAAAATTTTAAATCTTAAACCAATAATCATGAAGTAATTTCATAATGTTATTTCACAACCTTTCAAAAATTATACAACATCATATTCCTGAAAAATCTTCAAATTTAAAAATCAAATCCCCTTTGTCATAATCTCCTCCCAAAATTTTAAGTTCGCACCTAAATACCCAAGGATTTAATATCCAATCCTCCAATTTGAATCCAATCAATGCATATTTATAAAACTTAAAAATCTGTATCCCAAAATTTAAATTTTAAACACTCATCAATCATCTTACTCCTCTAACTCAAATTCAATTGATGCTTATTCCAATCTAACTCCTCATCCCAAGAATTTAATTCGACACTATTCCATTTATGATTTTATTTTCTGATTTTCTTTTTCCTCAAATACTCAACGATGCGATGCTTCCAGAATCTTTAATGCAACATTCATAATATATAAAATTTCTAGATAAAATGATAATCTCTCAAATTTCTCAAATTTTTAATAATCAATTCAATCATATCAAGACCTCCTTAAAATTAATAAATCCTCAAATTTTTGGCTCTGTGAATTTCTTAATTCTCCCTTTAAGTTAATGTTTGTCCTCGAAGTTCAATCATACCTCGATTTTCATAAAATCAATGATCCATCAACTCCGTTATAACAACCCCTAAATTCTTTATTTAATTTAATTCTCATCCACAAATTTAATCCTCTTGTCTCTTTTTGTCAGTCATAACCTCGTCATAGATCTTTGCTATGGTCAAAATCTCAATGATCGTGGTTTAAGAAAATTCTACCTACAGCCATACAATCTAAGAAAATATATAGGTCATGTGTCTTGTCATGGTATTGCAGCCTCTGCCAGGGTATACTACTAGCTACAATCAATCAAAAATCATGAATACAAACCACGGTACTTGAAAATCAATCAATCAGAAGGCAAAAACAACATGAGAAAAAGAAAGAACCTGCTAACATATTTCTTGTGGTATCTACTATCTCTAACAAACACTTAACTCTAGCACATTCACTAACAAATTCCTATTCATGTACACTGGTACCCATATCAACTAATCATTAATCCACAAAATCCATGAATATATCCGTATTGCACACACTTGTCTATTAATACCAAAATCTGATACCAAGAACCTCTAATATAACCATGGTTTAATAATGCATCTAAGTTTAATACCTCTATTTCTTTAGTACCATACTCTCTGCCAGTTTCCGTTCCTGCTATAATTGTTCATACTAGTCGTTCTTATCACTCAAATATACGTCAAGTGCAGCACCATACTAAATACTGCTCTTTTTAATACAATTTTAGATGGACACCCAGGTCAGTCTGCGGTGCCATCTCAATCATGCTCAAGTCCTCAGATCCTTACACATGTATATCATCTACTCATATATTAATATTCATATCTCTCATTTACCATAAAATTAATCCTCAAAATAATCGTCAAGGTTTAACTTCTCGGTCGACTTAAAATAAATTGTATATACTTCCTCAAAATCAGATACTCAATATCGAAATAAAATTTAATCACTCCTAAAATCTTTGTAGCCTTAACCGTGTTTATTGAATTCATATTTAAATCCTTAAAATTTAATGACGAAATCTCAACTCCTCCTTTAAAAATAAAATTTTATTTCCACATTTTTAATTTATAACTCCACAATTGTACATATCAGTGCTCACGGTCTCTGATACTCAAGGTGCACTCAATGCATCTAGTGTCTATAACTGTGTACTAAAATTGTACTGCTTAAATCACTTGCACCATTATCTCCATTGATCAAAGTTATCATCACCTGTATTTTCTTTCATGATTTCAATTTATGTCAACTGGTATATCATTTAATTATCTTCACACAGAGTGCTTACTGTTATTAATGTTATTCTCGACTAATCCTCGATATAGAATCATTAGCACTCTTGGTATTATATTACTAGTTTCATTAATGCATCATCTCCTCAAGCTCATTAGAACTCATGATTAACGGTACCTTTTATAACACTCATATTTCTTATTCTCATGGGCAAGTATATGGTTCCTCATCTCGATGGTTGTATATGTATTTCCTTTAATCCTTTAAAGCCTATTAAACTAATCCGTGATACGCTTCACAACTTCCATTACTAATCCTGATATTTCTCTACTTATGACGTCTCATTAAACCCTTTATACATATACATTTTTTTACCTTTAACATTTCTGATATCAATCATCAAATTGGACATCATGCTCCATAAATCCTTAACACAATTCCCGGATACTTAATCGTTTACATAGATCACTCAATTACATAACCATGATTTTCTAGGACGGTAATTGGCTCTGATATTAACTCTGAGAACTATCACTGATACTCTATACTCTCCTTCCACTCTAATGACACTTATCCCAGGACCATTGGTACAAGGTACTATGATAAGGGCTAACTCTAGATAAAACCTACTGCTCACATGTCCAACTAGGAAACACTTACAACTCACTAGCAACACAGTCAATACTAATACAAGACACAAACAAAATTTCAAGTCACAAATTATCATACTAACAAGGAATCCTCAAAAACTCAAAAGAAAACTGGATAAGGACTGAAGGTATCTCTACTGCTAGTAAAGAAAAGAATCGATGGAACAAAGTCCTGAATAACAGAAATAGATAAGTCTTGAGATGATACTTTAAGAACCAATTTAAGATACAACCTGATAATCATACACGTCTGTCAGAAATTATGACACACAGAATCCTCGCCACGCCAGTAAGCATAGATGCGATAAACGACAGGTTCCGTAACTAAGGTATGCAACCCTATAATCATGTCATCTAGAATACTCGCCACGCCAACCGGTATGGCTGCGAGAACTCTAAATCTCATAACTAAAGTATGTACATCCAAGTTAGGTTCCTACGTTCTCGTCACGACAGCTAATATGGCTGCGATAAACTCTAGGTTCCATAACCAAAGTAGACGTTTTACCTTTCTCACTGTCCTCATCAATATATGTCATCAGATGATACCATAAATTCTAGTCCATAAAATTTATCTCAATTTGAAATCAACTCAACAACGATACCAAGAATTTAATTTAATAACTGCTCAACAAGAATCAAGTTCAGAAATCAACAAGCGAGAGCGGACGGAAACAAGAAAAAAGATTTAAATTGGAAATTATAATAAGATTCTCAAGGGGTCGTCCCAGGAATCTCTCAAGGAATTGTGATTGAGTATTCGCTTTCGTCCTAGTATCCTATGTCCTAGATCCTATCGCAGGCACGCAATAGTGTAACAAAGATGCCACACTACTACGACATCGCACAACTCGCGAAGTCTGACCTGCATGGGCCACCACTAAAAACGTGTCACGACCCGCACCCGGTTTAGGGGCACGAGAGCGTGGGTACGTCCAGCCTACGCCGCAGCATCGGCGGTAGAACGCTATCTAGGTCAAGTACTATCTAAACAATCTCACGCTAGTATCCAACTCCATAAGGAGACGTGGATATCATAAAATAAATCTAGAAATACTCAATCACAACTACAGCACGATAGGAAATGAAGAAATAAAAGAATACAACACAAGTCTAAAGACACAATAATCATACCTGTAATCAGTAACATCCAATCCCCCAATGTCAGAAACAAGTCCACTAAGGTCACAGTCTGGAAAAATATTTTCCAGTCAGGAAGGAGCAAAGTACATCTCTAAATAGCAGTTCTATATAAATGACATAAACTATGTAGCAGTTCTAGACGGAAACATACCAGATGCATGTATAGGTACGAGAAATGTACAATGAGAGAAATACTGGAAATACTGTAAGTAAATGCAGGAAAAGAACAATATGTCAATGAGCAAGAATCCTATGACTATATATGTGAGTACTAGCTTTAACATGTGATCGGCTTGGGAACTTGATCAGGCTGGTTACATGTGATTAGCTATGGTTCATATAAAGTCAGGCTAACCGTTGGTTAGCTATGGTGCATGTAGAGATCAGGCTAATCACACGTAACAGCTATGGATGCATGTAAATGGTCAGGCCGCACCCGACGTGAGATGTGGGGTGAGCTATGGTACATATAAAGTTGGGTATGATCACATATCTACACTAAAATACTCTCCAAACCCCCGACTGGTATAGTAGATCCAATCATGGTACGCTATGGCACGGGATTCCCTAGGGAGGTAGCAAATCTCCCCGGGTCTCAGTGTCTGTACATGCACAAGATATCAAGGAAACAAGTCTTGTACAAGCTACACCATGAATAAGGAATAACATCTCATGACGAGATCCGTGTATACCAATCCGTGTAACCAATGTGTCAAGAACATGGATATTTACACTAGATACAGTGAACATAGGAGATATCATAAATTAGAAACTAATTAGAGAATGTACTCGCCTTGGGTCCTTAGCTGGTAATTATTGATGTCCTGTTCCAGAGTGTCGTCTGGAGGAACCAACAGTCCTAAAATATATCAAATACAACATTTGCATCAGGTACTACCCTAACACATCACAAATACATAAACTCAGGGCTCTGCCAGGTATGGCACTAGTCAACTAGGGTCATCTAGTAGGGATACGTATATAAATACACATATTATTAATTATCATTACTACTTACAATATATATATACATGCACCAATTTAAATGTATCTACAATATATATATATATATATATATATACATATATATATATCTTTTAATTACATATTTGATTTATACTAGTTGAACATTATATATGTGTACTCATACATATGCTAAAATACCTTTTAAAATGTATATATGTATATTGTCAATGTTATTATTAAAATATATACTAATACTAGTACATCACATTAAATACATATACAATACATTAATTGTATGTACAAGATATATATATACATTTATACTTAATTATACATATTTGAAAATATATTAAGTACATATATATATATATATATATACAATATATACATATATTAAACATTTTATATTCTTATACCAAAATAATACGTATACTATTACATTTTATTTACCAAAATATGTATATATCGTATATGTGCAAAAGTACATTTTTGGATATACATATACATATTGTCAACATCATTTTTAACATACTAATATTAATTCACCAAATTAATTGTATACCATATAAAAATACCCAATATACATTCATATACGACTAATTATACATGCTTAATTATACAATTTTTATTAATAAAAATAATAATATACCTATTCATATTTTAAATCCATACATATACCAATACGAAAATATAAATCTACATATATATATATTTATGCCAAAATACGGTTATATATATATATACTAATTTATATAATCAAAAACCCTTATATATAATACGTAACTAAATAACTAATTTTATACATTAAAACAATAAAACTAATTATGTTGTATTTACTAAACTAGTTACATGAATTTACTAGGCTAATACATATTAATAAAATCAAATTATATAAATAACCAAATTACATATTAATATAAACTAATTATATTAATATAACCAAATTACATAAACTAATTACATTAATTAAACTAATTATATAAAATAACTAATTATATATACTAACTGATTTTATAATTTAATTAAACTAATTATAAATTAACTATTACAATACATTAACTATATATTAACTTAAACTAATTACAATGAAATTAACTATTTCATATTCATTAACTATCTATTATTACTTAAACTAATTACAATACATTAATTAACTACTGATTAATTGATAATTAATTAAACTAAACTATATTAAATTAATTAATGATTAAGAATTAATTATTGATTAATGTTAATTATCTAACCTAATTATAAACTAACTAATCAACAGTATTCCTCTCAGTCCCTGAATTCGAAAGAAAAGGGAAAGGGGAAAAGAGGGAAGAGCTCACCTAGGTTTTCCGGCGAGGTCGGCCGGCCAGGGCGTCGTCAGTCGACGTCCGTCTCGGCGGCGGTGCTCGTGCTCGGCGGATCTGCCCGAGGCGGCCACGGCTCGACAGATCCCGAGGAGGCGGCGGGTGTTCTAGATCTCGGCGGCGACCGGATCTGCAGCGGCGGCTTCGACAGACCCGAGGCGGCGCTTGGATCGAGGGGGCAGGCGCTCTGCTCGAGGGGCGGGCGTTCTGTCCGAGGAGGAGGCGCTTCGAGGCGGCGGTGACTTCGTTCCAGCGGCGGCGGAACCCGACGCGGCTCGACGTGGGGTGCTCGACGCGGCGGGTCTGAATCTATGGCGGGCCAGATCGAGGAGGTGGTCGGCGGTCCTTCTCGGCGGCGGCCGTCTCGACTCAGCGGAAGGGGATCGGCGGATCTGGGCGGCCACCGACGCTCGCTGGAGTTAGGTTAGGGTTAGGGTTAGGGTCTGTGTGTCGAGGTCGTGTCCGGGGATGGACACGACGGTTTGGTATCTGTGGGTGGGAGACGTGTCCGGGTGTTGGACACGGGAAATCGGGTTGTAATATTGTAACTGGACACTGGAAATGAATGGATACGGTGGGACACCCGGGGTCGGACCTGAGGCCATCACGGCTGACACGGTGATGCTGGACACACGGACACGAGCACACAAAAATGGTGGTGGCTTTGGCTTTGTGGGGATTTGTGAAGGCTAGCTAGGGTTTCTAGGGAGATGTGATGAGGGACTTAAATAGGGAGAGATGGTGTGGGATAAAGGGTTGCGGGTTGGCCCAATAATGAATGGCCCAGAATTAAATATAAAAGGGGTTTCTCATGTGGGAAAAATGAGGGTGTGCTGGCTAGTTAATAGGAAATGGCAATTTGTAAAATTTAAAAAGAAAATATTATAATTTCAGAAAATATTTTAGGAAAGCTACGTAATTTATTTATTTACTATTCCATTAATTATAAAAAATTATTTGAAGAAACAACTAGTCCTTTAATTAATTTTATCCAATAATTAATTTTATGATTTCAAACCAATAAACATTTGAAACTAGAGGAATATATATTATTATTTATTTATTTATTTATAAGGAATCGTCATTTAGGAAAAAATGATTTTCATACAAGATTTTAAATTATCTTCTAAAATCAAACATTGTTCAAAATAAAATAAAAAATTCAAGGAGAAAATATTTTATAACTTGGTATTTAAAATAAATTAAAAAATCTAATTATTTCGGAAATTTGGAAATCGGAGGTTACATTTATCCATTCCAGTTCATCACCATAGGGTACTCCAGTACTTTTTGTACCAAAGAATGATAGGTCGGTACGTATGTGTATCTACTATAGGGCACTTAATAAACTCACTATCAAGAACAAATACCCGTTGTCATGAATAGATGACTTGTTTGACCAGTTGAGCGGAGCGAAGGTATTCTCCAAGATAGACTTGAGGTCAGGTTACCACCAGGTGAAAGTGAAGAGGGAAGACATCCCGAAGACAGCTTTCAGGACTTGTTATGGCAGTTTGAGTTCTTGGTGATGCCGTTTGGGTTGACCAATGCCCCGGCAGTATTCATGAACCTGATGAACAAGGTATTCATCAGTACCTGGACCAGTTTGTTATAGTCTTCTTTGATGATATTCTGATATATTCGAAGACCCAGAGGAGCATGAGCAGCACTTGAGGATTATTTTGGAGACCCTTAGGAAGGAGAAGCTATATGGCAAGTTATCAAAGTACGAATTCTTCCTTGATATGTTTGAATTCCTTGGGCATGTCATTACAGGAGATGGAATCTCGGTGGACCCGAAGAAGATCTCAGCAGTTGAATCATGGTCTACCCCGAGTTCAGTAGCAAAGATTAGGAGCTTCCTTGGATTAGCAGGCTACTACCAGAGGTTTGTTCAGGACTTTTTTAGACTTGCAGAACCGATGACTAGGCTGACCAGGAAGGGCGCAGAGTTCGTCTGGACTGAGGATTGTCAGTCAGTATTTGAGGAGCTGAAGAGGAGATTGACTACAGCTCCCATCTTGACACTACCATCAAGAGCAGGAGGATTTTTTCATTTACAGTGATGCTTCAGGGAAGGGTATGGGTTGTGTGCTACAGCAGCAAGGGAAGGTGATTGCCTATGCTTCCAGCAATTACGCCCGCATGAGAAGAACTACCCTACCCATGATTTGGAGTTGGCAGCAGTTATCTTTTCTCTGAAATTATGGAAACACTATTTATATGTAGAGAGAGTAGAGATCTTCACAGACCATAAGAGCTTAAAGTATGTGTTTACACAAAAAGAGCTCAAATGACGCAGCGGCGATAGTTGGAGCTGATGAAAGACTTTGACATATCTTTGTAGTACCATCCAGGGAAGGCCAACGTAGTCGTAGATGCTTTGGGTAGGTAACTCGTGGCTCTGTGCTTGACTAGAGACAGACATTTATTGGCAGATCTTGACAGTTTGGGCATTGAGGTACTAGTTCCTGGATTCAAAGCACAGATGTGAGGACTTCAGGTTCAGTCAGAGCTGATGGACTGGGTCAGAGCCAGAAAGTATGAGAATGAGTATCTGAGGAGCGTCAGAGCACAGGTTCAGGTTAGGTTGGCAGAGGACTTTATCGTCATAGATGATGGATCATTGCGACACGGTACCAGATTATGTGTACCGAAAAGAGAATTATGCGAGAAGATTCTGCAGGAGGCACATCGTTCTAAATACTCTATGCATCCAGGTGCCAACAAGATGTATAGAGACACGAGAGAGCATGTATGGTGGTATGGCATAAAGCGAGAGGTAGCTAGCTTCGTGTCCAGATACTTAGTTTGCCAGCAGGTCAAGGCAGAGAGACAGAGGCCAGGTGGATTGCTTCAGCCTTTACCTATTCTAGAGTAGAAATGGGAGTATGTGACTATGGATTTTGTATCGGGACTTCCGCATTCTCTGGGAGGCAAAGATAAGATTTGGGTCATCGTGGATAGGTTGACCAAATCAGTCCACTTTCTGCCATTTAAAGTGGGTACATCTACGGAGAAGCTTACGGAGATGTATGTGCGCCAGATTGTTAGATTGTACGGTGTTCCAGTGAGCATTTCTCAGATCGAGATAGTCGCTTCACGTCCTATTTCTAGAGGAGTTTGCAGGCTAGCTTCGGTACTCAGCTCAAGTTCAGTACCGCTTGTCACCCTCAGACGGATGGACAGTCGAAGAGGACTATTCAGACTCTCGGGGACATGCTATGCACCTGTATTTTGGATCTTGGAGGTTCTTGGGAGGATCACCTTTACTTGGTAGAGTTTTCATACAACAACAGCTACCAAGCTAGCATTGAGATGTCACCATTCGAGACATTATATAGATGAAGATGTCGTACTCCATTGTCCTAGGATAATGTTGGTGACAGGGCCTTATTTGGACCAGAGATGGTAGTAGATGCAGCATAGAAGGTGAAGCTTATCAGGGACAGACTTCGAGTGGCGTAGGACAGGCAGCGGCATTAGGCCGGTAGCCACTGGAGACTTTTGGAGTTTGAGGTATAGCTTTAGTTTATTTTGCTTGTGTTTGATTGTTGTTTGCTAGAGTGCTAAGGTTGTTTTTCATGCTAGGTTGGCGGTCTGGTTTTCTTAAGGATTTCTCTGACACGTGGCATGATTCATTTCGGTGGAGGTTAAAAGCTTAGTCCATGATTCATTGGACCTTTCAGTATTCTTGAGTGGGTCGGTGCAGTTGCATACAAACTAGACTTACCACCTGCATTGGAGGGAGTGCACAACGTATTTTATGTGTTGCAGCTGAGACAGTACATGGCAGATCCCAGTCATGTGTTGGATCACTCGAAGATAGAGGTGGGCCCTACTCTTAGCTATCCAGAACAGCTAGTGGAGATTTTGGATCGGAGAGAGAAGGTGCTGAGGAGCCAGATGATTCCTTTGGTGCGCGTCGCGTGGAGGCATCACTCGCCAGGAGAGAGTACCTGGGAGTGAGAGGCCGAGATGCGCAGCGATATACATATATGTTCGAGCCGTGAGGTATAATTCTTTCTTGCATTGAATTATTTACTTTTGGTAGATAGTTTTTTCCTTAATTTCGAGGACAAAATTTTTCTAAGGTGGGTAGGATTGTCACTCTCACTTTTTCATTCAAGGGTAGTTTGGTAATTAATATAGGTAATTTTAAATTTAGGAATTATTTGTATTTAATATTGTGCATGCATAATTTATTTAATTATTGTATTACTTATTTATTTTTAGTTGTAGATTTAATTTGGACTTGTGTAGTGGACCAAACTCATTTATTAGAATGCATGAACCAATATTTTGGATGAGCTTAGTTTGAGCCCATGAATTAGGCCCATGGATTAGGAGATTGGATTAATTAGATAAACTATTAGACTAGAACCTTCCCTACCTAATTAATTTTTTAATGAGAGGCACCAATGGGTATTTGTGACATTTTATATTACTTGGAGAGGGGGTTACATGGACGACCCATAGAGAAGGAGAGAGAGTGCTCTCTTTTTTTATTCATTCCCAATTTCTTAGATCTATAATTTCCTCTTCCAATTCCCTACATTCCCTCCATTCCCTCATCAATTCTCCACCAATTCTTTACCAATTACTTCCCTAATTCTTTATTGAGGCTTCTAAATCAAGGATCTATAAGAAGAAAGCAAGAAGCAAGAAGGAGAAGGCCAAGATTTACAAGAAGATGAGCCACTTGGCACTTGGGGACTTTTCATTGGGAATCCATCTCCCAATAGATACATTTTAGTTTTTTACCTTCTAATAGACTCTAGATCTGAGATTTAACCATGAGAAACTAACCCACATGCCTAGGTTACCCAGAGAAATTAGTTTTAGGTTCATCGGAGACCTACGGTGGAAGTTATGTGCATTTTGGTATCAATTTTGGGAGAATTTCAAAATTGGCACATGTAGTGGTTGTTATTGGGTCTAATAGATTTAAATGAAATTTAATTTCTTATATGTGACTAGTATCGTGTCCATAATTGGATACGTGTAGGCCGTATCTCGTCAATTTGATGAAACAGGTTGATTGGGGGTTTTCCTCCGACACGGGGTCTTGTGCATATCATATTATGACACGGACACATAGATACTCTAATTACTATATGTATTATTCATAATTAGTGTTTTAGACTTGTTCGTATCCTTCGGGATGTGTTTGGTTGTGTGTTGTAGTCCTATCGTAAGCGTATCAAAGAACTGGTGTGATACGGGTGCGGTGCACTCCACGTGTTTGGTGTTTTGCTTTTAATTCTATACGTAGATATGTATTTATATATCTAGATGATAATTATATATATATATATATGTGTGTGTGTGTGTGTGTGTGTGTGTGTGTGTGTGTGTGTGTGTGTGTGTGTGTGTGTGTGTGTGTGTGTGTGTGTGTGTGATGGTATATATGTATTGGTGTTTGTAGTTGTGTCAGTGTGAGTGAGCTATATATTTATATATTGTGAGTTTGGGTGTGTCAGTGAAGTGAGTAGCTCAGCAGGGAGTTTAGTATAGACCAGTTGCCTCGAGGCAGGGGAAGGGCTGCTCGAGCACAGTAGTACAGTTTTTCCAATACAGTAGAGGAGCTCCATTGCAGTTGATAGTTTCAGCCTGGAACTCCTGCACTGAGTACACAATGGCAAGAGGGAGGAGGCAGAAGACAATGATGCACAGCATAGCTCGGTGCAATGATGCACAGCAGAGCTGCTCGGTGCCAATGATGCACAACAGAGCCCGGTGCCAATGATGCACAGCATAGCAGCTCGGTGCCAGTGATGCACAGCAGAGCTCGGTTCCAGTGATACACAGCAGTGCTTATCCCCAGTGATGCACAGCAGTGCGGTGCACAGTTGTGCACAGCATTTCAGAGGTCAGACCAGCAACTACCCAACACTTGAAGGAGTACAGGTAGCAGTATCAGCCTTCCTCAGTTCAGTTCAGTACCTGTATCAATATTAGTGTCATTTATATCAGTTTCAGTAGGTTAGTTTCAGTCTTGGGTTTGGGTATTGATGTTTGGTTTAGCAAGGTATAGTTAGTTATTTTAGTTAGTTGTTTTAGTTAGTGTTTCAATGTAGTATTAGTCTAGTTGTTAGTTGAACTATTAAGTTAGCTATTAGTAGCTAGTATCTATATAGATATGTTAGTGTAGATATATATATATATATATATGTTAGTAAATAGTTTGCTATGTATGCATATTTTGTTAAGAGTTATATATATATATATATATATATATATATATATACTTGTATTGGTTGTTATTGTTAATAGTTAGCCTATATATATATTTTGCTAATAGGTAAGGTATATTAGATAGTTAGTGTGATACTTGATATATATATATATATATATATATATATATATATATATATATATATATATATATATATATATATATATATATATATTATAGTGTAGTTTATATAGTTAGTAATAGCTTGGTTATAGGTATTAGTTATATGTTAGAGTTGGGTTACCTCGGGATACCAAGGTATTACCAAGGTATTGGGCCGATACCCAAGGTATTGAGTTTGGGTATCGAGATAGGTGCGATACGCATTGGTGCAGGGCCAAAGTATCATATTTCAATTGATTGGATATAATATTATAATATGTGACTTATATATATATATATATATATAATACTATTTTTATATGCAGAAACTTGCGTATCTTAGGATACGGCTCTTTGAGTGCCTTATTGTTTCTTAGCTTAGCTAGTATATCATAGTTTCGTAGTGTATCGACTTAGTGACTTAGTGTTAGACTCTTGCGACCTAGATTTTATCGGTTTGACCTAGAAATGACTTTATGACCTAGAATTATATCAACTTTACTTATTTTTATTCTTGAACCATGTATTGATGCAACGTACCATATATAGGTTGTGCGACACCAGCTTTGGCATCGAGAGACACACCTTGCACAGGACTTCAGGTGAGTACATTTATCTGATGGTTTTCAATTCATAATATTGTATATATGCATGTTCTAAAATTTTATACTTGGTCCCGACACAGTAATTTCATGGACTAGTACTATATGGATCCCGTCAGGAGATGTTATCTCCTACGGTGTTTAGCGGGTACTCGTGTATATTATATCTCATCGTGTATATTAGGTATTTATTATATTTTGTGTTTACATATTGCTTGTGTTCAGTGTGCTTATTCGTGTATACCCACCGCTTGTGTTCGGTGGTTATGATATTCGTGTACACCCACTGCTCGTGTTCAGTGGTTATATCTCGTGTTCGTAGCATGTCGTGATTGGATCCTTTAGTATTAGTTGGGGGTGGGAGAGTAGGAGTTCATTATGTTATCAAAGCCCCATTGTCATATCGTGTACATTCTGGTTACGTACCTCACTTGTAATCGTCTTACCTGATCATGTTCACCCAACCCGATCACATAATGAACTTGTATTCTGAGGCACATTAGTAGATTGCAGTTTACTTCATCATATTGCTGATATTCATATTGTTGATCTATATTCTCGTACATCACCTGTATATCTATTGTTCATCATTCATATGTTTAGTGATCTTGTATTCCATTTCTATATCTGCTTATATGCTCGATTATGCTATTGAAACTGCTTTCAGAGGTATATACTTTGCTCCAATTCTGTTTGGATATATTTTTCCTGATGACTGGCTTCTTGAGTAGTGTCCCACATTCTATGGGCCGTAGGAAGGCGTACCTTTAGAGGATACTCCTATAGACCAGGAGGACTTAGTTACAGAGCCCGAGGAGGACTAGTTTATTAATATTGGATTGTATTAGACTATTCTTTTGGTGGATTCATAGTTTGTATATTATTTTAGATTATGGATTGTATCTTATTCTTTCCTTCGTTATTCTATTCGCACATTATTCTTTCTTAGTTTGTTTTATGATTGAGATTAGTTATTCATGTGAGATACCATATTGCTTATCCGTTTGCAGTTGAGATGATTGACATGTACCATATTACATTGTTGAGATGTTAGATAGTTAGAAATAACCCAGACAATGTTCTTCCACCGATTCTGCGACGCAGGCTGGGCGTAACCACGTACTCGTGTCCGAACATCCGGGTGTGGGTCGTGACATTGAGTGGTAGGAATGTAGAAATCTAATCCTATTTATAGTGTGTTGGCAAACAAAATTCGGCCAAAATTCGGATGGGGTTCAATTCAAATTTTTGAACGTTGTGCTAGAAAATCAGGTATATTACTAATGTGTTAATTTTATACCAATGGGGTAACCGAGTTTGGTCCAAGTTCGGCATGAATTCAGCCCAAGTTCGATTTCAAAGGATGGTAGACTTTGTTAATAAATATGGCCTAATTTGGTAGATAGGTTCATTGGTTTATTTGAGTGGACTAGGTATCTGTGTATAGGTACTTTGATTTGCCAGTGTGACTCAGCATACATCAATCCTAGACTCAAATAAATAAAAGATTACATTTAAATAGACGCAATACAGATGACATGTAATAGCAATGTTGAGGCTTAAGATCGCGACATATCATTGCATGATTTAGATAACTATCAAAATCTAGTTGACTGAGACCGGATGGGTCAACAATCTCCCATATTTTGATAATTAACAAACTATGACTGATACTATAAGTCTTTAATATGCAAGGATCCTCCGTAACTGTGGAGCAGTTGACATGCTGAAGGCAACGTCTATCAACTATCATCTTATAAGATAGTATCATGTATGTCTTTCTCCTCCGTTGTCATTTGATCGAAATGGCATGCTCTCCCGAAATAGGTAAGGTGACAAAAAAATATGAGAGTACAGTGTATACAGGATAACACATAATGGCAAAAAAAAATTGCTTTGAAATTTATTTATTTGAAAAGAAAATATACAAAAGCAGATATGTAGTGGAAACATCATAGTAGAGCAACTAAAAGTATACTTTTTAAGCATTCAAATTCATTGAGTAACTAGTTGTCATTTTCTTCATCTTCATCATCAGGTTCAACTATTCTGTTTGGATCAAAGAAGGCATCAGCTGGATCTAAATGTCTCTGAACATAGGGGTGATCAATACGAAAATCTTAGTGATTTGGATTCCAGAGAATCAAAAAAGGTCCGGTTGGGTGCTTCGATAGGGTGTACAGGATGTCTATCAAGGTATTGCCAATAGCCTGAGTCTGAAGAGTTTGGCGATGATCAGTAGCATTATTGCGTATATCTTTTTTGTGGAAGTGATCACGCAACAGATTGAAAATAGACTTTAAGGTTTGCGGTTGTTAAACAACAGGAGGGACGGAATCAGCAGGATGTGTATTGGAGTTTGATGATGAGTTATATGGTAGAAGCATAAATGGCTCAATTATCCAAACTCTATTGAGGGATAAAGGTTCCTCAAGATGTGGACAAATATCTAATGGAATATTAAAATAGCTTAAAATGGTTGACAAATACATGGCATAGAGTAGTGGACACCCTTTCTTGCGACATTGAACCATTTGAAATAAGATGGTCTGGGGAACATTGAAGTTAATGCCGAAATATAAGTGGTATAAAGCTGATATTTCTAGATAAGAGACCTCATCAAAGTAAGTCTTCTTAGATAGAAAAGTTAAAAAGATAATATGGTGCATTTCAAATAAGTGACCATTCAAATATCTAGCATAAAATTTTTCAGGTGGACATTCAAGAGGATGACAAAGGATATTTTTGAAAGGGTCTAGAGTTAAGCCATGGTCTAATTGAACTTGCGTGATGTTGACTAGAGTTTGTCCATCAGCGGGAATGCGTAGGATTTTGCCCAAGTTGTCCGTATCGAATTTAATTGGAATGCCACAAACTCTAGATAAAATAGTATTATGTGCATATGTTAAGTTACAATAGAATATTTGAATAGCATTGGTGTAAATATTGGTACAGGTCGTAAGAAGTTCTTCAAGTTGGAGTATTTGAAGAATAAGTAGATAGTCATTGTATTGGGAGAAAAAAATAACAGGATGGCCAAGAAAAATGTGTCTCTTAGAGAAGTCATTAAACCAATAATTTGAAATTTCAAGGCTTCAAAAAGTAAAACCGTCGAATTCTCCTATGTTTGGCATAATGGGAAAGAAAAGAGAGTCATAAAATGAATCTTTTTTCCTTTTAGGGGTCATTGGAAAAGGATGTTGGAAGAAAAACTAAGTTTATTTATGGAGGAAGAGATATTTTTCGTTGGTATAAATGAATGAGCCACGAAATGATGTATAAATAGAGTAGGAGAAACCTAAATTAGAAAGAAGATTAATGACAGCATATTCTGGAATTAAACTAAATGAGTTCGGTCCGAGCTCGGACCGAGTTTGGTCCAAATTCTTTGTACATTTATTTTCAGAATCTCAATGTAACTTTAATCGATATTATGCCTTTCTTGACTTGATATAAATACAGAATAATAATTGCTAAATTTAAATTATACGTTTTCAAGAGTTTAAATCATCTCGCAGTAGCTGTAGGGGCCGGATCCCAGCTAGCGATGGTCCGAAGACACTTAAATACCGTTTCGCTTAAGTTTATTTATATATTTTTGACAGAAGGGTCCTTTCGGCTTGTATCCAAAAAAATTTAAAACTTTTGAAAAATTTGACGAAAAATTTGTAAAGCGTCTTATGATTCTTATATTTTATCAGAATTCAAAAAACCTAATTCTCGATAGATAAAGTTGAATCAATCTTCAGCAAAAGATTTAGTAAAGATGTTTGCTAATTGATGTTCCGTGTCCACATATTCCAAACAAATATCTCCGTGCAATTGATGATCCCTTATAAAATAATATCGAATTTCTATGTATTTAGTGCATTAATGGCATACTGGATTTTTGGTGAGATTAATAGTGTTAGTATTATCACAAAGAATAAGAATGTTCTTATAGTGCAGATTGAAGTCTTCTAGGATTTGCTTCATCTACAAAATTTGAGGACAACAATGTCCTACGGCGATATACTCAGCCTCAGTTGTTGATAATGCAACAAAATTTTGTTTCTTGTTAAAAAAGAAGACTAGAGACTTTCCTAGGAAATGACAGGTGTCGCTGGTGCTTTTTTGATCAATTTTGCATCTAGCAAAATCAGCATCCGAGTAACCAGCAAGGTAAAAGGACGTGGTTTTGGGATACCATAAGCCTGCCGACAAAGTCCCTTTAAGTTATCTAAAGATACGCATAACTACACACAAATGTGATTTCTTAGGAGTAGCCTGATATCTAGCACATAAGCATACATCAAACATAATGTCTGGGCGACTAGCAGTTAGATATAACAAACTATCAATCATACATCAATACTTACGTTTGAATCTTAGTTTACTGCTTTCATCAAGGTCAAGCTTAGTGGATATTTCTATTGGAGTTCCGATAGGCTGTGCAATGTCCATATCGAACTTTTTGAGCAAATCCTTCGTGCACTTAGCCTGATGGATAAAGGTTCCTTGTGAATCTTTCTTGATTTGCAATCCTAGGAAGAATGTCAGTTCTTCCATCATTCTCATCTCAAATTCACTCTGCATATACTTAGCAAACTCGTTACATAGCAACTCATTAGTGGATCCAAATATGATATCATCAACATATATTTGCACTAATAAAAAAGAATCAGCAGAAGATTTTAAAAAATGGGTAGTAGTAATTTTTTCTTTTGAAAAATTATTTCCAAGTAGAAAGAAGCTAAGACGTTCATACCAAGCACGTAGGGCTTGTTTGAGTCCGTATAGAGCCTTTCGTAGATTGAATACATGGTCAGGGTGTTTGAAATCTTTAAAACCAGGGGGTTGTTTGACAAAAATATCTTCTTTGATAACTCTATTTAAAAAAGCACTTTTAACATCCATTTAAAAAAGTTTGAATTTATGAAAACTAGTAAAAGCACAAAGCATTCAGATAGATTCAAGTCTAACAAAAGGATCATAGGTCTCATCGTAGTCAATACCTTCCTCTTGGTTGTAACCTTGAGCTACGAGATGTGCTTTGTTACGTGTAACTGAACCATCCTCATTTAATTTATTTCAAAAAACCTATTTAGTACTAATGATCGAATAATTATTAGGTGTAGGAACGAGATTCCAAACTTGATTACGTTTAAATTGGTTGAGTTTCTCTTCCATAGCAGAAATCCAAAATTTATCAGCAAAAGCTTCAACAGTATTTTTAGGTTCTATTTGAGAAATAAAAGCAACATTTGCAATAGTATCTCTATTTGAGGAACGTGTACTTAAACCTTTCGATATATCACCTATTACCAAGCCCTCAGGATAATCTGTGGAGAACTTTAGTCTCATTGGCAGACTTTTTGGATGACTTGTACAGTTTATATCTTCAGATGTCTTGTTGGTTGCGGGTTGACTACCTTCATCGTCATTATCGTTTAGTACTTGAGTATTGTGTTCATCAAATATAACATTGATTGAATCTTCAATAATCAATGAGTTCTTGTTGAATACCCTGAATCCTTTACTTTTGGCGGCATAACCTAGAAAAATACCTTCATCGGCCTTTGAGTCAAAATTTTCTAGGTTATCTTTGGTATTGAGAATAAAATATTTACAGCCAAAAACTTTAAAGTAACTAATTGTGGAGATTCTACCAAACCAAAGTTCATAGGGGGTTTTCTTTGATATAAGTCGAATAAGCACCATATTTAAAATATGTCATGAAGTACTTACGGCTTCAGTCCAAAAGTATTTCGGAAGGTTATATTGATTTAACATAACTCTAGCCATATCGCCAAGAGTTCTATTCTTCCATTCTACAATACCATTTTATTGAGGAGTTCTAGGACAAGAGAACTCATGAGAACAACTATTTTTATGGCAAAAATTTTTAAAATCACTATTTTTGAATTTGCCTCCATGATCACTTCGGATATGAGTAATCATGAAACCTTTTTCGTTTTGAACATTTTTGTAAAAAGTGACAAATTCAGAGAATGCTTTATTTTTATTTGCAAGAAAATAAAACCATGTGTATCTAGAAAAATTATCAACAATAACATAAGCATAAAGCTTACTGCCAAGACTAGTGACTCTACTGGATCCAAACAAGTCCATATACAAGAGTTGTAGAGGTCTAGAGGTACTTACAGAGTTGATTGATTTAAAGGAAGATTTAGTAGATTTATTCTTTTATAGTCAGCACATACCATTGTAGAAACATGAAAAATACGCTGGATAGCTATACACAGCATGTTGAGGCGGGGCAGCATAAAAAGATGACCTCAGAGCCATCAACGTACAAACAGAGCTTTTTCCGCTGAGCACAGCGTAAAATATAAACTCAAGGACCATCCGCGTAATGCAGTATATCCAGGATGCTTCTGCGTAAAAAGGGTGCTACATCGCCTTTATGGCGTAGAACTCATCCACTTTCAATGCAGCATTAAAGTGTATGAGGAACGCTTCGTATTCTTCGAAATGAACCTGTCAGATCATGCAATAAACCTGACGTCTGGACTCCTGACAAAGAGTCCTGCACGACTACCCAGGCGATGGCTATAATGATGGCGCGGTACTGTAACCCAGGCTATCGTTTACTGCCATTTCCTTGGCGTAAACCGCTTTTACGCATACAAAGGAATATGCTGCCTAGTTTTATACAGGCAGATGTGAGCTGTTTATGCTCCACAGAAGACAAATAGCCTGCCACGTCAAAAATTGCTTTTCGTACAGGGCTCGAGGCACGTCTCTGCATTTAATGCGCAGAAAGGGTGGCAGACCTTCAAAATACGCCTCTGTATTTAATGTGCAGGATAATGGCGGATCTCTGCATTTAATGCAGGAGATTTGATTAAATGTCACCGAACCGTCGTTTAGTGATATCCCCTTTGCGTAAACTGCTTTTACGCATACAAGGGGATATGCTGCCTAGTTTTACACAGGCAGACGTGAGCTTCTTACGCTCCGCAGAAGACAAACAGACTGCCACGTCAGCAGTTACTCTCCGTACAGGATTCGAGGCTCGTATCTGCATTTAATGCGCAGAATGATGGCAAATCTTAAAGACACGCCTCTGTATTTAATATGCAGGATGGGGGCAGATCTCTGCATTTAATGCAAGAGATTTGATTATATCTCCAAGAGCCGTAATTTCGGCTAAGACGTCCACATCATTACTTTGGCACATTTTGCCAACTCAGGCCTCAGTCAGGAGAAGAGGATCAACTATCTTCTGCGCCCACTCGGCTTCTACGCCCACTCGGCTTCTACGCCCACTCGGCTTCTATGCCTACTTGGCTTCTATGCCATGGTGACAGTTTGTAAACCTCCTTACCCAAAATTAGGCCTAATTTGCTTAGATACTAAAACTAGGGCTAGTTTGAACCAATTAGAATTAGAACACGACTTTTATTTAATTATGAAATAATTTATATCGCGTAGCGCACATTACCGTTGCTTCTATAATCGGAGCACCTCACTAGCCATTGTCTTCCAACAAACTTCACAACCTTATCCTAGACATGTCCGCCTACTATTCTGACCCTTGTACAACTTATAATATTGCTCTCTGGTGCTACATTTCAGTCGCATAATAAATATCGCGGACGTTATTTCTTAATTCGATATAAATCCCAATTTTGTACCCTTGTGCGTCCCAATCGAAATTGAAGACACAACCTTGACCATTTTGTACAACCCGAATTTTATTAATATTCTACACTGTACCCTTTACGCCCCTGACACTTGTGTCCCGCCTAAATTTAATCCCATGTACTCCTAATCAATTCTAGAACATCGTGCGCGTTCGAGTTAATTAATTAAATCTAATTACCGTCTTTGTGCAATTTTCTAATTATTAGGGGGTTTTATGCAAAAACACATTGATGTGTCCCCACCATTGGACAATTCATGAAGAAACCCAGTTTTCCCCTTCACATATAATTTTTCCAAAATTTTTAGTTAATTAAAAACTAGTAACATTAATTTTCTAGGACTTTAGAAAATTTATTTTATGTTCAAACTTAATTAAAAATATCCCAAACTTTTATTTTAGGTTCTAAATAATAAAATATATTTTTTAGAATTTTTTGGGAATTTTCTGATTATTTTTAGCATTTATTTTGAGTTAATTATTAAAAAACTGAATTACAAACTAATTTCAGAAAAAGAAAACCCAAAAAGTAATTATTTCTGTCCAGTCAGCAAACAAGGGCCCACCTGTCAGCCTCCTGCAGTGAACAGGGCCGGGCCTGCCTGTCAGTGGCCGCAGGGTGGGTGCAGGTGAAGCCGAGCCGACCTCGAGCCGAGCCGAGTCAGAGTTCGACTCGGACTCAGCTGAGCCGAGCCGCGTCAGATTCAGACCGTCCGATTTGGGCTGGGTAGCATGGATGGCTGCCACGTGACAAGCTCCGAGCCGCGGTTGCTTTCTCTCTCCTCTATATATATAATAGTTTAGTTATTTATTTTAGGGTTTTCTTTGAGCCGATTTTGGAGAATTGCCATCTAGGGTTCCTTCATCTTCAAGAAGCCATTGCGCATAGCTCCGGACTTCAAATGAGGCCTAGTTTTTTATGTTAGAATGATATTGAGGTTAGCTTTCTGATTATATAAATTTTTTTATGAAATTTTCAGTATTAAATTCTGGAAAATTCGTAGAGCACAGCATGTCCGAAAATAGATGTATTTTGATGTTTTTCGATTTCGGGAGAACCAGGAATCAGAATCATGAACCGTTTGAAGTTTTGGAAAGTTAATATCTAGATAATTGACATATGTTTTTTCCAAAATTTAATTCGAAGTATTTATATACTGTTAATTCTGTAGAACTTCTAGGTTAGAATTTAACCATCGGTGCACAATACAAAATTTGTATGTGCCATAATTCCCAAACGAATTTGAATTTGGACGAGCCATAAATTCTAGCATGTTTTTGACACTAAATCTATAGGAAATCATGTATGAAAGTTGAGATTGTGTTGGTTGACTTTTCGGTCAACAGATCGCCTCGATTATAGGAATTAACCTAAAAATTTAGTTTCTTTGGACAAAATTTAGGAATTAACATAAAAATCAGAATAATAAGATTAAAATAGGATTTTAGAGTAATTATTCCAGGATTAAATAAATTAAAATAAATTATCTTTTGACGTGATAAATTTGTAATACATAGGCTATTTGGACTGTGACTTGGACTCTGATTCATACCAGCAGGACCCCAGGCGAGTACATTCTCTGACAGTGTTCCAGTAGGACGTTTGTATTTAGCCACCATGGTTAGTTTACATCAAACCCTGAGTCGGAGAACCCAACGCGCGTTCGTACATTTACATGTACGCAAATATTATTCAGTTTGGTCTATATATTTATGTACGTAATTACTATATGTATTCCAATAATTATGTAAATAAAATTGCTAGTTATATTATTATATAAATATGAATATATATGTAAGTAAATGCAAATTGATAATTATGACTAAATATTCAGACTGTACGACCCTAGGACACCGTGGACTATCCCATATTTACCTTGACTATGTTGACCCTAAGAACTTGTGAATTTGTCTGCCTTGCGTACATTAACGTACTGGCATAGACACCTGTCAATTGACTGACTGATTTTGTACAGTACTTGAAAACGTGACACCAGCATAATTCAACGCGTAATTGACCGTGTTAGATGACTAGTGTTACCCCTAGTATACCCCTGAGTCCAGTATAAATATGGTTGTGTATGTGCTAGTGTAATGACTAATAATTTTATTGTATTATATTATGTGTACATAGGATATTGGATTTGTTCTGCGCGATTTCTGGAGCAGGTTATTGGTACATTGCAGCTTCCTTGCCAGGCAAGTATACCTTGCCATTGTACTGTTATTCATATTCCAAATATTGCATGCATTTTTATTTTCTGTCTTTAGTTCATATATTTTAACTGTTATATAAAATGCGCGTGACGGTGTCGTCGTGATATATTTTTATTTATGTATTTATACTGACCTTGTTTATGAGACTACCCCATTATCATGTAGCATCATTAGGTTCATTGGACGTGACACAGTTGTTACACGAGTTGTGAGTCTCATATAGATCACGTTCTTGCGTGCAGGGTTTGGCCTCATGTACGTGTGGGCCGTGCGTTAGGAATAACTGCTGTTAGAAACTTTGCATGCTAGTAGACTTGACGGTTATTAGAGGTGTTATCGTGTCATGGATGTGACATGCTTGGAGCATGGGGTGGGGAGAACAACAAGTAAGACGTGTGGGCTCCGTTACACTTTCTTTGAGTAACCCGTACGCTCCGTCGGAGATACGCAGTCATGATGACCCCTATATATATTATCAGGCGGGCCTCCGGCGTTCGAAAGGCGCCGTGCCTTTGTAGGCCCCTGGATCTCCAAGAGAACTATGCCAATCCCATTTTAGCCAGATAGCCCACGCGTTGGCAAAGTTGTTCTTAACTACATTCACTTAGACGGTTAGGCGACCCATTGGATATTTATTTCAGTACTTTATTGGCATGTGTTTAAGTATCTTGTTATGTCCCTTTGAGGACCTGGTCCCCTGCCAGGTGTATCTGTTCTTGAGTATTCGCAAGAGCGCAGATCCGGATGGCTACTTATGTTTCGAGGATGTCTTCTCGTCGAGCCGTGATTGATAGCTCGTATTCTTATATAGTATTTATTGTGTTGTACTCATATTGTATTTGCCCTTATATTCGAGTTGGTAGTGGATTTGTTTCCATCCAACTATCATCCTTAGATACTTCTTATTGAGAGCTAGTTTCATAGATGTTGGTTATTTAAGTATATTTGATTTTCATGGATGAGATTTAGATTATACCCTGTGACCTGTGACATATGTTTTATACCACTTCTGGATTTGATATTCATATTACAGCGTATGTGTGGATGTGGTTTCCATATATTGGAGTTGCCATATCCATACGGCTGGCATGCTTACGTGTCCTAGTCCTACGTATTTTTGGGACTGGGGTATGACATATTTTTGTGGTGGCCCATGCAGGTCTAGAGCATATTGTCTCGGTTACGTTACTTTACCGAACAAGCCTGCACATAGGACTAGAGTATAGGATCTCATCCACAATTGACTATTAATCATCTTCCTCCTCTCTGTTCTATTCGAACAATTATATCCTGCTTGATTCTTGTACTTCTCTAATAGTTCTTTAAGTATAGCCTTCTGCTAGAATATAGGAACCCCTGTTATTAGGATGATAATTAGGGTAGCACACCTTTTAAGAATACAACGAGAATATAGACACACCACTAAGTTTAGAATATTTAGTAAACCCTAGAATTTCTTATCTCTAGAATTAGTTTACCATTACACCTTGATGTATTAAGAAGACTTGAGAGTAGTATAGACACTACTAGAGATAGTTAGAAGTTTTACCATAATGTTTGACCCTAGTATTGAGGAACCAATGGAGAACCAATATTGAACATTAGGACTGAACCGAACCTTCATAATTGGATAGTATTGGAGAACTATAAAACTTATGTCATTGTCTTGTTATTAGTAGACAGCACCCTAGGAAGCCTAGAGGAATGTAATCAACACTTTCCCTTGATCATACCCCGAACATGGCAACTAGCATACCACTTCCCTTGGAAAACCATGATGCTATCTAGAGCCTCTCTATTTCATATATTGTTCCCCTGTGACCATAGGGCTCGCTAGTGTGCGACGACTGATTACGTTTTTTTCTCTTCATCTTTTAACTCGTGCCATCTGACACTTCTGATTGTAGGCCAGGTGATTTTATTCTCTGTTAAGGACATATAGTTGCTAGGATTATAGTTGTTAACGTTAAATTTTGAAGTTGTGTGTTTAGTAGTTAGAACTTGATGGTTTAAGTTATTCTTGTAGATTGTGACCTGGTGATTATCCTTTAGTATAAATTGCGTAGCATGTACACCCACCTCGATACAAGCTAGATCCCTTTCCCCTTGACGGCCAGTAACTCTTCTATCCTTACTATTGACACTTGTTCTATAAGCACTATGACTAAGACTTAAGATGACCATGACCTATATAATAGGATACTCTAATAAGCACGAAGACCCCTTCTTGTAAACCTTAATAGGAATTCCTACATTTTCTTTAAGGCATTAGCGTATTAATTTATTATTCTAAGTTGAGTAATATGCCTCGCCACCTAGTATCACACGGTCCTCTTAACCCATTGGTGAAGTATAACCAAATGACACCGACTTTAGACTTGCATAAGAAGATAACATTTAGACTATAGGAATGGAAGGTCCTATCCCTATTTGGTCGACTAACAACTTAGACAAGGAGGTTGTATGATAACTGTGGAGATTGTAGAGTCTTTTATTATTATTACTTATGTTATTTTTGCTTTGGCGAACTTAAATTATTTTGTAACTTCTCTCATCATAATCCAGCGTTATATTTTCTGTGCTACCTTGAATTATGCTGCTATTATAGCCTAGTTTTTGCAAGATTAATCTTATATCGAGCTTGTTCATGAAATATGTGTTATTGGGGTCTGATCAACCACACTAATACAAATTATCTAATCAGGATCAGTGTATTATGGTCTATCTAGACATAGTGCGCTTGATTCGCCCTTCGTAATACTATTTTACGTGGATTGAGATGTATAATTGACCAGTAGACAAATATACTTACCCTCTAGATACGACAAAGCATATCATATCAAGTACATAACTGCACCGATGTGAGCATGCGAATAAGAAATTACCAAATAGTGTTTCAATCCACAACTGCCTTGATAATTCCCATCTGAATCCTTTAAACGCTTTGATTCCCATACTTCCATTCTATTACCCCTCCTTGAACTCTTTACCATTGTTTTTCATCTTCCCTTATTTCGAAAAGACGAAACCTCGTGCTTGAAAATAAGTGATACACTGATAGTGCTAGGTACACCCCATAGGCTAATCATATGACTTGGTGACTCTCTGTTATAAATGATTAAGGGCATATCATAGATGATATGTTTGGTGTTAAAGACTTTGATGATTCAATAGCATGATTAAATAATTTGGGACATAGCCTTCTTAGATGTATAGCCTTAGATGATAGATGGGTAAATTCTAAGTTGGGTAGAAACTGCAATGTTAACTTAAGTAGAATTCCTTGGACTGTAATCAAGTGAGGTTAGACAGAGAAACCCTACCCTAGTTTAATTTCGAGGACGAAATTATTTTAAGTTGGGTAGATTATAAACCCCCTCACCCAAAATTAGGCCTAATTTGCTTAGATAGTAAAACTAGGGCTAGTTTGAACCAATTAGAATTAGAACACGACTTTTATTTAATTATGAAATAATTTACATCGCGTAGCACACATTACCGTTGCTTCTATAATCGGAGCACCTCACTAGCCATTGCCTTCCAACAAACTTCACAACCTCATCCTAGATATGCCCGCCTACTATTCTGACCCTTGTGCAACTTATAATATTGCTCTCTGGTGCTACATTTTAGTCGCACAATAAACATCGCGGACGTTATTTCTTAATTCGATATAAATCCCAATTTTGTACCCTTGTACGTCCCAATCGAAATTGAAGACACAACCTTGACCGTTTTGTACAACCCGAATTTTATTAATATTCTACACTGTACCCTTTACGTCCCTGACACTTGTGTCCCGCTTAAATTTAATCCCATGTACTCCTAATCAATTCTAGAACATCGTACGCGTTCGATTTAATTAATTAAATCTAATTACCGTCTTTCTGCAATTTTCCAATTATTGGGGTTTTTTATGCAAAAACACATTGATGTGTCCCCACCATTGGACAATTCATGAAGAAACCCAGTTTTCCCCTTCACATAGAATTTTTCCATAATTTTTAGTTAATTAAAAACTAGTAACACTAATTTTCTAGGACTTTGGAGAATTTATTTTATGTTCAAACTTAATTAAAAATATGCCAAACTTTTATTTTAGGTTCTAAATAATAAAATATATTTTCTAGAATGTTTTGGGAATTTTCTGATTATTTTTAGCATTTATTTTGAGTTAATTATTAAAAAACTGAATTACAAAATAATTTCTGAAAAAGAAAACCCAAAAAGTAATTATTTTTGCCCAGTCAGCAAACAAGGGCCCACCTGTCAGCCTCCTGCAGTTAACAGGGCCGGGCCCGCCTGTCAGTGGCCGCAGGGTGGGTGCAGGTGAAGCCGAGTCAACCTCGAGCCGAGCCGAGTCAGAGTTCGACTCGGACTCAGCTGAGCCGAGCCGCGTCAAATTCGGACCGTCCAATTTAGGCTGGGCAGCGCGGATGGCTGACACGTGTCAAGCTCCGAGCTGCGGCTGCTTTCTCTCTCCTTTATATATATAATAGTTTAGTTATTTATTTCAGGGTTTTCTTTGAGCCGATTTTGGAGAATTGCCATCTAGGGTTCCTTCATCTTCTAGAAGCCATTGCGCATAGATCCGGACTCCAAATGAGGCCTAATTTTTTGTGTTAGAACGATATTGAGGTTAGATTTCTGATTATATAAAAAAAAAATTATGAAATTATGAGTATTAAATTCTGGAAAATTCGTAGAGCACAGCATGTCCGAAAATAGATGTGTTTCGATGTTTTTGCGATTCCGGGAGAACCAGGAATCAGAATCATGAACCGTTTGAAGTTTCGAAAAGATAATGTCTAGATAATTGACATATGTTTTTCCTAGAATTTAATTCGAAGTATTTATATACTGTTAATTCTGTAGAACTTCTAGGTTAGAATTTAACCATTGGTGCACAATACAAAATTTGTATGTGCCATAATTCCCAAACGAATTTGAATTCGGACGAGCCCTAAATTCTAGCATATTTTTGACGCTAAAATCTACAGGAAATCATGCATGAAAGTTGAGTTTGTGTCGATTGACTTTTCGGTCAACAGATCGCCTCGATTTGTGTGCTATGAGTCTCGAGTTAATAAAATTCAGTTTCTTTGGAAAAAATTTAGTAATTAACATAAAAATAAGAATAATAAGATTAAAATAGGATTTTAGAGTAATTATTCTAGAATTAAATAAATTAAAATAAATTATCTTTTGACGTGATAAATTTGTAATACATAGGCTATTTGGACTATGACTTGGACTCTGATTCATACCAGCAGCAGGACCCCAGGTGAGTACAGTCTCTGACAGTGTTCCAGTAGGACGTTAGTATTTAGCCACCACGGTTAGTTTACATCAGACCCTGAGTCGGAGAACCCAATGCACGTTCGTACATTTACCTGTACGCAAATATTATTCAGTTTGGTATATATATTTCTGTACGTAATTACTATATGTATTCCAATAATTATGTAAATAAAATTGCTAGTTATATTATTATATAAATATGAATATATATGTAAGTAAATGCAAATTGATAATTATGACTAAATATTCAGACTGTACGACCCTAGGACACCGTGGACTATCCCATACTTACTTTGACCATGTTGACCCTAAGAACTTTTGAATTTGTCTGCCTTGCGTATATTAACGTACTGGCATAGACACCTGTCAGTTGACTGACTGATTTTATACAATACTTGAAGATGCGACACTCGCGTAATTCAACGCATAATTGACCGTGTTAGATGACTAGTGTTACCCCTAGTATACCCCTGAGTCCAGTGTAAATATGGTTGTGTATGTGCTAGTGTAATGACTAATAATTTTATTGCATTATATTATGCGTACATAGGATATTGGATTTGTTCTGCGCAATTTCTGGAGCAGGTTATTGGTACATTACAGCTTCCTTGCCAGGCAAGTATACCTTGTCATTGTACTGTTATTCATATTCTATATGTTGCATGCACCTTTATTTTCTGTCTTTAGTTCATATATTTTAACTGTTATATCAAATGCGCGTGACGGTGTCGTCGCGATATGTTTTTATTTATATATTTGTATTGACCTTGTTTATGAGACTACCCCATTATCATATAGCATTATTAGGTTCATTGGCCGTGACACAGTTATTACACGAGTTGTGAGTCTCATGTAGATCACGGACTTGCGTGCAGGGTTTGGCCTCATGTACGTGTGGGCCGTGCGTTAGGAATAACTGATGTAAGAAACTTTGCATGCTAGTAGACTTGGCAGTTATTAGAGGTGTTATCGTGTCATGGATGTGACATGCTTAGAGCATGGTGTGGGGAGAACAACAAGTAAGACGTGTGGGCTCCGTTGCACTTTTCTTGTGTAACTCGTACGCTCCGTCGGAGATGAGCGGTCATGATGACCCCTATATATATTATTAGGCGAGCCTCCTGCGTTCGAAAGGCGCTGTGCCTTTGTAGGCCCCTGGATCTCCAAGAGAACTATGTCAATCCCATTTTAGCCAGATAGCCCACGCGTTGGGAAAGTTGTTCTTAATTGCGTTCACTTAGACGGTTAGGCGACCCATTGGATATTTATTTCAGTACTTTATTGGCATGTGTTTAAGTATCTTGTTATGTCCCTCTGAGGACCTGGTCCCCTGCCAAGTGTATCTGTTCTTGAGTATTCGCAGGAGCGCAGATCCGGATGGCTACTTATGTTTCGAGGATGTCTTCTCTTCGAGCCGTGATTGATAGCTCGTATTCTTATATAGTATTTATTGTGTTGTACTCATATTGTATTTGCTCTTATATTCGAGTTGGTAGTGGATTTGTTTCCATCCAACTATCATCCTTAGATACTTCTTATTGAGAGCTAGTTTCATAGATGTTGGTTATTTAAGTAGATTTAATTTTCATGGATGAGATTTAGATTATATCCTGTGACCTGTGACATATGTTTTATACCACTTGTGGATTTGATATTCATATTACAGCGTATGTGTGGATGTGGTTTCCATATATTGGAGTTGTCATATCCATACGGCTGGCATGCTTACATGTCCTAGTCCTACGTATTTTTGGGACTGGGGCGTGACACAGTTATTGGCTTCTACGCCAACCTCTTCTACATAAAGGATAACTACCTATGTGGATTCCGTGATCTTCGCAGCAGTTATACGCATTGTCCCTTAGTTGGATACGCGTCACACGCTCATTCAATAGGTCATCTATACGCGGGCAATGGTTTTTGTAACCATCGTGTAAAAGGGTGCTGTACTTTTCACTACTCGGTTTCTACACCGACTGAGTGGTCACTGTCACTAAAACTCTATAAATAGAGACCTCTATCAACAGAGGTCGAGGGTCGACAACTAAGAGGGGAGAAAAATTGGTCGAGAAATGGAAGATTGAAAGGTCGAGATTTGGTCGCAGATTTCAAGAGAGAAGAATCCAGAGCTCAGGCAAAGAGTAGTGATCGACGACTTTGGCATCGAGCATCCACTCTCTTTAGCAACCTTCGAAGCTGTTTTCTGTCTTCTACGGCACTTCTTCATCATCGTGTGGTCCAAGGGACAAAGTGATCGACTACAGATCAGACTCCTATAGCAATATTTACCCAGATTAAAAAATTGTACTCGATATCCTCGTATAGGATTAATTGTACTGCTTGTTTGTAAACATAAAGAGCGGGTTTTCGTATAAAGCCTCGTTTCCATATCTTTTATTTATTTTATCAGACAACACAACTGACCATAGAATCAGAACTTTCTAGAGCAAGTTGATCATTTGGATCAGATGGAGCAACATGATTCTTCGAATCCATTGGTGGAGGAGGTATGAATGCAATCGGCAGGATAAATTGATCCATATCATTTGTATCAGTTATAATTTCATAGAATCCAAATTACAAAGATTTTCCTTTCTTTTTTGAATTGATGTCAACATCAAGGATAGGATCTACAAAACCAACTGTTACAACAGTAGGAGTGATACTTATTCTTGTAGCAATAACAGGGGAAGGGATGGAAGTGCTAATACTCTGTACTACTGGAGAAGAGATGGACGGTCCAGGCCGCTCTGGTGAACTAATCAATTCGTCAATCAAATTTTTTCTTGAAGGGGCAGAAGTCTTTAATTTTGGCTTCCTAGGCTTCTCAATAACAGCCCTCTTCTTGGCAGACCGGCTCTCAGTAGGGGACGTAATCTTATGCTTTCGATATTTTTGAACCACTATGGTAGTTGTGGGTGCATCTGGTTGTACGTATGAAAGAGCTTATAATATCTTATCCAGAGGCGCATCATCCTCCTCTTTGATTAAAGAAGGTCTTATTCGCTCTGGAGTAACTCCTTCCATCGTGTTTCAAAACTAACCCGTATTTCAAAATACTCGTGAAATTAATTGATCGAATACTAAAATTGGGTGAAAGAATGTAATATACGTAAAGGAGGATTGGGTGCAGATAGAGTATCAGATCCAAGGTCAAAAGATAAAAGATTGAAAGGTCAAGATTTGGTCGCAGATTTCAAGAGAGAAGAATCCAGAGCTCAGGCAAAGAGTAGTGATCGACGATTTTGGCATCGAGCATCCACTCGCTTTAGCAACCTTCGAAGCTGCTTTGTCTTTTACGGCACTTCTTCATCATCGTGTGGTCCAAGGGACAAAGTGATCGGCTGCAGATCAGACTCCTATAGCAATATTTACCCAGATTAAAAAATTATACTCGATATCCTCGTATAGGATTAATTGTACTGCTTGTTTGTAAACATAAAGAGCAGGTTTTTGTATAAAGCCTCGTTTCCATATCTTTCGTTTATTTTATCAGACAACAAGATGGCGACTTTGCTGGGGACATCTTTCTCTTCTGATGAGGAAGCAATTTCTCAACACGATGCGGTATCCGTGGGATCCTGAAGAAGACACTGGTCGTCCAGTTCGACCAGTCTGCCTACAAAGATATGCTTCGAACATGGGGTAGCTCTCACTCTCTCTCTGTCCAAGACAACAGGAAGCTGCGTAAGGTCTGGATGCCCAAGATATCCTCTACCATTCATGTCGACTCTCCGATCTCTTCAATCTCTCTGACCAACGAGGTTGTAGCATTGCTCCCTCCGTGCCTTGCACGTAAAATTCAGTCGCCTGTCTCTGACAGGGCAGACAAAACTTCTGGCAATGCCTCAGCGCTAATCCAGAAGTATACTCCGCGCTATGCGCATAAAATTTAGTCTCCCGTCCCTGGCGGAATAGACGAAACTTCGGACAATGCCTCAGTGCTAGTCCAGAAGCCTACATTGCGCTCTGCGCGTAGAAATTAGTCTTCCGTCCCTGGCGGAACAGAGAAAATTTCTGACAATGCCTTAGCGCCAAATCAGAAGTTCCAAATATGCTCCGCGCATAAAAATGCATCTGCCTTCCGCAGAAAAGCAAAGGATCCCTGCAATCTACGTAAGGGAAAGCAAACGGTGGACTACTCAACTTCTCGGCCTTTAAGCCAGCAAGGGAACAATCTGCCCGCCCTCCGGATTACGCGAGAGGCTGACGGCCGACTGAGGACATCCTCAGCTTTACGCCAACCAGAGCAGAGCTCCAAATTACGCCAGGAGAAGCCCCTCAGCGTAAAGAAGGCTCAATTTGAGGAAAGATACCCTCCTTGGGGATTATCCGCTACCCAGATGGCCAACCTGTTGTATATAGGTAGCACAGGAAAAACTATGGTTCCCAACATCCGCATGCCCACTGATGTGAACAGAAGGAACAAGCCATCATCTTCTTCTTCTGTAACTCCTCCTGACCTGCGCAAGTATCTGATCCCAAAATGCAAGGAGAGGGGATCTTTCAGCATGTATATTACGCCTCCTAGCTAGCACTGTTGTAATAGTCATAGGATTGTAATTAATTGTTGTTGTTCTGAAGCAAAACGGTCGGTTTTCGATCGGTTGAGCTACTCTCCGTCTTTCCAGGAAGAAGAGCCCACGCATGCATCTGTGAATATGGCTTCACACATACCTAGAGGAAGGTCGGGCTCAAGACGTTATCCCTCTAGAACTCCGAGCCGAAGGAGATTCAACATGCTCCTTAGGAACACTGAAGCTGGGGTATTCTGAAACACTCGTTCGAGGTCACGATAACCGGCTTCGTACTCTTCTGATTCCGATGCTAGGGGTTTCCAGTCTCCCAAATCAGACGCCGAAAGTATAGAGTCAACTTCTATATAGACCTATAATAATCTTTCGATGACACCCAGGGAGATGGGAGCTTATGCCATTGGAGATGAACATGAGGAAGCTTCCCCATCCGAGAGCGCTGAGCAACGCATCACTATACTGGAGACGTCTCTGAAAGATATACAATCCATGATGGAGAACATGCACCAGATAATGCTAACTCAACACACAGCTGCCATGGCTCCAGTATCGGTCCCTCCAAATCAGATACGTGTGGGGGTGGACTTACCACCATCCAACATGATCCAAGCGCCTGTTCTAGATCAAGAGTCAGCAGTTCCTCCGCTTTCTAACTCGGAGAATGTATTATCTCCCGTTGGAGTCGCAATACAATCGATTCCTCACCACTCCGTGGTCCCACTACCGGTTGAAAATCCGATACAGGCAGTACAGGAACTGAAAGCCCAATTTGATGCCTTGAAGCACAAAGATCAGCTCAAGAAATTAGGAATCAACCAGCCTTACCCAGCTATCTGAGAAGAGACCCCTTTTCCTCCTAAATACAAACCACAGACCATTGCTCTGTTCGAGGGAAAGACATCACCGAGTCAGTATATGAACTACTTTAGTATGATGACGGTGTTACTACAGGGGAATGATGCCCTCCTCACTCGGGTGTTCAAGGGCTGTCTCTCGGGAGTGGCTTACCAGTGGTACCGCAGCCTGGCGGACAACTACATTACTTTCTTCGACAACTTCAAAGCCTTATTCTTCACAAGATTCTACGAAGAAGGGATGGACATGTCGATGTCCTCTCTCGTCGAAGTGAAGCAGAAGGAAAAAGAGGACGTTCGCACCTTCATCGAACATTTTCGTCAAGCCACTTTGCAAATGCCTCCCGGAGTTCCAGACTCGGCATTGGTGGACATTTACAGAAAGAACCTTCTTCCCGTGATCTCAGTGTTCATAGGACCATATCAGTTCCATGATTGGCCCTCGTTCATCATCTCAGCGGTAGCCGCCGAGGACAACAGTCGGAAGGCGCGTGACAATGGCATCATGATCTCTGCCTCCGACGGAGGCAAGAAGTCATCCCCCAACAGCGACCATCCTCGCAGTTCTAAAAAAAAAGAAGCTCTGGCGATCAATATGTCCAGACTAAAGACTGCGGCAACCATGCAGACGAAACCTGGGACTTCCAGGCCCATTGAAGTGTACTCTTTCGACGACGATAATATTCCGAGCATATTCGAGTGTCTCGTCAAAAGTGGCAAGATTACCCTTCCGAAAGAGAAGCGGCCCAATGAAGTCGGCAGTACTAACAACCCCAAGTACTGCATCTTCCACGGATACATACACCACCCTACAAAGGCGTGTTATGTACAGAAAAAGAAGATCCAGGAGCTGATCGATGCTAAGGCCATCACTCTGTGCAACAGCGAGAAGACGGTCACAACCAACATGATCTCTCTGCAATTTGGCAATCTGCCTCCTTAAGAAGTCCCGGACGGTATTACACCTATTTCCCGAACAACGATGAACCTTGTTAATCTCCCTCCGGCTAGGGGTCAAAATCATGACCTGCTACCCCTAACTACCCAGCGAGGCAAGATTATGTGGGTTCATCCAGACCTGGTGTCGGAGATCGAGAAAGTGACTCAAGCTGCTAAGGCTAAGTCCAAAAAGAACTCAAAAGCACAAACCGTGTCACATAATTATGGTACACTCGGCATCAGAAGACGAGGTCTTGGCTACTGGAACCCGTTCAGGGAAAGCTTACCTCCAGGACTATGGAGCCAGCCTGGAAGATGCATCGGCAGACCCTTCAGCTGCCAAGCCTTTAGAACCGGAATCTGCCGTACCAGAGGCCGGTCCTTCGAGACCAACTTCGGCGGACAGAGGGAAGCAAAAAGAAGTGTGTTTCGATAAACCTATGAAAAACATTCAAAACAAAGGTTTAGAGAAGCCGTACAACTTCGACATCCTGGCCCAATTGGCTAATACACCAGCCAGGTTGTCCATCTTTGAACTATTCAGGCTCTCTCAAGACACTGGTCAAGCCCTGAGTGAAGCATTGATGCAGGCGGATGCATACTTGACCCAGCTCAAGTCCCCTGACGAAGAACCAGTGGCATGCCCTCAATGCCACAGTGTGATGGAGGTGGTCCTAAATATCACTTTCACTCAAGATGACATGTTGTTAAAACATAACAGGCATCACAGACCCCTCTATTACACCGGGTACGTCGGTTCCATGGAGGTCGACCGGATTCACATAGATCTGGGATCATCAATCAGTATCATTCCTCATAGTCTGCTTAGACCGCTGAGGATTCCTACCAGCGAATTGGCTTATACCACCACTACAATCGTGGGTTTCAACGCAAGGAAAAGTAAGCCATTGGGGAAAATTCGCCTAAGGATCCAGATTGGCAACCTCAGATCGGTGGCTACATGTTATGTCATTGATTCAGAGGTGTCCTACAATATTCTGCTGGGCAGACCTTGGATCCATGACCACAACATCGTTCCTTCGACTCTACATCAATACTTTAAATATGTAGATGCCCAAGGAACAGTATAAACGGAGTTTGCTGACCTGAACCCTTTCAAAAGAGTAGAATCCTACTACTCTGATGCCGTGTTGTACTCTCAAGACTACACGAAAGAGGTGTCAGCCGAAGCAGAGAAGGAATCCCACCGGGAGCCAGAAGAACCCTCTGTCAAGCAACCTCTGTCAATCAAGGTAAAAGGACGGACTACTCGTCCAAAAGCCATAGAGCCTATGGCTATCCACCTGAACAAAACCAGGTCAGGAAAAGAGGGTGATCCTCTAGTGATCACTTTGAACCAGAAGCCTCCACCCTTGGTCATCAACCTTCGGCGCAATAGGCAGCCGATTGATGTAAATGCAACCGGGAACGAAGTTTCAGATGATAATAAACATCCTCTTTTCCAGTATATTGACGCTCAAATTCCGAATCAGGAATCCTCCCCCCATGATGATATAGAACCTATAGCGCAAAAATTCTTGGAAGCTATAGATTCCTATCATCCGTATATGTGGGAAGTGGCATCATCATCCAATGTCACCACGACATATGGGCCGCATAAGGATTCTATCTTCATTGTCCCGCCTACTTGCAGCAGTCAGCATTCAATAGTCTTCGGCCGCATGCGCAATGAACCGACTATGCAAGAAGATTCTTCCGATGATGATGCCGGTAAAATGCAGGTTCACAGATACAGCCCGCAAGCTTTGAAGATCATGCAAAGTATGGGTTATAACTTGAAGATGGAACCGGGTCTCAACTACGGAAAAGGCAGAAGAATGCCGCTGCACGGCGATCCCTACTATCAACGAACTCGTTTCGGGTTAGGGTATACCACCTCCCTTAAAACTCCTGAGTCAAACGAGGATATCTTTTCCTCTTCTCAAAATGGCTCAACACCCTCTGACTCATCTCATGCTCTCGAACGAACATTATCAGTAAATATGGTAGTGACAGATTCCTTTGAAGCAGATGAACAAGAATCTGAACTGTTTAAGAATGATGCTTGGGCTCAGCAAATGGATACACAATGGGAGTTCCACTTCGAGCAGAGAGAACCTCCCACTGAAGATAAAGTTATCCAGATTGACGTTGGGGATGAACTTTTGCCAAAGCCAATATTTATCAGTAACAATCTTTTCGAAGCAGAAAGAGAAGAAGTTATCCAGCTGGTAAAAGAATATATCGACGTCTTTGCGTAGAATTTTGAGGACATGCCAGGCCTTGATCCAAAGGTGGCTACTCATAAGCTCAATATATTGTCCGATTCAAAGCCTGTGAAGCAGCACCAACGCCGGTTCCGCCCGGATATGATAGACGCCATTGAAGCTGAAATGAAGAAGTTGATAGCCTGCAGTTTCATCCGGGAAGAACAACATCACGACTGGGTCGCCAATGTTGTCCCGGTCATGAAGAAAAATAGGAAAGTACGTGTCTGCTTCGATTACCGAGATCTGAATGCAGCCTGCCACAAGGATGAGTTTCCTCTTCCTATCACAGACGTCATGATTGATAATACATGCGGTTTTGAACGTATGTCTTTCATGGAAGAATTTTCAGGATACAACCAAATCAAGATGCATCCTGAAGACGAAAAGAATACTGTCTTTCGGGCACCATTGGGGGTATATTGCTATACGGTCATGCCCTTCGGATTGAAGAATGCCGGGGCTACGTACCAACAGGCTATGAGTAACATATTCCATGAGCATTTACGCAAGACAGTGGAGTGTTACGTGGATGATGTAGCTGTCAAAAGCCGCCTCAAGGATAATCACATCCAAGACTTGAAGACAGTATTTGAATTGATGCGCCAACATTAATTCAAAATGGATCCTACAAAGTCCTTTTTGGGGGTATCTAGTGGCAAATTTTTGGGATTTGTCATTACCGCCAAAGGCATTCAAGTGGACCCTGATAAAGTCAAGGCCATCTTAGAAATGCGACCGCCCCGTAATCTGAGAGAACTCAGGGGATTTCAAGGTCATCTGGCTTATATCCGAAGATTTATATCCAACCTCTCTGGGAGATGTCAGCCCTTTTCTCGTCTCATAAAGAAAGGTATATCCTTCGTATGGGACGAAGCCTGTTAGCAAGCGTTTAACGATATCAAACGCTACCACACTAGTCCGCCAGTTCTGGTCCCTCCCGTCATAGGAAGACCATTTGTGCTATATGTTCGAGCGATGGATCATTCTTTGGGAGCTCTTCTTGCACAAAAGAATGATATGGGTCATGAACAGGCTATCTACTACCTCAGCAGGATGATGGTCAGAGCCGAACATCGGTACAACCCAGTGGAGAAAGAATGCTTGGCTCTAATGTTCGCTATCCAGAAAATGCGGCACTATGTCATAGGCCAAACCATTTACATCATCTCCAGGATCAATCCTCTTCGGGTACTGATGAACAAGCCAAGTGTTCTTAATTCTCGACTCGTGACTTGGGCGATGTTATTAACACCGTATGACATGGTGTACGTCCCTCAGAAGTCCATCAAAGGCCAAGCGTTGGCTGACTTCCTAGCTGCTCATCCGATCCCGGAGGCCTCCAAACTGTACAAGGACATTCCCGACAAAGTTGCAGAATGTAATTCCGCAATGGAAAGTAATGCATGGCAACTGTTCTTCGATGGTGCCTCCAGGACTGGTCCCAGGGGAAACGTGGTTTCGGGAGTAGGAATTATCCTGGTTACTCCTGATAAGCTCGTCATCTACCGAGCATATTCTCTTAGCGAGCCATGTTCTAACAATATGGCAGAGTATAACACTCTACTAATCGGGCTCCAAGTCTCTAAAGAATTGGGCGTCGAATCTTTGGACGCTTTCGGTGATTCTCTGCTGATGGTCAATCAAGTCAGAGAAATATATGAAGTTCGGAATCCAGACCTCATCCCCTATCACCGAGCAACGGTCGAGATAGCCATGACATTCAAAGGATTCTTCCTAGAGCATGTACCTCGATCTCAGAATCTGGAAGCTGATGCCCTAGCCACTCTAGCTGCAGATTTAGCTACCCCTATAAGAAGGCAGAATTCGGTGATCCTTCTTAACAGAGATTTATTCTGTGTAAAAAATAACTTTCACATAGAACACAGCTACGCGGTGAACATAGATCTTCCAAAGAGAGACTGGATAAGTCCCTTTATAGATTTTGTAGCATACAGAATCTTGCCAGAAGACCCTAAAGAAGCAGTATCCATCAAAAGACGATTATTGTGCTTCTATTTCGACGCATCTTCACAATGTCTATATTGTCGTTCTTATGACGGACTATTATTACGATGTCTCTCTGGTGATGAAGCACATCGGATTATCCGTGAAGCTCACGACGGCGTATGCGGAGCGCATCAACCCGGTCCTAAGCTACATGATCGCATCAGAAGAAAGGGCTATTACTGGCCTACTATGATCACAGATGCAATAAAGTATGCAAGACAATGCAGAGCCTATCAGGTCCATGCAGACTTTATCCATCAACCTCCTGAATATCTACATCCTACGGTTGCGTCCTGGCCTTTTGAAGCATGGGGTATGGATATCATTTGTCCTATTCACCCGTCTTCTTCCAGAGGTCACCGGTTCATACTGGCCATCACAGATTATTTCTCCAAATGGGCAGAGGCGATCCCTCTTGCTGAGGTGATGGCATCTAATGTGATCAGCTTCATCAAGCATCACGTCATTTATCGCTTCGAGATATCCCAGAGGATAATTCATGACAATGGGCCTCAATTCATCAGCCAAGCGTTTCATCGATTTTGCGATAAAAATTGGATACAAAATGTGGCCTCTACGGCATATAATCCTACTGTTAATGGTTTGGCGGAAGCTTTCAACAAAACTATTATCAAGCTCTTGAAAATGTTTGTCTCTTCGAACAAGAGGGATTGGAATGAGAAGCTGGGAGAATGTCTCTGGGCATACCGCACAACGGTATGAGCACCGACAGGTTGTACCCCATTCTCATTAGTTTACGGGAGCGAAGCAGTTCTCCCCATCGAAATCCAGATTCTGTCACTCAGGATAGCCGTGGCTAATGAGTTGACTCAAGAAAAGAATGACTTGTTAAGGTTTCAAGAGCTAGAAAGATTAGACAAGAAATGCCTCCAAGCTCAACAGCGCATCGCGTTCTACCAAGCACGCATTTCCAGAGCTTTTAATCAAAAAGTAAAGGAAAGAGTGTTCAAAGTTGGCGAGCTAGTTTTAGCTGTAAGAAGGCCGATGATTCTTACTCACAGGAGTAAGGGCAAATTCCAGCCCAAATGGGAAGGCCCTTATGTGATCGAGACGAAGTTCTCAAACGGCGCTTACAGGTTAGCCAAGCCTAATGGAGACCTGTTAATGGCTCCTATCAATTGTGAATTCCTGAAAAGGTACTATGCTTAACCTCCTTTGCTCAAATGGAGTATGGTGAAGACCTTATTCTGACAATACTACTTCTAAAACAAAACTAGTTGGATCATATTCTATCATGTCCATATAACTCTGAATAGTTATGTTTAACTAATTTGGAACTTCAAGACCTATCATGTCCATATTACCTCTGATAGTGTTTTGTGTACAAATTTTGGCTAAAGCATATTCTATTATGTCCATATAATCTCTGAATAGATATGTCCTGCTGAAACTTACCGAGAGTAAATCACGTCCATATTATCTCTGATATCACTTTCACCCAAACCTGTCATTTATATTCCAAAATGATGGGTCCACAAAGTCAGATAAGAGTCTCTTTATTACTTCCAGAAAGAGCAAAAGTACATTGAAAAGCAAAAAAGTACATCATTTGGGGGGAGCGGTTAGGTCGCGAATCTGCTGCGCCAGAGCAACCATTCGCTCATCCCGGGAGTTCAAGACGTCGGCGCGAGCCCGTTCCAACCTTGCCGCATCGTTGTTCAAAGCAGCTAGCTCAGACTGAGCCCACACAAAACCTGAGTAGAAAGCACCCACATGCTTCAGATTTTGCTGAACAGTCGCTTGTCGCTCCTTCAGCACATCTTGGGCTGCCGACAAAGAGAGAGCCTTCACCTCTACTCGAACGAGCTCATCCTTCAATATGCGGGCCTTCGCTGCCACTTCCTCATATTCGGCTTCGCACTGGGTCAACTCGGGAACGACATACTCCAATTGGACACGCTCATGATCCATATCCTGCTGGTGAGCCTCGATAGACTTATTCAGAGACTCCATCTGTTCAGCAAGCTACGCAGTCAGGGAGTCGTACCTAGCTTGAACGAGACCGTCAATGTTGCCTCAAGCTAGCTGCAAGTATTCGTTAATGGGTTGCTCCAAACCATTAACTATCTCCTCCAGCGTATCAGCTACCCCAATGTCGTTAAATTCTCCGATCGGTACTATCGCGGACCGGGAGGACCTCCTCAGCGACGCAAAGCTCAAATTCTTCTCCAACAACATTGATATCAATGTTTTTATAGTGGTGTAGAAGATACTAGTGTACTGCTCGGTCAGCGCAGCTAGATCCGAATGGACGTTGGGAGTGGCCGCGATATTGGCGAATCCCCCACCAGGAACAACTGCAGACGATGTTGCCACGGCCGTCGCCTCAACAGGTGGTGCGACAAAAGAAGAAGCGCCAACACCGGACGAAGTGACCGGCGTACTCAAAGGAGGCATTGTCGCAATGACAGGCTCGTCCTCCTCTTGAGATATCGGAATCTCTTCGACAGGTGAGCCGGCACCCGAAAGTGTCTCCTCTTCAAAGTCAGGCACCTCCGTGTCGCCGCCAGGACCTGACACAGTGCCAAAGGGCGCATCTACACTGCCCTCCCCGAAGATGTCTCCCCCTGAAAAGAAGACAAAAGGAAGTTAATATCGAAATAATTTTAACTTTACCAAAAAAAGGCGTAAAGACGACATTTACCCATGGCCGATGGCGTATATGTCGCGTCTGCGGCCAGTACAGCTAAATCATTTCTTAATGATGCTAGACAAGCTGTCATACCTGGAGAAGGTGGTGTGTCAACCGACACTGGCAAATATTCTTCTAGGTCCTCGTCAAGTTCCAGCCGAGGCTCATCGGCTGGAATCTCGTTGGGTGCACTGACGGACACGGCAGGGGTTTCTCCCGATGCTGATCCGGATAAAGATATCCTTATTCGGCTCAGCCCCGAAGGTGATCTCGTTCTACTACCTGAAATGGTAGCAGCGACAGTAGCCTCCAACAGGAATTCTCCGGCACCACCAGCCGAAATATTTGAGGGTCCCTCTCTAAAAGGCGAGGAACCTCCAATCAAAGAATCATCCCCAACAAGGGGAGATGCAAGCTCACTTCTAGGAGCCTCATTACCAGGAATCTGGAGAGGATGATTAACCATCTTCTTTTTTCTCTTGCGAGGGGAAGTCTCCTTCGGAGCAGGAGCCCTTCGCTTCCCAAAGATTACCAAAGCCCCTGAATGCGGAGGTATTTTACCCCTCGGCACCGACAACAGAGGCTCATCCAGAGTAACGGACTCTTCACCCTCGTCAAAAGAAATCGAAGAGATTTCGACTCTTCCCCCAGGCTTGGAAGATGACATCCTAAAACTTCCATGCATATCAAAATTGTGATGGAAGGTGTTGGTTGCCACGTAGAACTGGGCATACGAATGGAGAATGCACAGCTCCGTAGAGAGTGATATGACGGGCACGGTAAAAGTTGCTTCAGTGCAACCCATGATGAAATATTGCCATCCTCTGGCTCCATCAATGAGTCCACCCCTGGACCTGAAGCTGGTGACGGCAATGCCCACATGCAACTGGTCGTACCCGAACTACCTGACAAACCGACTGGGCAGGTAAGGCTCCAAGAAGCAATGGTCTTCGCTTCTGTACAGTAAATTGGAAGGTCTAATGCAGACCAACCAATTAGAAGCCTCAGGAGAAAGAACGTTCTGCCCGTCGCCTATATCCTGAAGTCTGATCCCCTGTTGATTGAGATGTACAGGGGGGACAGTGCAGAAAAGCTTCCAGCTGTGACTGAAGTTTAGCACCCACCGACAGTCTAAAACTGTGGTCACGTTCTAGGAAGAATTCTTGTAGTTCAACAAGAAACTACCCCCCGAACTACTGCCAGAGCCGGGAGACATAACCCTAGGGTTATGGAGAATTAACCACCCCATCAAGTACAGGTATGGTAATTCTACCCTGGGAAAGCTATCACGTCGGGTTTCATCGGCGAGCAGCCCATCAGTCATGGCCCTCAGGCTAGCTTGTATATGGCACACCATGGCAGGGAGCAAGCCCAGTCTTGCCCCGAACACCAGACACACTGCAGGCCATAGTATGTTGCGGTGAATGTGGTCCGTAGATGCGATGCCCGGTACCAGCAGTCGGCGCAGCCATATGGAGAGAAAGCCGGTCAGTTGAGCTTCCTTGGACAGAGGCCTGCGACAATGCCTCAAATAGCTGTAGGCCTTAGTGCCTGTAGGATATTTCCCTATCCCTTCATCGAGAATCTGGTCTGGAGCCCCAGCATCCTCCATAAGATCGTCGACTACCTGAGCAGTAAGCACGCTCAGAAGATTCAAAGGCTGATCCTTGCTATCCAAGACCTTCTCCGGCTTAGCATTTCAAGCTCGATGAAAGAAGAGGTAGGACGCCCATTTATTGATGTAGCCAAATCTGAAGGCTTACCATAAAAAGCGGTACAAGCGAGGTAGTGGAACATCAGCTCCTGGTACGCAGCCACTACCCGAGAGTCTGAATCCCCCAACTCCTGGTTCGTGGGAACATACTCTTCATATGGAGTATCCCCCATCGGCAGTCTCGAGATCTCTTCCATCTCGTGGAGGGCCAATCCCAACTCCCCCAGTGGAGTGGCAAAAGTCCCGTTGAGCGAGATATATCGCTCTATCAAAGCCAGAAACAGATTAGGGTTGGAAGGTAACCCAACACTGGTAGCGCTCACAGCTGCAAACAGACCAATGCTCTCCAGCTCAGTCTAAAAATGCTTTAGGGCCCAGTCAGCTAAGCGAGCCCACCGAAGATTTGTTGGGGTGCCCCACCCACTGCACCGAGGGTTCACCTTGGGGTATACTCCCCCGTGCCCCATAAAATCATTACAGAAGGTCGATAATTGTACCGGCTGGAGCACCAAGCTTTCTTCACTCGGGACACTGCTCGGGTACAGTCCCCTGAACGGCATCACAGAGCCGGAAGGGCGGCTGACAAACGACCCCTGGTCAGTTCCTTTCTGATGAAAAATCTTCCCCGGCCTGTCGTGAAGATCGGGAGTCAGCGTCCACGACATCCTCCTGGGATGTGTAGCATGGAAGAATGCCAAGATGGGATAGTCTCTCAGCATCTTGGGCAGATACAGGACCAAGCCCTCGGCAGGGAAAACCCAGAGTTCTTTCTTGGGCTTTGTTTGGAACTGCTTTTCAATCATGTCCCCGAAGAGAAAAGTCGACTTTATGTATTGGTCCCCGTCTATGTACGTCAGGGGCTCTCCATTAATCATGTTCAGTAGCGTTCGCTCGCCCTGAGCCGATATCAAAATTTCCCTTCTTTCAGGGTACTGGGGCCCGGAGATAGAAAATGTCACGTGCGACAGATCCTCCAGATAGTTAGAGTGCAGCATCCCAACGGCAGAACCTATCACATCGGCTAGCGGAGACGCATGCAAGTTAACTGCAAGAGTGCAAGAAAAATACATCAGTTCCTATAACTAGACATTACAGATCTTACAGCATACGCCAAAAATCAACAGTCTGTGTTTTACGCCAAGACTATAAAAACTTGATCATTATGCTGGAATCCATTTCCTAAGACGTAAAATTCAAGGCTGGCAGTATACGCAAAGTTTTGACAGTCTGTGTTTTATACAGACTGCCAAAGTTTGAGTTATTATACGCCAAGTTTCGACAGTGTGTGCTTTTACGCCCGACTGCGAAAATATAGAGTTTTTACGCTGACACATTAGAAATATGGGCGTAAAAGATGAAACGTCCCTGTGCATCATCTTCCTCAAAGAGGCTATCAGCACAGAAGACGACCTAGCACGTTCACGTACAAAGTGTGCGAAGGATTTTCAATCATTCTTTTTCGTCCCAAGAGCTCTACCTCTGAGGCTGGGTGCACTGCTCGTCGGCGGGATACTTTGCTCAGAATAAAGTTCGCCTTGCCCGACCGAAGACGCTCTCGCTTGAGCAGAAGAACGAGAAGAAGAATCAACATTCTTTCCCTTAGTGGAGGGGATTTGTTTCGGGGCCATTACTGAAAACTTTGAAGGCTCATAGAGGAAACGAAGAAGAACTCGAACAGTCGAAGGCTTTCTTTCGCAGTGGACGGATGAAAAGTCTCTCTCAAAAGCTTGGGATATATATAGAGTTCGGATGGACTCCTCGAATCCTGAACCAAATCTCATAATTAATATTCGGTTATGATTGGGTACTACGTCAGCCTATTACTCAGAGAAGGCGGACAGTCAGCGAATTTGAAAAGTTTTCGTGCAAAGCAGATTCGTGGTTTTTACGCTAAGGAGCTTTCTACGCTCGACAGCTACAGATCTACGGTTTTACGCTCACAGGCTATAGGTCTATGGTTTTACGCCCGGATGCTTTTATGCTCGGTAGCTTTTACGCTCTAGAGGCTACAAACCTACGACTTCACGCTCAGCAGCTACAAATCTATGATTTCACGATCGGTGGTTTTTACGCTCAGAGGCAACAGATCCACAACTTCACGCTCGGAAGATTTTCTTTTCAGAAGCTACAAATGTACAGTTTCTACGCCCGGATGCTCTCATGCTCAGCAGCTTTTACGCTCGAGAGGCTACGAACTTATGATTTTATGCTATAACTTTCCGCACATCTGAAAAATACGTAAGGCCAGAGTACGCGTACATCTGAACGATTCTCAAGGCGGTCAATTGCAAGAGTTCACACAGAAGATACTCCTTCTTGACCTCAAAATATCACAAGTACCCAAAGCATACAGAGTTCAACATTGAAAATTACTCTTCTCCATGGGTCGATTGGAAGTTCATCCAGACTCCAGTCTGAATATTTTATCTACGAATTCAAGGTGGCGACTCAGTTTTTGACAGCCATTTCTTGCCCTGTTCCATGGGATTTTTCGAGAAATCATTCTTGAAGATGATGTCTGAACAAGAATTCTGTTTATCAGAAGTGACAGTTCAGAATTCTACATGGTTCCTCATTCCTAACAGCAGGATAGTTCGAATACTCGAATGCTAAGCGGCTTTCTACGCATCCCTAGTTATGCGTAAAAGACAGGACGGGACCTAGCACTCTTTCTAACAGAGTCGGCGTAAAGTTACCAGACGTATCGAAGCTGCACATATTCAGACTTCACAGCAAAGTATATGGCAAAATAATCATATGCACAGAAGAAGACGATTTTATTCATTTTTATGATTATATATGAGGGAAATCCCGTCTACAAAGGACTTCCTCATCGTTGTTTGAAGATTGCGCCCAGAATCTGTTCTGCCAGGTTCTCGCATGGGTGGACTTCTTCATCCATCTTCTCCAGCATTTAGTCAGTTTCCGCAAACCGACTGACAAATGATCAATGGCGGGAGGATACAGAAATGGTCCTAGACCCATCCTCCAATACAGGAAAGTAGGGTCAATCTGTTTCCTGCGTCCAGCGCCATGACAGATTTAGTTGAGGTATTTAACCCAACTTAATCTCGGACGACAGCTAGTTTGTCTGCTCTTGTCCGCAAGTATCAGGAGAAGATAAAGCTTGCAAGCTGTGTGGTCAAATACGACCCTTCCTCTCTCCAGAAGAACCGCCATACAAAGTTGCTGATTATCCCGAGCAAAGGAGGCTATGATATCCTTCCATGATCCATCCTTGCAGAGGACATTTGCTCGAAGATGCCGTCTTTTTTGGCTCCTTACATGCTGGAAGAACATGATCTTCTTCTTCCTCAAGTTGACCCGACGAACCCCGATGATCATCTCTGTGTGGTGAAGGAGATGTAGGAAGACCAGGTTAACTCCTCAGCCTTTTATAGGCAAGAGAGAGCCCTCTGAATCCCAACGGATCCCCAATAACTTTGCCATAAAGTCAGCCTTGAAGGACGTGTCAGACTTTACCGTTTAATGCTTTATTCAAAGCGTTTCAAATTATGAGGAATTTAAAAGCTTTGAAGGGGGTCTTGTAGAAGTATAAAAAATATGCTGGATAGCTATACACAACATGTTGAGGTAGGGCAGCGTAAAAAGATGATCTCAGAGCCATCAACGTGCAAACAGAGCTTTTTTCGCTGAGCACAGCGTAAAATATAAACTCAAGGACCATCTTCGTAATGCAGTATGTCCAGGCTGCTTCTGTGTAAAAAGGGTGCTACATCGCCTTTATGGCGTAGAACTCATCCACTTTCAATGCATCATTGAAGTGTACGAGAAATGCTTCATATTCTTCGAAATGAACCTGTCAGATTATGCAATAAACCTAACGTCTGGACTCCTGACAAAGAGTCCGACACGACTACCCAGGCGACGGCTATAATGATGGCGTGGCACTACAACCCAGGTTGTCATTTACTGTTATTTCCTTGGCGTAAACCGCTTTTACGCATACAAAGGAATACGCTGCCTGGTTTTACACAGGCAGATGTGAGCTGTTTACGCTCCACAGAAGACAAACAGCCTGCCACGTCAAAAGCTGCTCTTCGTACAGGGCTCGAGGCACGTCTCTACATTTAATGCACAGAGCGGTGACAGTTTCTCAAGGCACGTCTCTGCATTTAATGTGCAGAAAGGGTGGCAGACCTTCAAAATACGCCTCTGCATTTAATGCGCAGGATAATGGCGGATCTCTGCATTTAATACAGGAGATATGATTAAATATCACCAAACCGTCGTTTAGTGACATCCCCTTTGCGTAAACTGCTTTTACGCATACAAGGGGATACGCTGCCTAGTTTTACACAGGCAGACGTGAGCTTCTTACGTTCTGCAGAAGACAAACAGACTGCCACGTCAGCAGTTACTCTTCGTACAGGATTCGAGGTGCGTATCTGTATTTAATGCACAGAATGATGGCAAATCTTAAAGACACGCTTGTTTAGGATAATAAACGAGAAAAGATTTGATGAATGCGAGAAACGAGGTCTTGTGCGAAGACCCGCCCTTCTTTTATGTTTACAAACAAGATTGTACAAATTTGATCCTATACGAGGATGTCTAAGTACAATTTATTTAATCTTGGTGAATATTGCTATAGGTGTCTGATCTGCTGTCGATCACTTTAGCCCTTGGACCACACGATGTTGAAGAAGTACCGTGGAAGACAGGTAGCAGCTTCGAAGGTTGCTAAAGAGGGTGGATGCCCGATGCCAAAGTCGTCGATCCCTTCTCTTTGCCTGAGCTCTGGATTCTTCTCTCTCTCTCTCACTCTCTCTCTCTCTCTCGACCGTTGGATCTGGTACTGGATCTCTTGATCAGTTTTCAGACCTAACTTCTTCGACCCTCCAATTTGTCGACCTTGTTCCTCATTGATAGAGGTCTCTATTTATAGAGTTTTAGTGATAGTGACCACACAGTCGGCGTAAAAATCGAGTAATGGAAAGTACAACACTTTTTTACACGACGGTTTAAAATAACCAATGCCTGCGTATAAATAACATTTTGAGTGAGCATGTAACGCGCGTCCAACTAAGGGACAGAACGCGTATATCTGCTACGAAGATCATGGCGTGGAAGCCACGTAGGTAGTTATCCCTTGTGTAGAAGAGGTTGGCGTATAAGCCAAATAACTGTCACCATGGCATAGAAGCCAAGTAGGCATAGAAGTCGAGTAGGCATAGAAGCCAAGTAGGCATAGAAGCCGAGGAGGCATAGAAGCCGAGTCGTCATAGAGGCCGAGGAGGCGTAGAAGCCGAGTGGGCATAGAAGCCGAGTGGGCATAGAAGCCGAGCAGGCGTAGAAGCCGAGTGGGCATAGAAGCCGAGCAGGCGTAGAAGCCGAGACGATGTGGACGTTTTAGTCGGAATTACGGCTCTTGGAGATATAATTAAATCTCTTGCATTAAATGCAGAGATCTGCCCCCATCCTGCGCATTAAATACAGAGTCTTGTCTTTAAGATTTGCCATCATTCTGCTCATTAAATGCAGATACGCGCCTCGAATCCTGTACGAAGAGTGACTGCTGATGTGGCGGTCTGTTTGCCTTCTGCGGAGCGTAAGAAGCTCACGTCTGCCTGTGCAAAACTGGACAGCGTATTCCCTTATATGTGTAAGAGTAGTTTACGCAAAGGGGAAGCCACTAAATGACGGTTCGGTGACATTTAATCAAATCTCCTGCATTAAATGCGGAGATCCGCCATTATCCTGCTCATTAAATGAGGAGGCATGGTTTGAAGGTCTGCCACCCTTTTGTGCCTCAAGTGCAGAGACGTGCCTCAGGCATCTGTCAGTATTCGGCATTTTAAATGCAGAGACGTGCCTCGAGAAACTGTCACCGCTCTGCGCATTAAATATAGAGACGTGCCTCGAGCCCTGTACGAAGTGCAGCTTTTGACGTAGCAGGCTGTTTGTCTTCCGCGGAGCATAAACAACTCACATCTGCCTGTGTAAAATAAGATGGCGTATTCCTTCGTATGTGAAAAAGTGGTTTACGCAAAGAAAATGGCAGTAAATGACAGCCTGGGTTGTAGTGCCACGCCATCATGATACCCGTCGCTTGGGTAGTCGTGCAGTACTCTTTGTCAGGAGTGCAGACGTCAGGTTCATTGTATGCTCTGACAGGTTCATTTAGAAGAACATGAAGCGTTTCTTGTACACTTCAATGCTATATTGAAAGCGGATGGGTTTTACGCCATGAAGGCGATGTAACACCTCTTTTACGCTGAAGCAGCCTGGACATATTGTACTACGCGGATGGTCCTTGAGCCTATATTTTATGCTGTGCTCAGCGAAAAAGCTCAGTTGCATGTCTTGATGGCTCTGAGGTCCTCTGTTTATGCTGCCCTGCATGAACGTGCTGCGTATAGCTATCAGCGTATTTTTTATGCTTCTACAAGACCCCCTTCAAAGATTTTAAATTCTTAGTAATTTGAAATGCTTTGAATGAAGCATGAACCATTCCTCGTAACTCGAAATGCTCTGAGTGGAGCCTGAAACGGTCAAGCCTAACACGTTCTTTCATGGCTGACTTTATGGCGGAGTTATTGGGGGTTGGTGCTCTCTCTCGCCTATAAAAAGGCTGAGGAGTTCTCCTGTTCTTCCCACACTTCCTTCACCATACAGAGATGATGGCTGGAGTTCATCGGGTCGACTTGAGGAAGAAGGAGATCATGCTCTTCTAGCATGTAAGGAGCCAAAAAAGATGGCGTCTTCGAGCAAATGTCCTCTGCAACGATGGATTATTGAAGGATATCATAGCCTCCTTTGCTCGGGATAATCAGCAACTTTGTATGGTAGTTCTTCGGAAGAGAAGAAGGGTCGTGTTTGACCATGCCGCTTGCAAGCGGTACCTTCTCCCGTTACCTCCGTGGCGCGGGATATAGGCAAGCAGATTTACTCTGCTTTTCTTCTGTTGGCAGTATGGGTCTATGGCCAGTTCTGCATCCTTGCGCCACTGATCATCTTCTTGTTCATCGACTGTGGATGTCGATGAACTGCTATAGAAGAAGAGGAAGATCTTCACCAATGCGAGAACCTGGCAGAACAGATTCTGGGTGTGATCTTTAGACGACGATGAGGAAGCCCTTTGTAGACGGGATTTCCCTCATATGTAGTCATAAAAAAAATAAAGAAAACCCTTGTAGACTGGATTTCCCTCATGTAATTATGCTTTTAATTTTAATAAGATCGTCTTTCTTCTTTGCATATGATCATGTTGCCATACTTTGCTGTAAAGTCTGAATACGTCTGATTCTTTACGCTGACTCTGTGTAGAAAGAGTGCTAGGTCCTGTCCTGTCTTTTGTGCACAACTAAGGATGCGCAGAAAGCCGCTTAGCAGTCGAGTGTTCGAACTGTCCTGCTATTAGGAGCCGTGTAGAATTCTGAACTGTTCTTTATTTCTGATAAACAGAATTTTTGTTCAGACCGTCATCTTCAAGAGTGATTTTTCGAAAATCCCTTGGAACAGGGCGAGAAATGGCTGTCAAGAACTGAGCCGCCATCTTGAATTTGCAGACAAAATATTCAGACTTGATTCTGGATGAACTTCGAATCGACCCACGAAGAAGAGTAATTTTCAATGTTGAACTCCGTATGCTTCGGGTATTTGGGGTATTTTGAGGTCAAGAGGGAGTATCTTCTGTGTGAACTCCTGTAATTGACCGCCTTGAGAGTCGTTCAGATGTACTGTATTGGCCTGCGCATCTTTCAGATGTACGGAAAGTCATAGAGCATGAAATCATAAGTTCGTTGCCGCTGAGCGTAAAAAGCCACTGAGCGTGAAATCATAGACTTGTAGTTCCTGAGCGTGAAGTCGTAGGTTTGTAGCCTCTCGAGCATAAAAGCTACCGAGCACAAAGGCATCCGGGCGTAAAATCATAGACTTGTAGTCATTGAAACGTAAAATCGTAGATTTGTAGCTGTCGAGCGTAGAAAACTCCTTGGTGCAGAACTGTAGATTTGTAGCTTCTGAAAAGAAAATCTTCCGAGCGTGAAGTCATGGATCTGTTGCCTCTGAGCGTAAAAAGCCACCGAGCGTGAGATTATAGATTTATAGCTGCTGAGCGTGAAGTCGTAGGTTTGTAGCCTCTCGAGCGTAAAAGCTACTAAGCACAAAGGCATCCGGGCGTAAAACCATAGAATTGTAGCCTGTGAGCGTAAAATCGTAGATCTGTAGCTATCGAGCGTAGATATCCCCTTAGCGTAAAAACCACGTATCTTTCTCGCGCGAAAACTTTTCGAATTCGCTGACTGTCCGCCTTCTCTGAGTGATAGGCTGACGTAGTACCCAATCATAACCGGATTATTAATTAGGAGATTTGGTTCGGGATTCGAGGAGTCCATCTGATCTCTATATACCCCAAGTTTATGAGAGAAAAACTTTTTATCCGTCTTCTGCGAAAGAAAGCCTTCGTCTGTTCGAGTTCTTCTTCGTTTCTTCTCCGAGATTTTGAAGTTTCCAGTAATGGCCTCAAAACAATCCTCCTCCACTAAGGGAAAGAACGTTGATTCTTCTTCTCGTTCTTCTGCTCAAGTGAGAGCGTCTTTGGTCGGGCAAGGCAAACTTCCTTCTGAGCGAAGTATCCCACCTACACCCGGCCTAAAAGGTAGAGCATTTGGGATGAAGAAGAACGACCAAAAATCCTTCGCACACGTTGTACGTGACCGCTCTAGGTCGTCTCCTTTGTTGATAGCCTCTTTGAGGAAGATGAGGCACGGAGACGTTTTATATTTTATGCCCACATTTCTAATGTATCAGCGCAAAAACTCCATATTTTTGCAGTCCGGCATAAAAGCTTCGACTGTCGAAAGTTGGCGTATAAAATTTGAGTGTTACGCTTCTGGATGAAGATTCTGGCGTAATACCTCAATTTTATCCGTCTGGCGTAAAGCACAGACTGTTATTTTTTGACGTAGGCTGCAAGATCTGTAATGTCTAGTTATAGGAACTGACGTATTTTTCTTGCACTCTTGCAGTTAACTTGCATGTGTCTCCGCTAGCCGATGTGATGGGTTCTGCCGCCGGGATGCTGCACTCCAATTATCTGGAGGATCTATCACACGTGACATTTCCTATCTCCGGGCCACAGTATCCTGAAGGAAGGAAGATTCTGATATCGGCTCAGGGCGAGCGAATGCTGCTGAGCATGATCAATGGGGAGCCCCTGACGTACATAGACGGGGACTATTACATAAAGCCGGCCTTCCTCTTCGGGGACATGATCGATAAGCAGTCCCAGACGAAGCCCAAGAGAGAACTCTGGGTTTTTCCTGCCGGGAGCTTGGTTTTGTATCTGCCCAAGATGCCGAGAGACTATCCCATCTCGTCTTTCTTTTACGCCACACATCCCAGGAAGATGTCGTGGATGCTGACTCCCGATCTTCACGGCAGACCGGGGAAAATCTTTCATCTGAAAGGAGCTGACCAGGGGTCATTTATTAGGGGACTGTACTCGGGCAATGTGATGGTGTTCAGGGGACTGTACTCGGGCAGTGTCCCAAGTGAAGACATCTTGGTGATCTAGCCGGTCCAGTTATCGACCTTCTGTAATGATTTTATGGGGCACGGGGGAGTATACCCTAAGGTGAACCCTCGGTGCGATGGGTGGATCACCCCTTCAAACCTTCGATGGGCTCGCTTAGTTGATTAGGCCTTGAAGCATTTTCAAACCGAATTGGAGAACATTGGTCTGTTTGCAGCTATGAGTGCTACCAGTGTTGGGTTACCTCCTAAACCCAACCTGTTCCTGGCACTGATGGAGCACTATATTTCGCTCACCAGGACTTTCGCCACTCCACTGGGGGAGTTAGGATTGGCCCTTCATGAGATGGCAGAGATCTCGAGACTGCCGATGGGGGATACTCCGTATGAAGAGTATGTTCCTACGAACCGGGAGCTGGGGAATTCGGACTCTCAGGTAGTGGAGGTCTATCAGGAGCTGATGTGCCACTACCTTGCCTGTACCGCTTTTTATGATGAGTCCTCAGATTTGGCTCACATCAGCAAATGGACGTCCTACCTCTTCTTTCACCGGTCCAGGACTGCTAAGCCGGAGAAGGTGTTGGAGGGCAAGGATCAGCCTGTGAATCCTCTGAGCGTGCTTAATGCTCAGGTAGTCGATGATCTCATAGTGGACGCCGGGGCTCCGGACTTGATCCTCGACGAAGGGATCGGACAGTATCCTGTAGGCACTAAGGTCTATAGTTATTTGAGGCGCTGTCGCAGGCCTCTGTCCAGAGAAGCTCAACTGGCTGGCTTTCTCTCCATATGGCTGTGCCAAGTGGTGGTACCTAGCATCGCATCTGCGGACCGCATTCACCGCAATACGCTATGGCCTGTATTGCATTTGGTGTTTGGGGCAAGACTGGGCTTTCTCCCTGCCATGGTGTACCGTATTCAAGCTGGCCTGCGGGCCATGACTGATGGGCTGCTCGCCGATGATGCTCGGCGTGATAGCTTTTCCCGGGTAGAATTACCATACCTGTATCTGATGGGATGGTTAATTCTTCATAACCCCCGGGTTATGTCTCCCGGCTCCGGCAGTAGTTCGGGGACTAGTTTCTTGTTGAACTACTAGAAGTCTTCCTGGAATGTGGCCACGGTTCTAGACTGTTGGCGGGCGCTGGACTTCAACCACAGCTGGAAGCTTTTCTGCACTGTCCACTCCGTACATCGCAATCAATCAGGGATTAGGATTGAAGATTCCGGTAAAGAGAAGACCAATCTTTCTCCTGAAGCTTTTAATTGGTTGGTCTGCATTAGACCTTTTCATCTACTGTACAGGAGTGAAGACCATTGCTTCTTGGAGCCCTACCTGCCCAGTCGGTTTGCCAGGCAGTTTGGGTATAAGGATGGCGATATTTCCTCATGGGCTGCACTGGAGCAATCTTTACTGTGCCGGTCATCACACTCTCCACGGAGCTGGCATCCTGCACTCGTTTGCCCAGTTCTATGTGGCAACGAACACCTTCTATCGCGATTTTGACATGCATGGAAGTTTTAGGGTACCCTCCTCCAAGTCTGGGGGAAGAGTCGAAGTCCCCTCAGTTTCTTCTGACGAGGGTGAGGAGTTCGTCAATCTGGATGAGCCTCTGGTGGCGGTATAGAGGGGTGAAGTTCCTCTGCCTGCAGGCCCTTTGGTGATTTTTGGGAAGCGAAGGGCCCCTACTCCGAGGGAGACTTCCCCACATAAGAGGAAGAAGAAGATGGTTAATCGTCCTCTCCGGATCCTTGGTGTTGAGGCTCCTGGAAGTGAACTTGCATCTCCCTATGTTGGGGATGATTCTTTGATTGGGGGTTCCTCGCCCTTTAGAGAGGGACCCTCTAATGTTCCGGCTGGTGGTGCCGGAGAATCTCTGCTGGAGGCTGTCGTCACTGCTACTGCTTCAGGTAGTAGAACGAGGTCGCCTTCGGGGCTGAGAATACCTTTATGCGGCTCGGCACCGGGAGAGACCCCTATCGTGCCTGTCAGCGCACCTGGCGAGATTCCAGCTGATGAGCCTCGGTTGGAATTTGATGAGGACCTGGAAGACTATTTGCCAGCGTCAGTTAGCAGACCCCTTTCTCCAGGTATGACAGCTTGCTTAGCATCGTTAAGAAATGATTTAGCTGTACAGGCTGCAGATGCGACATATATGCCGTCGGCCATGGGTAAATATCGTCTTCACGCCTTTTCTTTTAGGAAAGTTAACATTATGCTGATATTAACTTCCTTTCGTCCTCTTTTCAGGGGAAGACCTCTTCGGGGAGGGCAGTGTAGATGCGCCGTTCGGCTATGTGTCAGGTCCTGGCGGCGATACGGAGGTGGCTGATTTTAAAGAGGAGATATCTTCGGATGCCGGCTCGCCTGTCGACGAGGTTCCGATATCTCAAGAGGAGGACGAGCTTGTCATTGCGACCATGCCTCTTTTGAGTATGCCGGTCACTTCGTTCGGTGTTGGCGCTTCTTCTTTTGTCGCACCACCTGTTAAGGCGACGGTCGTGGCAACATCGTCTGCGGTTGTCCTTGGAGGAGGATTCGCCAATGTCGAGGCCACCCCCAGCGTCCAACCGGATCTAGCTATGCTGATCGGGCAGTACACTGATATCTTCTACACCACTTTGAAAATGTTAATATCAAGGGTGTTGGTGAAGAATTTGAGCTTTGCGTCGCTGAAGAGGTCCTCCCAGCTGGCGATAATGCCGATCCGAGAATTCGACGATACTGGGCTAGCTGAAACGCTAGAGGAGATAGTTAATGGTTTGGAGCAACCCAATAACGAATACTTGCAGCTAGCTCAGGACAATATTGAAGATCTGGTCCAGGCTAGATACGACTCCATGACTGTACGGCTTGCTAAACAGATGGCAGGCGTAAATAAATCCATCCAGACACATCAGCAGAAAATGGATGAAGGAAAAGTCATCCTAGAGGAGAACATTGCTCTTCGAACGAAATACCAGATCGAGCACGAAGGGAATGAAGCGAGGGTCCTCAGGCTGGAAACGAAACTCGCTCAGGCAAAAGAGTGGGCTTCTCAGTCGTCGGAAGCTCTAGCTGTGGTGGATAGCCGATTGGGCGTAGCACAACAGAACTTGGCGCATGCAGATGTCGCTCGTACTGGTTTTCTTCAAGCTAGAGCCAAACTGTCCCTCATGAGCAATGATGAGGCACGACTGGAGCGGGCTCGCCATGATGTCTTGGATTCCAGGACTGAGAGGATGGCTGTACTGGCGCAGCAGCTTCGCGACCTGACCGCTCCCCCTAAATGATGTACTTTTGCTTTTGCTTTTTCAATGTACTTCTGCTCCTTTTTGGGAATAATAAAGAGGCTTTCATCTGACTTTGTGGACCCATCATTTCGGAATGTAAATGACAGGTTTGGGGTAAAAGTGATATCAGAGGTAATATGGACGTGATATACTCTCGATAGATTTTAGCAGGATATATCTATTCAGAGGCTGTATGAACATGATAGAATACGATCCAACTAGTTTCGTTTTGGAAGTAGTTTTGTCAGAATGAGGTTTTTGCCATATTCCACTTGAGCGGAGGAGGTTAAGCATAGTACCTTTTTAGGAATTTGCCATTGATAGGAGCCATTAGCAGGTCTCCATTAGGCCGGGCTAACCTGTAAGCGCCGTTTGAGAACGTCGTCTCGATCACATAAGGGCCTTCCCATTTGGGCTGGAATTTGCCCTTACTTCTGTGAGTAAGGATCATCGGCCTTCTCACGGCTAAAACTAGCTCGCCGACTTTGAATACCCTTTCCTTCACTTTTTGATTAAAAGCCCTGGAAACGCGTGCTTGGTAGAGCGTGATGCGCTGTTGAGCTTGGAGGCGTTTCTCGTCTAATCCTTCTAGATCTTGAAGCCTTAACAGGTCATTCTTTTCCTGAGTTAACTCATTAGCCACGGCTATTCTGAGTGACGGGATTTGGATCTCGACGGGGAGAACCGCTTCGCTCCCATAGACTAATAAGAATGGGGTGCAACCTGTCGGTGCCCGTACCGTTGTACGGTATGCCCAGAGACATTCTCCCAGCTTCTCATTCCAATCCCTTTTGTTCGAAGAGACGAACTTCTTCAAGAGCTTGATAATGGTTTTGTTGAAAGCTTTCGCCAAACCATTAGCAGCAGGATTATATGCCGTAGAGGCGACATTCTGTATCAGATTTTTATCGCAAAATCGATGAAATGCTTGGCTGATGAACTGCGGTCCATTATCATAGATTATCCTACGGGATATCCCGAAGCGATAAATGACATGATGCTTGATGAAGCTGATCACATTAGATGCCTTCACCTCAGCAAGAGGGATCGCTTTCGCCCATTTGGAGAAATAATCCGTGATGGCCAGTATGAACTGGTGACCTCTGGAAGAAGACGGGTGAATAGGACCAATGATATCCATACCCCATGCTTCGAAAGGCCAGGACGCAACCGTAGGATGTAGATATTCGGGAGGTTGATGGATAAAGTCTGCATGGACCTGACAGGCTCTGCATTGTCTTGCATACTTTATTGCGTCTGTGATCATAGTAGGCCAGTATTAGCCCATTCTCCTGATGCGATCATGTAGCTTAGGACCGGGTTGATGCGCTCCGCATACACCGTTATGGGCTTCACGGATAATCTGTTGTGCTTCATCACTAGAGAGACATCGTAATAATAGTCCGTCATATGACCGACGATATAGACATTATGACGATGCGTCGAAATAGAAGCGTAATGATCATCTTTTAACAGATATCACTTCTTTAGGATCCTCTGGCAAGATACCGTATGCTACGAAGTCTATAAAGGGACTTCTCCAGTCTCTCCTGGGAGGATCTGTGTCCATCGCGTAGCTGCATTCGATATGAAAGTTGTTTTTCACACAGAATAAATCTCTATTAAGAAGGATTACCGAATTCTGCCTTCTTATAGGGGTAGCTAAATCTGCAGCTAGACTGGCTAGGGCATCAGCTTCCAGATTCTGAGATCGAGGTACATGCTCTAGGAAGAAACCTTTGAACATTATGGCTATCTCGACCGTTGCTCGGTGATAGGGGATGAGGTCTGGATTCCGGACTTCATATATTCCTCTGACTTGATTGACGATCAGCAGAGAATCACCGAAAGCTTCCATAGATTCGACGTCCAATTCTTTAGCTACTTGGAGGCCGATTAGTAGAGCGTTGTACTCTGCCACATTGTTGGATCAGGGCTCGCTAAGAGAATATGCTCGGTAGATGACGAGCTTATCAGGAGTAACCAGGACAATTCCTACTTTCGAGACCACATTTCCCCTGGGACCAGTTCTGGAGGCACCATCGAAGAATAGTTGCCATACATTACTCTCCATTGCGGAATTACATTCTGCAACTTCGTCGGGAATGTCCTCGTACAACTTAGAGGCCTCCGGGATTGGACGAGCAGCTAGGAAGTCAGCCAGTGCTTGGCCCTTGACGGATTTTTGGGGGACGTACACCATGTTATACGGTGTTAATAACACGCCCAAGTCGCGAGTCGGGAATTAAGAATACTTGGCTTGTTCATCAGTACCCGGAGAGGATTGATCCAGGAGATGATGTGAATGGTTTGGCCTGTGACATAGTGTCGCATCTTCTGGATAGCGAACATCAGAGCCAAGCATTCTTTCTACACTGGATTGTACCGGTGTTCGGCTCCGACCATCATCCTGCTGAGGTAGTAGATAGCCTGCTCGTGACCCATCTCGTTCTTTTGTGCGAGAAAAGCTCCCAGAGAATGATCCATCGCTCGAACATACAGCACGAATGGTCTTCCCATGACAGGAGGCACCAGAACTGGTGGACTGGTGAGGTAGCGCTTGATATCACCGAACGCTTGCTGACAGGCTTCGTCCCATACGAAGGATACACCTTTCTTCATGAGACAAGAAAATGGCTGACATCTCCCCGAGAGGTTGGATATGAATCTCCGGATATAAGCCAGACGACCTTAAAATCCCATGAGTTCTCTCAGATTGTGGGGCGGTCGCATTTCTAAGATGGCCTTGACTTTATCAGGGTCCACTTGAATGCCTTTGGCGGTAATGACAAATCTAGAAATTTGCCATTAGATACACCCAGAAAGGACTTTGTAGGATTCATTTTGAGTTGATGTTGGCGCATCAATTCAAATACTGTCTTCAAGTCTTGGATGTGATGATCCTTGAGACGGCTTTTGACAGCTACGTCGTCCACATAACACTCTACTATCTTGCATAAATGCTCATGGAATATGTTACTCATAGCCCGTTGGTACATAGCCCCGGCATTCTTCAATCCGAAGGGCATGACCGTATAGCAATATACTCCCAGTAGTGTCCGGAAGGCAGTGTGCTTCTCGTCTTCAGGATGCATCTTGATCTGATTGTATCCTGAAAATCCGTCCATAAAAGACATACGTTCAAAACTGCTAGTATTGTCAGTCATGACGTCTGTGATGGGAAGAGGAAACTCATCCTTGGGGCAGGCTGCGTTCAGATCTCGAAAATCGATGCAGACTCGTATTTTCCCATTTTTCTTTATGACCGGGACAACATTGGCGACCCAGTCAGGTTGTTGTTCTTTTCGGATGAAGCCGCAGGCTATTAACTTCTTGACTTCAGCTTCAATGGCGTCCATCATATCCGGGCGGAACCGACGTTGGTGTTGCTTCACAGGCTTCGAATCGGGCAATATGTTAAGCCTATGAGTAGCTACCTTTGGATCAAGGCCTGGCATGTCCTCATAATTCCACGCAAATACTTTGATATATTCTTTTATCAGTTGGATAACTTCTTCCCTTTCTGCTTCGGAAAGATTGTTACTGATAAATATTGGCTTTGGCGAAAGTTCATCCCCAACGTCAATCTGGATAACTTTGTCTTCAGTGGGAGGTTCTCTCTGCTCGAAGTGGAACTCCCATTGTGTATCCATTTGCTGAGCCCAAGCGTCATTCTCAAACGGTTTGGATTCTTGTTCGTCTGATTCAAAGGAATCTGTCACTACCATATTTGCTGATAATGTTTGCTCGAGAACATGAGATGAGTCGGAGGGCGCTGAACAGTTTTGAGAGGAGGAAAAGATATCCTCGCTTTACTCAGGAGCTGCGAGGGAGGTGGTATACCCTAACCCGAAACGAGTTCGTTGATAGTAGGGATTGCCGTGCAGCGGCATTCGTCTGCCTTTTCTGTAGTTGAGACCCGGTTCCAGCTTCAAGTTATAGCCCATATTTTGCATGATCTTCAGAGCTTGCGGGCTGTATCTGTGAACCTGCATTTTACCGGCATCGTCGTCGAAAGAGTCCTCTTGCATAGTCGGTTGATTGCGCATGCGGTCGAAGACTATTGAATGCTGACTGCTTCGAGTAGGCAGGACAACGAAGATAGAATCCTCATGCGGTCCATATGTCGTGGTGACATTGGATGATGATGCCACTTCCCATATATACGGATGATAGGAATCTATAGCTTCCAAGAATTTTTGCGCTATAGGTTTTATATCGTCGTAGGGGGATGATTTCTGATTTGGAATTTGGGCATCAATATACTGGAAAAGAGGATGTTTATTATCGTTTGAAACTCCGTTCCTGGTTGCATTTACATCACTCGGCTGTTTGCTGCGCCGGAGGTTGATAACCAAGGATGGAGGCTTCTGGTTCAAAGTGATCACTAGAGGATCACCCCCTTTTCCTGATCTGGTCTCGTTCAGGTGGATCATCGTAGGCTCTATGGCTTTTGGATGAGTAGTCCATCCTTTCACCTTGATTGACAGAGGTTGCTTGGCAGAGGGTTGCTCTGGCTCCCGGTGGGATTCCTTCTCTGCTTCGGCTGACACCTCTTTCGTGCAGTCTTGAGAGTACAACACGGCATCAGAGTAGTAGGATTCTACTCTTTTGAACAGGTTCAGGTCAGCAATCTCTGTTTCACTGTTCCTCGGGCGTCTACATATTTGAAGCATTGGTGTAGAGTTGAAAGAACGATGCTGTGGTCGTGGATCCAAGGTCTACCCAGCAAAATGTTGTAGGACACCTCCGAATTGATGACGTAACATGTAGCCACCGATCTAAGGTTGCCAATTTGGATCCTCAGGCGAATCTTCCCTAACGGCTTACTTCTTCCGGCGTTGAACCCCACGATCGTAGTGGTGTGTAAGCCAATTCGCTGGTAGGAATCCTCAGCGGTCTGAGCAGACTATGAGGAATGATGCTGATCGACGATCCCGGATCTATGTGTATCCGGTCGACCTCCATGGAACCGATGTATCCGATGTAATAGAGGGGTCTGTCATGCCTGTTATGTTTTAATAGCATGTCGTCTTGAGTGAAAGTGATGTTTGGGATCACCTCCATCACACTGTGGCATTGAGGACATGCCATGGGTTCTTCGTCAGGGGACTTAAGCTGGGTTAAGTATGCATCCGCCTGCATCAATGCTTCACTCAGGGCTTGACGAGTGTCCTGAGAGAGCCTGAGTAGCTCGAAGATGGACAGCATGGCTGGTGTACTAGCCAGTTGGACCAGGATGTCGAAGTTGTATGGCTTCTCTAAACCTTTGTTTTGAATATTTTATCAAAGCGCACTTCTTTTTGCTTTCCTTTGTCCGCCGAGGTTGGTCTTGAAGGACCGGCCTCTGGTACGAAGGATTCCGGTTCTGAAGGTTTGGCCGCTGAAGCGTCTGCCGATACATCTTCCTAGCTGGTTCCATAGTCCTGGAGGTAGGCTTTCACTGAGCGGGTTCCAGTAGCCAAGACCTCGTCTTCTGATGCCGAGTGTATCGTAATCATGTGACACGGTTTGTGCTTTGAGTTCTTTTTAGACTTAGCTTTAGCAGCTTGAGTCTTTTTCTCGATTTCTGGCACTAGATCTGGATGAACCCACATAGTCTCGCCTCGCTGGGTAGTTAGTGGTAGCAGGTCATGATTTTGACCTCTAGCTGGAGGGAGATTAACGATGCTCATCGTCGTCCGGGAAATAGGTGTAACACCGTCCGGGATTTCTTGGGGAGGCAGATTGCCAAATTGCAGGGAGATCATGTTGGCAGTGACCGTCTTCTCGCTATTGCGCAGAGTAATGGCCTTGGCATCGATCAGCTCCTGGATCTTCCTTTTCAGTATATAACACGCCTTGGTGGGGTGGTATATGTACCTATGGAAGATGCAGTACTTGGGGTTGTTGGTACTGCCGGCCTCATTGGGCCGTCTTACTTCGGGAAGGGTAATCTTGCCGCTTTTGACGAGACATTCGAATATGCTTGGAATATCGTCATCGTCGAAAGAGTACACCTCGATGGGCCTGAAAGTCCCGGGCTTCGTCTGCGTGGTAGCCACCATCTTTTGCCTGGACGTATTGATTGCCAGAGCTTCTTTACCCTTGGAACCCCAAGGATGGTCGATGTTGGAGGATAACCTCTTGCGTTTATCAGAGGCCGAGATCATGATGCCATTATCGCGCGCCTTCTGACTATTGTCCTCCGCGGCTACCGCTGAGATGATGAACGAGGGCCAATCACGGAACTGATATGGTCCTGTGAACACCGAGATCACGGGGAGGAGGTTCTTCCTGCAGATGTCGACCAACGTCGAGTCTGGGACTCCTGGAGGCATTTGCAAAGTGGCTTGACGAAAACGTTCGATGAAAGTGCGAACATTCTCTTTTTTCTTCTGCTTGACTTCGATGAGAGAGGACATAGACATGTCCATCCCTCCTTCATAGAATCGCGTGAAGAATAACGCTTTGAAGTCTTCAAAGGAAGTAATGCAGTTGTCCACCAGACTTCGGTACCACTGGTAAGCTACCCCCGAGAGACAGCCTTTGAACACCCGAGTGAGAAGGGCGTCGTTCCCTTGTAACAACACTGTCATCATGCTGAAGTAGTTCATGTATTAACTCGGTGATGTTTTTCCATCAAACAAAGCCATAGTCTGTAGTTTGTATCTAGGAGGGAAAGGGACCTCTTTCCAGATAGCTGGGTAAGGTTAGTTGATTCCTAATTTCTTGAGCTGATCTTTGTGCTTCAGGGCATCAAATTGGGCTTTCAACTCCCGTACTACCTGCATCGGGTCTTCAGCCGGTGGCGGGACCACGGAGTGATGAGGAGTTGATTGCATCGCAACCCCGGTGGGAGGTAATACGTTCTCCGAGTGAGGAAGCGGAGGAACTGCTGACTCCTGATCTAGAGCAGGCTCTTGGATCGTGTTGGATGGTGGTAAGTCCACCCCTACACATATCTGAGTTGGAGGAGCTGATGCTGGAGCCATGGCAGCTGCGTATTGAGTTAGTATCATCTGGTGCATGTTCTCCATCATGGATTACATTTCCTTCAGAGATATCTCTAGTATAATGATGTGCTGCTCAGTGTTCCCGGATGGGGAAGCCTCCTCGTGTTCATCTCCAATGGCATAAACTCCCATCTCCCTGGGTGTCATTGAAAGATTAGTATAGGTCTCTGTAGAAGTTAACTCTATACTTTCGACGTCTGATTCGGGAGACTGGCGACCCCCGGCATCGAAATAAGAAGAGTACGAAGCTGGTTGTTGCGACCTCGAACGAGTGTTTTGGAACACCCCAGCTTCGGTGTTCCTGAGGAGCATGTTGAATCTCCTTCGGCTCAGAGTTCTAGAGGGATGACGTCTTGAGCCTGACCCTCCTCTAGGTATGTATGAAGCCATGTTCACAGATGCATGCGTGGGCTCTTCTTCCTGGAAAGATGGAGAGTAGCTCAACCGGTCGAAAACCGACCATTTTACTTCAGAATAGCAATAATTAATTACAATCTTATGACTATTACAATAGTACTTGCTAGGAGGAGTAATAGACATGCTGGAAGATCCCCTCTCCCTGCGCTTTTGGATCAGATAATTGCGCAGGTCAGTAGGAGCTACAGAAGAAGATGATCGCTTGTTCCTTTGCTGGCGTGAAGTTGAGTAGTTCGTCGCATGCTTTCCCTTGCGTAGATTGCAGGGATCATCTGTTTTTTCCCGGAAGACAGATGCATTTTTACGCGCGGAGCGCGTTTGTGATTCCTAATTTGGCGCTGAGGCATCATCAGAAATTTTGTCTATTCCGCCAGGGACGAGAGACTGAAATTTACGCGCAGAGCGCGGTTTATACTTCTGGGTTAGCGCTGAGGCTTTGCCAGAAGTTTTGTCGGTCCTGCCAGAGATAGGCGACTGAATTTTACGCGCAAGGCGCGGATTATACTTCTGGGTTAGCGCTGAGGCTTTGCCAGAAGTTTTGTCGGTCCTGCCAGAGACAGGCGACTCAATTTTACACGCAAGGCGCGGATTATACTTCTGGGTTAGCGCTGAGGCTTTGCCAGAAGTTTTGTCGGTCCTGCCAGAGACAGACGACTAAATTTTATGCGCAAGGCGTGGAGGGAGCAAAGCTACAACCTCATTGGTCGGAGAGATCGGAGAGTCCACAGGAATGGCAGAGGATGTCTTGGGCATCCGGACCTTGCGCAGCTTCCTGTTGCTTTGGACGGAGAGGGAGTGAGAGCTACCCCCTGCTCGAAGCATGTCTTCGTAGGCAGACTGGTCGAACTGGATGACCAGTGTCTTCTTCACGGATCCCACGGATACCGCATCGTGTTGAGCAATAGCTTCCTCATCAGAAGAGAATAATGTCCCCAGCAGAGTCGCCATCTTGTTTGGGATAATAAACGAGAAAAGATTTGATGAATGCGGGAAACGAGGTCTTGTGCGAAGACCCGCCCTTCTTTTATGTTTACAAACAAGATTCTACAAATTTGATCCTATACGAGGATGTCTAAGTACAATTTATTTAATCTGGGTGAATATTGCTATAGGTGTCTGATCTGCAGTCGATCACTTTAGCCTTGGACCACACGATGTTGAAGAAGTACCGTGGAAGACAGGTAGCAGCTTCGAAGGTTGCTAAAGAGGGTAGATGCCCGATGCCAAAGTCGTCGATCCCTTCTCTTTGCCTGAGCTCTGGATTCTCCTCTCTCTCTCTCTCTCTCTCTCTCTCTCTCTCTCTCGACCGTTGGATCTGGTACTGGATCTCTTGATCAGTTTTCAGACCTAACTTCTTCGACCCTCCAATTTGTCGACCTTGTTCCTCATTGATAGAGGTCTCTATTTATAGAGTTTTAGTGACACTGACCACACAGTCGGCATAGAAACCGAGTAGTGGAAAGTACAGCACCCTTTTACACGATGGTTTAAAATAACCAATGCCTGCATATAAATGACCTTTTGAGTGAGCATGTGACGCACCTCCAACTAAGGGACAAAATGCGTATATCTGCTACGAAGATCACGGCGTAGAAGCCACGTAGGTAGTTATCCCTTGTGTAGAAGAGGTTGGCGTATAAGCCAAATGACTGTCACCATGACATAGAAGCCAAGTAGGCATAGAAGCTGAGTAGGCATTAGAAGCCAAGTAGGCATAGAAGCCGAGGAGGCGTAGAAGCCGAGTGGTCATAGAGGTCGAGGAGGCGTAGAAGCCGAGTGGACATACAAGCCGAGTGGGCATTGAAGCCGAGCAGGTGTAGAAACCGAGTGGGCATAGAAGCCGAGCAGGCGTAGAAGCCGAGACGATGTGGACGTTTTAGCCAGAATTACGGCTCTTGGAGATATAATCAAATCTTTTACATTAAATGCAGAGATCTGCCCCCATCCTGCGCATTAAATGCAGAGACTTGTCTTTAAGATTTGCCATCATTCTGCTCATTAAATGCAGATACGCACCTCGAATCCTGTACGAAGAGTGACTGCTGATGTGGCGGTCTGTTTGCCTTCTATGGAGCGTAAGAAGCTCACGTCTGCCTGTGTAAAACTGGACAGCGTATTCCCTTATATGCGTAAGAGTAGTTTACACAAAGGGGATGCCACTAAACGACGGTTCGGTGACATTTAATCAAATCTCCTGCATTAAATGCGGAGATCCGCCATTATCCTGCTCATTAAATGAGGAGGCGTGGTTTGAAGGTCTGCCACCCTTCTGTGCCTCAAGTGCAGAGACGTGCCTCAGGCATCTGTCAGTATTCGGCGTTTCAAATACAGAGACGTGCCTCGAGAAACTGTCACCGCTCTGCGCATTAAATGTAGAGACGTGCCTCAAGCTCTGTACGAAGTACAGCTTTTGACGTGGCAGGCTGTTTGTCTTCCGCGGAGCGTAAACAGCTCACATCTGCCTGTGTAAAACAAGGCGGCGTATTCCTTCGTATGTGAAAAAGTAGTTTACGCAAAGGAAATGGCAGTAAATGACAGCCTGGGTTGCAGTGCCGCGCCATTATGATACCCGTCGCTTGGGTAGTCGTGTAGTACTCTTTGTCAGGAGTGCAGATGTCAGGTTTATTGTATGCTCTGACAGGTTTATTTCGAAGAACACGAAGCGTTCCTCGTACACTTCAATGCTGTATTGAAAGCGGATGGGTTTTACGCCAAGAAGGCGATGTAACACCTCTTTTATGCTGAAGCAGCCTGGACATATTACACTACGCGGATGGTCCTTGAGCCTATATTTTATGTTGTGCTCAGCAAAAAAGCTCTGTTGCATGTCTTGATGGCTCTGAGGTCCTCTATTTATGCTGCCCTGCACGAACGTGCTGCGTATAGCTATCAGTGTATTTTTCATACTTCTACAACGCCTCTACATTTAATGCGCAGGATGGGGGAAGATCTCTGCATTTAATGTAAGAGATTTGATTATATCTCCAAGAGTCGTAATTTCGGCCAAGACGTCCACATCATCACTTTGGCACATTTTGCCAACTCAGGCCTCAGTCAGGAGAAGAGGATCAGCTTTCTTCTGTGCCCACTCGGCTTTTATGCCCACTTGGATTCTATGCCCACTCGGCTTCTATGCCCACTCGGCTTCTACGCCTACTCGGCTTCTATGTCTACTTGGCTTCTACGCTATGGTGACATTTATTGGCTTCTACGCCAACCTCTTCTACACAAAGGATAACTACCTACGTGGCTTCTACGCCGTGATCTTCGCAACAGTTATACGCGTTGTCCCTTAGTTGGACACGCGTCATACGCTCATTCAAAAGGTCATCTATACGCAGGCAATGGTTATTGTAACCATAGTGTAAAAGGGTGCTGTACTTTTCACTACTCGGTTTCTATACCGACTGAGTGGTCACTGTCACTACAACTCTATAAATAGAGACCTCTATCAACAGAGGTCTAGGGTCAAAAAATAGAGAAGAGGGAGAGAAATTGGTCAAAAATTGGTCAAGAAATCCAGTATCTGATCCAAGGTCGAAAGACGGAAGATTGAAAGGTCGAGATTTGGTCACAGATTTCAAGAGAGAAGAATCCAGAGCTCAGGCAAAGAGTAGTGATCGACGATTTTGGCATCGAGCATTCACTCTCTTTAGCAACCTTCGAAGCTGCTTTCTGTCTTCTACGGCACTTCTTCATCATCGTGTGGTCCAAGAGACAAAGTGATCGACTGCAGATCAGACTCCTATAGCAATATTTACCCAGATTAAAAAATTATACTCGACATCCTCGTATAGGATTAATTGTACTGCTTGTTTGTAAACATAAAGAGCGGGTTTTCGTATAAAGTCTCATTTCCATATCTTTCGTTTATTTTATCAGACAACAACCATATCTTTCTTGAAAGTAATCTCTGGTAAGCCTCTTACAAGCTTCTTTATGGATAGTCTTGCAATGGTGTCTATGTTTGCGTGCCCTAGACGCATATGCTATAGCCAACTGTCATCTTTATTGGTGTATATATATTTTCCTGCATTGTTAGTATCTTTTACAAGATAGAATATATATATATTATCTTCCCTGATCCCTTCAAAGATAACCTTACCTGTGGATCTTTTATAAATAGAGCATTTATTTTTAACGAAGTTAATACCATAACCATGGTCAGCTAGATGACTGATGCTGAGTAGGTTATGTTTTAATTACATTACTAGACAAATTCCTTTAATGACAAGATAGGGAGGAGTACCAATATTACAATTACCAATAATATATTCTCTAAGGTTATTGCTGAAGGAGACATAACCTTCTTTCTTCATCGATAGTGTTGCAAATAGGTTAGCATCACCAGTCATATGTCGTAAGCAACCACTATCGAGAATTCACTTGCTTCTAGCATGAGAGGGTTGGTCTACCTATAAAACGAGTTATAGATGTGACCCTTGGTAACCATTTCTTTGAGGGTCCTGCTGTATTAGGTTTTGGTACCCATGCATAAACATTCATATCTACTTTCTTGTTTTACAGAATCTAGATATATGTCCTTTCTTACCACAGTAGTGACAAATAGCTGTGTGATTGGTGCTTGGTGCAGCATGATAGATATGATTTTGTGAAGCTGTTATTTGTGGTCTATGTAGATAGAATGCATGATTGTATGGGATATTTCTTTGTGGTCTTCATGGATATCTATAATAGAATGCATGATTATGTTTGGTTCTATGTGCACGATATGTTCTAAATATATGATTGCATAAACTGTTATGCATGTAGGTAGGAGCAAGCTTTGAGTGTTCTTTTGTCTTGCTACATGTCTCGTGTTAGGTTGGATGAAGGTTTGTTCGACCTGTTTACCCAATCTAATCTCTAATCTTTTAGAGGTAGCATATACTTCATAATATTTAGCAGTGATAGCATATATTCTACGTGCAGCAATGGAATACTTCTTCTTTTATATTCGAGTTCTTCCTTAAGTTTAGCGTTCTCCTGAGAGCTCTTGTCAAGACTAGCAAGTGCCTCATGGAGGTTAAGCTTTATTCTAGAATTCTTGTCTGAATCATTAGAGGTATCATTTACTTCACTTAGTAGAGATGTTAGTCTTTCTATTTCAGTCTGACATTCTTGAACAACTTTCTTAGCATGCTTGTACTTCTTTCTAAGTTTCCTAAAATTATCAAGCAGATTACTAAAAGCATTACCTAGTTCATCAAAAGTAAAATTATCATAACAGTTTTTATCTGTTACCTGATCAGCTAACGCTATGAAGCATAGGTTTGTTGCTTCTCGATGATTCTCTTCTTCAGATTCACTAGCTTCACTTTCGAGCCAGATACTAGTGTTTGCATATTTCTGTGATGATGTTCTTCTGGATCAGTGATGTGGCAATTTTCTTTTCTTAGGGTTGGACAATCTTTCTTTATATGCCCTATTTTTTTACAATTGTAGCATATAGGCTCTTCATCACTATTGTTAGTAGGCTCCTTCTTCTTTGATCTCTCAAGCTTTAGAAATTTCTTAAAGTTTCTAGTGATCAGGGCAACTTCCTCATCTTGAGACTCATCGTTGTCAGAGTTATAGTTGGTAACCTTTTTATGATATGCCATAAGAGAGATCGTCTTCTCCTTGGGAGTGGATTCTTCAAACTCTATGAGATCCAGCTCATGAGTCATCAACTTGCCCATGAGTGTCTCGAGGGTCATCGTGGTAAGATTATTCCCTTCTATGATTACAGTAACCTTGGGATTCCAATTCTTGGTGAGTCCCCTGAGTACCTTACGAATCTTCTCATGATTGTTGTACTCCTTGCCAAGTGATAATAGAGGGTTGACGATGTCGAGAAATCTTGTGAACATTTGAGTGATCGTCTCATTTTGCTTCATCTTGAATGCTTCATACTCTTGTGTTAGATGACTTATTTTTTATTCCTTCACTTAAGAGGTTCCTTCATGAGTGACCTCAAGAAGTTTCTATACTTCGTGCGAAGTTACGCAAGTGGAGAACCTGTTAAATTTAATTCTGTCTACAGCACAAAACAGAGCGTTAATAGCTTTAGCATCAAGACTAGCTTATTTTTATTTGGTGTCTGTGTACTTATCATGAGGTTTCTCTACAAGGTTACCATCTATGACTATTCTAGGTGGCTTCTTGTATCCTTTTACTACTACAGCCCAAAGGTCAAAATCAAGTGACTTTAGGTAGAAACTCATATGTGTCTTCCAGTATGTGTAGTTAGTACAATCAAATAGGGGTGGCCTATTTATGGACTGGCCTTCACCATTTTTGGTGTGGATAGATCTAACAGTTGCCATAAGTCTCTTAGGATGTGTCACGACCCACACCCGGTATAGGGGCACGAGTACGTGGGTACGTCCAGCCTACACCGCAGCATCAACGATAGAATGCTGTCGTGGTCTACTATACTATCTAATATCTCACACAATGTATATAAAATACTCATGCCAACTCAATTCCAAATGATACTCAATCACATATAAAACTAAAGGAAGATGTAAGCACGATATAGAATAGAAGGAATAGAAATACAAGTCCCAAAATATCACATGTCCAACTAAACATCTAGACACAACTCAAGATTTCAAAATAATAATACAATCCACAATCTAAATATAAACAACTACTACAAGGTAGGAAAATCTAAATGGCCTCAGTATTTGGTACTACATCCTCAGGTGACACTCCATATGTTGGTCCATAGTAAGTGGAACACATCCTCTCTAACCATTCATCTGAAAAATATATCCAGTCAGGATTGGAGCAAAGTACAATCCAATAGCAGTTCCAATTAATTGATAATAACTATAAACAAAAATAGAGAATATAATACAAGACAAGAAATAATGAACAATATTATACTATGGTAGAAGAAACAGGTAAACAAGAACAATATGGTATACACAGATCACGATGAAATAGAACAAGACAATAGAATGAGACAATGAACTAGAATATGGTGAAGAACTGTAACTATGCTAATTGATTGAAATACTAGTTAGATATGTGATCGGCTTGGGTGAACATTGTCTAATTAAAGTTGGATAAAAATTATCTAAGTTAAACATTGAATATTGTCTAGGATTTCATCACATATCTAGCTAACACTTCCCCTTTCCCCCCGACAAGTGCAATAGATCCAACCATGACACATTATGATTGAAGATACCCGAGGCATTGTAAACAATAAACCTTGAACATTAAATATTGAACATTGAACATTAAACATTGTCTACGTTAATCATTGAGAACACGAGGAACAATAAAACAATATATATAACATCCCATGACTGATCCATATGTATACTAGTCCGTGTACCAATATGTCAAAAGTTATGTAAAATATTTCTAAATACTTCCATTATAGTAATTATCAAATAATAAAAACTATCAGAGAATGTACTCGCTTGTGCTCTAGAGCAATAAATGTTAAATTATGTCCCAACTGGTGTCACACAGACCTATATATGGAATGTCACATTAATACAAGGTTTTGGAATGAAATTAAGTTAAACTATTCAACATCTAGGTCACAAAACTATCTCTAAGTCAAACCCGACAAATTCTAGATTGTAAGAGTCTATCACTAGGATACTAGGTCGATACACTATGAAACTAAGCTATACTAGCTAATCTACAATACTATGAAACACACCAAAATTCCATACCTCAAGATACGCAAGTTTTAATATATTAAAATAGTAATTTGTATATATATACAAGTCAATATTTATAGTACTTAACTAATCAAAGCAATATAAAATACATTGGCCTTGCACCAATGCATATCACACTACCAATCTCGATACTCAAACCCAATACCTTGGTATCGACCCATTACCTTGATATTACCTTTGTATCCCATGGTAATTCAAAACCTAGTGAGTATAGCTAATATATAGTTAATACCTCATGTACTAACTAAATTAATATATTAAACTATATGCTAAACTAATAGTTAACATATACCACTAAACACTAACATGTATTACCTATACTAATATACATAGATACTAACTACTAACTATTCATATACCAACTACTAACATATATACTTACACTAATATACATATCTATCTACTAACAATACAATACCACAACTACATATATACATATAGCTAACTATATACTAATCAAGTATATCACTAACTAACTATTTATACTAACTATTCACATAATACATACTAGAACATAGATACTATAGTTTAGAATCTAATTATCAATACACTACTAAACCAACACCTAAATAACTAAACCAAATATTAGCTAACTACCCACATATATGACACTATGTAAATCCTGAACTGTTACCTGATACCTCAGAGTTGTTGTACTGCTACATATGCTTGTTGCATACTGCTACTTCACAATGACTTGTTGCTGTGCACTTGCTGTGCACTAATGCATTGTTGCAGGCTCGTACTGCACCTGAAGACTCCTGCACTACTATACTGATACTGCAATTGTTGATGAATGCAGTGCTTTGCACTGCACATTGCTGGATGCCTAGTTGTGCACACTGCTCCTCTCCTTATGTGTACTGCACAGTGCTCTGCTTGCTCTGTAGTTGGCTATACGGGCTACACCTAGTTGTACTGTGCAGCTTCATATTTGCCCCTTTGCTGTGCAGTATCCTCTTGTGCCCGAGCTTCTGCTGTACTGCCTTGAGGCTGCATCCCCCTCTTGCTGAACTACACAGTTGTTCATTGCCCGACCCCTTGCTATGACTGCACTGTGTTGTGCCATGAGATTGCTCCTTGCTGAAGTTTCTAACTGCTGTGGCTGCTGTGCAGTGGAGATCCCTGTTGTACTGATGAATGGCTCGATGCCTCTGTTGATACTCTTTTGTGTGCACGAACTGTTCAGTAGCTGCAGTTTGCACTTGTTGTTGGTGCACGAGCTCCTTCCTGCAGTTGGTTGTTGCTTTCTTTCACTGCCACTGTACTGAACTGCTCTCTCACACACATACACAAACTCACACACATACACACAACTCACATACATACAACACATAGCACACTTACATATATGTATACACCTCTATGTACATCTATACCAATATATCTATATGTATATAAATCTCTACTCATCTATGCATATGTATATAAACACATATATATAACATACATAAACACATAGATATAGATATAGATATAGATATAGCTATATACACTCATACATATAGTACACAACACACGCAAGCATATATCACCTCTATATATGTATATATGCTCACATATTCAACTATATATATGTATATATATATATATATATATATATATATATATATATATATATATATATATATATATATATATATATATATATATATATGTATATATATATATATATCAATCTATATATGTACATATATATACACTCTTATCTCGACACATATGAATATACATATGAATATACAACCATATATATATATATATATATATATATATATATATATATATATATATATATATACACATATATATATACACTAGATATCCATACATACAGATACACATAGCTATATGTATACTTAGCTATACAATATCATATATATCATATAATAAACACTCATATATATATATATATATATATATATATATATATATATATATATATATATATATATATATAAAATCTAACATACATGTATATATACACAAGTACATAAAGGCAATAAAGCAAACACGTGGAGTGCACTGTACCCGTATCACACTCATTCTATGATACGCTTACGACACGGCTCCAGCACATAACCAAACGTATTCTGAAGCACACGAGCAATTCTAGAATACTAATTATGAACTATACGAACAATAATACTAAAAACTACGTGTCTGTGACAAGAAGTGATATGCACAAATCTTTGTGTCGGAGAAAACCCCCCAAAAATAACCTGTATCGTCAAATTGACGAGATAATCCAATTTTGGACACGGCATTAGTCACAAACAATCAATCAAATGTCATATTGATCTATTTGATCATTTGACAAATACCACATGTGCCAATTTTAGAATTCCCCTAAAATTGACATAAAAATATACTTAACTTCCATTATAGGTCTCCTATGAACCTAAAACCAATTCCTTTGGTTAGCCTGTGCATGTGGGTTAGTTTCTCATGTTTAAATCTCAGATTTAGAGCCTACTAGGAGAGGGAAAACTGAAATATACCTATTGGGAGATGGATTTCCAATAAAAATCCCTAAATGTAGAAATATAGCTCCTCCTTGTAGATCCTTGCTTCCTTCTTGTAGATCATTGCTTCATTCTTGTAGATCCTTATTATAGTAGCCTTAATTGAAGAATAAGGAAAGAATTTGAGAAGAAATTAGTATGGGAATGGTGAGGGAATGTAGAAATTAGAAAGGGGGAAAATCTAGATCTAAATAAAAATAGAAATGAAATGATAGACACTCTCTCTCCTCCTTGATGTGGCCGGCCATATACCCCTCTCCCAAGCTATGTAAAATATCCAATTTATCCCTTGGGACCTCTCATGAAGAAATTAATTAAGGAGGGAAGGTTCTAGTCTAATGGTTTCACTAATTAATCCATCCCCCTAATCTATGGGCCTAATTATTGGACTCAATCTAAACCAAAATAAAATATTGGGTTCATGCATCTAACTAAACTAGTTGGTCCACTATACAAGTACAAAATAAATCTAACACTAACAATAAATAAATGATACAATAAATAAATAATTACACATGTACAATATTTAAATATAATAAATTCTAAAATAAAAAAATACTCGTGTCAATTACCAAACTATCCTTAATTGAAAAATTGAGGGTGACAATCTTACCCACCTTAGAAAAATTTAGTCCTCGAAATTAAAGATGATCGTACCCCCCTCTAGGTCAACCCAGTCTAAACTAAAACATACAACATGCAATTTAAAAGAAATCACTAACTATGGTCTCTGTCCATCATAGTTTTGCAGTCTCCGTCAGGGTATACTATCTACACAATAACACACAAGCAGTCTACAAGGTACTAACTAAACACACAAACAACGGATGGAAAGGAAATAAACAAGATAGGACAAAACAAGCTAACTTATCACCTAAATTGTCGTCCTCTCTGACTGCCATTGCAAATCCCCCGCCCTGCTGGGGTGGCTCTCTATGCGAGTACTAAGCAGTCTGCAGTACCATATGTAGCCTAGCTCCACCTCTCTGACCATGATCTGGTCTATTGATTGTTCGAACATCCCTTCACTTGATGGTCAAGGGAACCACAATACAAGCAAAGTCATAGCCTCTTTCGACAGTTCTTCCAATCATGTCCATGTCTTCCACAATAGGCGCAAGGAAAAGTCTGCTGAATCTGCCTTTGAGGTTGCTACGGTGCCTGATGTACTGGCTTCTGAAACTATTGTATCTGTTGAGCTGGTGCCCTAGCTGGCACAAGAGACTGATGATGCTGATATACTCTTGGCTGCTGAAAGTGGGTGCGCTTCGCTGGGCCCTCACCACTACTCGCTCCTCCGGTGTCTCTCGGCCTCTTGGAGCCAATCTCCAAATCATCCTCCGCCCACTGTGCCTATCTCAGAATTTTCTCAAAAGTAGAGGTACAGTCTCTATTAGTATGAGACTTAATCTCACTGTTCAGTCCCTTCCTGAACTTTCTAGCCCTGGCCCGAGGATTCTGTCCCTCAACAAATCTTCCCAATCGGCAATACTCTGCCGCATACTCGTTCACCGGCAAGTTTCCTTGGACGAGGTTCTAGAATTGACTTTCCAAAGTACTCTGAGCCACATTCAGGAATAATTTCTCTTTGAAAAGCTCTTTAAAAGCTTCCCAAGTAGGTCCCGGTGCTGATTTTCTGGGGTCTGTCCTTAACCATGTCAGCGCAATGTCGAACATCATACTACCTGCTGCCTCTACTTGCAAGCTCTCAGGAATCTGTGCCAATCGCAGGTCCCTCTCAATGTTCTCCATCCAATCTTCTGCGTACAAGATTCCCTCGGTGTCCATAAAGTCCTTAGGCCCCATCCTCTTGAAGTCAATGATAGTCCCTGGCCTCGGCTACTGTGGATTGGGCTGAGGCGGTGTCGTCTGTGGCTAAAATAATACGACTCTCTCGACTGCTGCAAACGCAATCTGGTGAGCATTCTAAATGCTCTACCGCATAACCTCTGACTGTCACTGCTATGTCCCTATCATCTGCGGAAAGAGTACGAACATCTGCGCCTGATCGAGTGCGGGTGGCAGAAATGGAAGATCCCCTGCAACTGCTGGTGTTGTCCTCTGTACCGGAGGTGGAGCACCTCCGAAAGCTGCTGCGAAAATGCCCACCTGGATCGGTAAAGTCGACCTCTAGAATGTAGGTGCTGGAACATCGTCTAATGATGCTGCCCTCATAGGCAATAAAAGTAACTGATCGTGCTGAAATTGCACCTGAGCGCTAGGAACGAGTCTTCAGCGGCATCCTGAAGACAGATTCTAAATAAGGAATCAGTATTGAGAAAGATACAAAATCATCAAAGAAGGACATAAATTTTCAAGAAAAGCAATATTCATAATGATGAAGATGGCAAGATTCAATTATGTTGGAATTGTTTCCTAGTTGTGATTGAGTATACTCTCTCATCCTAGTATCCTTTATCCTATCCTATCGCAGGCTCGCAGTAGTACAACTAAGTCGTTGTACTACCACAACAGCATACTATTGCAAAGCCTGACCTACATGGGCCACCACTAAAAATGTGTTACGACCCGCACCCGGTATAGGGGCACGAGTACGTGGGTACGTCTAGCCTATGTCGCAGCATCGACGGTAGAACGTTGTCTTGGTCTACTATACTATCTAATATCTCATACAATGTATACAAAATACTGTCATGCCATCTCAATTCTAAATGATACTCAATCATATATAAAACTAAAGGAAGATGTAAGCACGAAATATAATAGAAGGAATAGAAATACAAGTCTCAAAATATCATATGTCCAACTCAACATCTAAACACAACTCAAGATCTCAAAATAATAATACAATCCACAATCTAAATAGAAACAACTACTACAAGGTAGGAAAATTTAAATGGCCTCAGTATCTAGCACTACATCCTCAGGTGATACTCCATCTATTGGTCCATAGTAAGTGGGACACATCCTCTCTAACCATTCATCTAAAAAATATATCCAGTCAGGATTAGAGCAAAGTACAACCCAATAGCAGTTCCAATTAATTGATAATAAATATAAACAAAAATAGAGAATATAATACAAGACGAGAAACAATGAACAAAATTATACTATGGTAGAAGAAACAGGTAAACAAGAACAATATGGTATACACTGATCACGATGAAATAGAACAAGACAATAGAATGAGACAATGAACTATAATATGGTGAAGAACTGTAACTATGCTAAGTGATTGAAATACTAGTTAGAAATGTGATCGGCTTGGGTGAACATTGTCTAATTAAAGTTGGATAAACATTGTCTAAGTTAAACATTGAATATTGTCTAGGATTTGATCACATATATAGCTAACACTTCCCATTTCTCCCCGACTAGTGCAATGGATCCAACCATGACACGTTACGATACAAGATACCCAAGGCATTGTAAACAATAAACCTTGAACATTAAATATTGAACATTGAACATTGAACATTAAACATTGTCTAAGTTAAACATTGAGAACACGAGGAACAATGAAACAATATATATAACATCCCATGACTGATCCATGTGTATACTAGTCCGTGTACCAATATGTCAAGAGTCATGTAAAATATTTCTAAATACTTCCATTATAGTAATTATCAAATAATAAAAACTATCAGAGAATGTACTCGCTTGTTGTCTAGAGCAATAAATGTTAAATTGTGTCCCAACTGGTGTCACACAGACCTATATATGGAATATCACATTAATACAAGATTTTGGAATAAAATTAAGTTAAACTATTCAACATCTAGGTCACAAAGCTATCTCTAAGTCAAACCTGACTAATTCTAGATTGCAAGAGTCTATCACTAGGATACTAGGTCGATACACTATGAAACTAAGCTATACTAGCTAATCTACGATACTATAAAACATACCAAAATCTCATATCTCAAGATACGCAAGTTTCAATATATGAAAATAGTAATTTGTAAATATATAGAAGTCAATATTAATAGTACTTAACTAATCAAAGCAATATAGAATACATTGGCCTTGCACCAATGCGTATCACACTACCAATCTCGATACTCAAACCCAATACCTTGGTATCGACCCATTAACTTGATATTACCTTTTTATCCCATGGTAATTCAAAACCTAGTGAGTATAGCTAATATATAGTTAATACCTCATGTATTAACTATATTAATATATTAAACTATATGCTAAACTAATAGTTAACATATACCACTAACTACTAACATGTATTACCTATACTAATATACATAGATACTAACTACTAACTATTCATATACTAACTACTAACATATATACTTATACTAATATACATATCTATCTACTAATAATATAATACCACAACTACATATATACATATAGCTAACTATATACTAATCAAGTATATCACTAACTATCTATTTATACTAACTACTGACTATTCACATAATACATACTAGTACATAGATACTATAGTTTAGAATCTAACTATCAATACACTACTAAACCAACACCTAAATAACTAAACCAACTATTAGCTAACTACCCATATACTTGACACTGTGCAGATCCTGAACTGTTACATGATACCTCAGAATTGCTGATACTGCTACCTGTGCTTGTTGCATACCGCTACTGCACAATGCCTTATTGCTGTGCACTGATGCATTATTGCAGGCTCGTGCTATACCTGAAGATTGCTGTACTGCTATACTGATACTACAATTGTCACAACCCGTACCCGGATATTCGGGCACGAGTACGTGGGCACATCCAGCCTACGCCGCAGTGTCGGCGATAGTACGCTGTCTAGGTCTTACTCACAAGTAATTTTAAATCTATCTCATCCACAATAAATAGACAAGAAAAATAACAGGAAATAGGAATGCTAACTTTTATAAAATAAGTTGTGGCAACAGATCCATAGTTAATACAAAGCCAGAAGATAAATCGGGGACAAACCCGAGTATATGCTGAAAGGAAATAAATAAGTAGCTACTGCTAACTACTCTGCAGAAGTAGCCTCCTGGGTGGGAACTGGCTCCTCATATGGGTCACCTGCTAACTCATAGTGGCCATAATAGGTAGGGGCAAGGTCCTCATCATCGCCTAAATCAACGGATCCAGTCAGGAAAGGAGCAAAGTACACAATGCACAACAAGATTAAACTAAACATTTATGACAATTGGAAACAGAAACTGATTGTGTAACATATTGAGAATATGCATAAAAGAAACAACAATAACTAAGAGTTAATGCTATAAACAGGAATATGAGAAAGCAGGAGTAATATGAGACAGGAAATGAAACTACAACAGCCAACAAGAACTATAACAAGACAAGAAGCTATGTGTGTGAACTTGTGTTTATTTTAGAATACATAGTTGACATGTAGGGGTTTATAAGGCTAATCCGGCCATCATAGACGGCTATTAAACATGAATAATCGAGATCCGGCTGAGGGTACAGTCGCGCACCAACAGCTATTAAACACGGTAGGGGGAAGGGTAAACTACATGCCTTCTAGTATTCTCCCACCCGACACGAAAGCAAGACATGAAAAACCAGTATTCAAGACATGAAATCTAGTGTTCTAATACTACGTGTAATCATCAAGGGTACTAGTAGAGCAGGGAATTAATTATCAAAATATAAAGATTTAAACTTGAAGTGCAGGTACTTGCCTGATGTTTGGATCCAATTACAGTTTTGTGTCTGGGGAAAATTTTTAGAAATGAGTCCAGATGCTGAAATAAACATTACCATCATGCTCAGAAGATATCAAATAGCTAGAAACGCCTGTCCTTGGGTCCAATTTGGAGACAAGAACAAAAACGGCAGTTTCGGGTCAGAACGGGGTCCGCAGGTAGGCCCGCTTTGTACCGAAAAACGTGTCAGGGTCAAAGGTCTCCAAATTCACCAAACTTAGTGTCAACAGGTCAGGAACGATGATACGAACCCAACAAAACTTTCAGAATTAGATTCCGATGAGCCGATCACAAAATCGCCCGTCGAGCGGGGCTTGTGGGGCCTACGACATGCGATTTTGTCAACATTCTCAGAATCGAACCAAACTTGACCCACAGGACCAGCGTATCGCTAGGAGTCCGATGGCGCAAGTTTCGTCTCGATCCGACGTGTGTACAGGAAGTTAGGGTGAATTGCAGAAAAGTCGAATACGGGGCGATGTCCGCGGATATACGTTGATTCCGGTGTGCACGCACACCCGAATCAGCTTTCGCAAAATCTCACACGTCCGTATCGACGGCGTGCACGTATCTGTGAAGACCGCACGCGACCAAGTCGTCCCGTTTGGCGGGGCGTACTCAGTTCAGGGGTGAATCAGGTCGATATTTTTCCTATTTTTGGATCGCGGTGTGCGATCACCACAGGACGCGATGCCCCGAGCGGTTTGTCCGGGCACCGAGAGGTTCATACTGGCTTCACAACGCAATTTGCGAAATTGAAAACGGGGCAGCGAGGAGAAAGTTACACGCACCTGAACAGGGTCCAAAACCCGAAGAATCCCGTGTCCGACACGTGTCCGACACGTGTCCAAATGAATTGGGAATTAGGGCTAGGGTTTGGGGATTCCGGCGGATCTCGGCGGAGGGGCGGCCGGCCGGAGGCGCTGGGGGCTCGGGGGCGTGGGGCGGCGTCGCCGGGGACGGGCGGAGCCGGCCGGAGGCTGGGCGGCTGCGCGGCAAGGCGGGGCGAGGCGTGGCGGAGCCGCTGCTGTCGGCTGCTGCTCGTCATCGAAGTGGTCGGGGGTCGGCGGAGTGGCTCATCGGGGCTGGCTGGGTGGAGGCGGAGCGTGGCTCGCCGGGGATGGCTGGGTGGAGGCGGAGCCGCGGGCTGGGCGACCGGTGGCGAGGTATGGGTCAGCCGGGTATGGGTTCGGGTCGGGTTCGGGTGGACCCGACCCGACCCGCTAGGGTATTGGGCCGGTTCGTGGGTTTGGGCCAGGCTTAGAGTGGTTGGGCTGGGCCGGTCTACGGGCTGGGTAATAATTATAATAATAATAATAATAATTATTATTATTATTATTATTATTATTATTATTATTATTATTATTAATTAGTTTTTGGGTAATTAAAAATAGGTCCGGGGCCCGATAAATTCCAGAAAAATTACCCTAAGTCCAGTTTTTTATTTTACACCCAAAAATATTATTTCCATAATATTTTAATATTATTTGTTATCTATAAAAAAATATTTAATAATTAAAAACCCTGATTTTAATTACAGAAAATTCCCAGAAAATTCCAGAAAATTGTGAAAAATCCCAATTTAAAATTCTTGCAAAATCTGGGGGTTTACAACAATTGCTGATGAATGCAGTGCTTTGCACTACATATTACTGGATGCCTGGTTGTGCACACTGCTCCTCTCCTTGTGTGTATTGCACAGTGCTATGCTTGCTCTGTAGTTGGCTGCATGAGCTACACCTAGCGGCACTGTGTAGCTGCACAGTTGCCCCTTTGCTGTGTAGTATCCCTTGTGCCCGAGCTACTGTTATACTGCCTCGAGGCTGCATCCCCCTCTTGCTAAACTGTACTGCACAGCTTATCATTGCCCGACCCACATAAACACATATCACCTCTATATATGTATATATACTCACATATTCAACTATAACACATATCACCTCTATATTTGTATATATACTCACATATTCAACTATATATATATATATATATATATATATATATATACTCTCAACTCGACACATATGTATATATATATACAACCACACACACACACACACACACACACACACACACATATATATATATATATATATATATATATATATATATATATATATATATATATATATATATATATATACATGCACACATACATATACACATACACATATATATATACACACTAGATATCCATACATATAGATACACATAGCTATATGTATACTTAGCTATACAATATCATATAATACACACTCATATATATATATATATATATATATATATATATATATATATATAATAGACATATATATATACACAAGTACATATAGAAATAAAGGCAATAAAGCAAACACGTAGAGTGCACCGCACCCGTATCACACTCATTTTATGATACGCTAGCGATACGGCTCCACCACACAACCAAACGTATCTCGAAGGATACGAGCAAGTATAGAATACTAATTATGAACTATACGAATAATAATAATAACAACTACGTGTCCGTGTCAAGAAGTGATATGCACAAATCCCCGTATCGGAGGAAAACCCTCAAAAATAATCCGTATCACCAAATTGACGTGATAAGGCCTACACGTATCCAATTATGGAAACGACACTAGTCACAAACAATCAATCACATGTTATATTGATCTATTTGACCATTTGACAAACACCACATGTGCCAATCTCGAAATTTCCCTCAAATTGACACAAAAATATACATGACTTCCACCATAGGTCTCCTATGAACCTAAAATTAATTCATATGGTTAGCCTATGCATATGGGGTGGTTTCTCATGATTAAATCTCATATTTATAGTCTATTAGGAGAAGGAAAACTAAAATGTACCTATTGGGACATGGATTCTCAGTAAAAATCTCCAAATATAGAAATGTAGCTCCTCCTTGTAGATCATTGCTTCCTTCTTGTAGATTCTTGCTTCCTTCTTATAGATCCTTATAGTAGTAGCCTTAATTGAAGAATAGGAAAGGAATTTGAGAAGAAATTTGTGAGGGACTGGTGAGGGAATGAAGAAATTAGAAAGGGGAAAAAATCTAGATCTAAATGGAAATAGAAAATGAAATGACAGACACTCCCTCTCCTCCTTGATGTGGCCGGCCATATACCCCTCTCCCAAGCTATGTAAAATATCCAATTTATCCCTTGGGGCCTCTCATGAAGAAATTAATTAAGGAGAGAAGGTTCTAGTCTAATAGTTTCACTAATTAATCCATCATCCTAATCCATGGGCCTAATTATTAGACTCAATCTAAACCAAAATAAAATAATGGGTTCATGCATCTAACTAAACTAGTTGGTCCACTACACAAGTCCAAAATAAATCTAACACTAATAATAAATAAATAATACAATAAATAAATAATTACACATGTACAATATTTAAATACAATAAATTCTAAAATAAAAAAATATCAGTGTCAATAACCAAACTACCCTTAATTGAAAAAGTGAGGGTGACAGGATGTTAAACCAAATATCAAAAGAACTAGCTCTGATACCAATTGAAGGACCGTAAAGCAACTCTGGGGGGTGAATAGAGTACAGTAAAATAGTCTACCAAATTTAAGATTATCAGAATGAAGGCAGTTGCTAACTAACAGTGTGTTACTACCACATTTTTTAGAAAATAATATTTTGGTCATTTCATAATTAATTAAATATTATGCATGTTGAATATTTATTTATTATATTATTTATTTATTTATTGTTAGATGTTAGATTTTATTTTTTGACTTGTGTTAGTGGACCTAACTAGTTTAGATTAGATCCATGGACCAACATTTAATTCTAGTTAGAATTGAGCCCAATAGTAAGCCCATTCATTAGGAGGATGAATTAATTAGTTAAATCAATTAGACTAGAACCTTTTCTCCTTAATTAATTCCTTCATGAAAATCCCCAAAGGGTATTGTGGATATTTAATAGTAGCTTGGAGGAGGGGGTAGAGGCCGGCCACCATATGAGTAGGGAAAGACTCTCTCTCTCTCTCTCTCTATCTCTCTCTCTCTCTCTTTATTTTTCTTTCTAAATCTTGATCTATAATTTTTTTCTTCCAAATTTCTTCAACCCTACACCAATACATACCCAAATTTCTTTCGAATTCCTTACCTATTCATAATTAGAGGCTATTAGAATAAGGAGAAAGCAAGGATCTACAAGTTGAAGGCTCTTGACACTCAATTTGAAAATTTTATTAAAAATCCATCTCCCAATAGGTAAAATTCAATTTTCCCTCTCTAATTAGACTATAAATCTTTAATTTAATCTTTAAAAACTCTCCTATATACTAAGGCTACCCATAGGAATTAGAATTAGGTTCATAGAAGGCCTATGGAGAAAGTTATGTGGTATTTTATGTCAATTTTGGGAGAATTCTGAGATTGGCACATCTTGTGTTTGTTAATAGGTCAATTAGACCAAATTGATATACGTTTGGTTGTATGTGACTAATGTCGTATCCACAATTGGATACGTGTAGGCTGTATCCTGGCAATTTGAAAATATGGGTTAATTTGGGGGTTTTCTTTCGACACGGGGGTTTGAACATGTCACATTTTGATACGGGCACGTATTTGAGTAGCTAGCTCTGTGTGTTATTTATAATTATAATTTTAGACTTACTCGTATCCTTCAGGATACGTTTGGTGGTATGGTGGAACCGTATCGCAAGTGTATCATAGATTTAGTGTGATACGGGTGTAGTGCACTCCACGTTTTTGTTTTTTTGCATTTTAATTCAATTTACCTTGGTTATAGCTAATATAATATTATAATTATAATTGTTATATGATATATATGTATATATATAATTATGTGTATGTTCTATATTTTATTTTGATGTGTTGGTGGTCATTGGAGAGTAGGAAGTTCATGTGCAACACTAGTGTGGTTATGTGTTAGCATATATATATATATATATATATATATATATATATATATATATATATATATATATATATATATATATATATATATGTGTGTGTGTGTGTGTGTGTGTGTGTGTGTGTGTGTGTGTGTATAGATGTGTGCATGTGAGCTAGAGGGAGAAAGTTATAAGCATAAGCATCGATCATAAGCAGTAGTAGCAGCCGGATAAGCAGAAGCCAGCAGCAGCAGCATCAGTGAGAAGCTGCAGAAGCAGCAGCAGCGATAAGCAGCAGCAGAAGCAGCAAGCTACAGAAGCAGCAAGGAGTAAGCTGCAGCAACAGCAAGCAGAAGTAGTAAGCTGCAGCAACAGCAAGCAGAAGCAGTAAGCAATAAGCAGCAGAATAAATAAGCAGCAGCAGCAATAAGCAGAAGCAGTAGCAATAAGCAGCAGTAGTTTGAGTACTTAGAAATTAATTTATAGATAAGTTAAGTTAAGCTAGTTAATAAGCTAAGTTAGTTTATATTCATAGTTAGTTATGTATATATTGTTAGTGAGTTACGTATATATATACTAAGCACTAGTTAGCATTGGTTAGTATTATTTCTAGATTACCTTGAGTTACACCAAGATAATTAGAGTTGAGGTATCTTGGGTGTGGGTATTAAATATTCGAAGGGGTATGATAGTATATTAGTTTAGTATAGTATTGTTATATGTATAAATGCATGTCAGTGTATAGTGAGGTATTTATGGTTAGTTAGTTAATGTTAGATATTGTATTACCTTGTGATACCAAGGTAATGTTAAGATATTGGTTTATACACAAGGTATTGAGTTTGTATATCAGGATGGGTGTGTAGGTGGTATGATACCGCATTTGGTTAAAAGCCAAGGTATCCACTTAGCATTATTTTGGCTAGGAGTACTATATATTTTGTCTTGTATATATATATATATTATAGAATTTTTATATCTAATAACTTGTGTATCTTATGATACGGTATTGTGTTGGTATCCTAGTATAGCTAGTATAATCTAGATACATAGTGTATGGACCCAATATCCTAGAGATTGACTCATAAACCTAGAAATAGCTAGTTTGACCTAGTTTGACTAGTTTGACCTAGAGTTGACCTAGTTTGACTATTTTGACTTAGAAATGGCTTTATGACCTAGAATTTGACTAATTTTACTTATTTTTTTTACAAAACCTTGTATTGATGTAATATTCCATATTTAGGTCTTTGAGGCACCGTTTCGGACATCTTTGATATTGTTCAACAAATTTCAGGCAAGTACATTCTCTGATTGTTTTTCATACATGATATCCTCTATGTCTTTTGTATTTAGTGTAGATACCCTTAATTTTTTGACACAATGGTTACACGGATTAGTATATCCGAATCTCTTCATGAGATCTTATTTCTTGGTATTTATGGTGTATCTTGTGCAAGCCTTGTTCCTTGTTTTTCTTGTATATGTACAAAAAATAATTCTTGGGGAGACTTGCTACCTACCCAGAGAATCCCGTGTCATAACGTACCAAGGTTGGATCCACTATACCAGTCGGGGGCAGAGAGTATTTAGTGTAGATATGTGATCATTTCTTCCTTGTGCATGTCATGTTCCTTGAATAGTATTAATCATACACCGCACGTATGATTAACCAGGCCATAATCCGTGTTCAAGTTCCCAAGCCGATCACATGTTGAAGCTGGTACTCACTCACTTAGTAGTAGTATTTCTTGCTCATTCCTATAATGCTCATTCTTTTATTTATTTTCAGTATTCCTATATTGTATATCTCTTGTACCTGTATATTGTATTATGTATATTACCTCTATTTACTGTTACATAGTTTATATCATTTATTGGAACTGCTGTTAGAGATATACATTGGTCCTTTCCTGACTGAATATATTTTTCCCAGATGATACTAAGGAGTGGTACCCCACTTACTACGGGCCTCAGGACGTAGTTGGCTTAGAGCCAGAGACATTGGCTCAGGAGGGGCTCATCCCGATTGAGACAGATGACCTAGGACTAGTAGCTCAGTAGATAGTTTATTTATACTGGATTTGTCTCCAGTATTTCGTTATTAGTATTTCTTCTGTTGACTCATTGGATATTATTTTATCTTATGAGTTGTATTTGACTCTTCAGTTCTTTATATCATATTTGTAGGATTGTTCCATCTTATAGATCTATGATTGAGTATCCATATTCTATTGGTGGCATTATTATATCTTGATTGCTAGATAGATAGTTTACCCAAATAGCGTTCTACCGCCGATGCTGCATCGTAGGCTGGGTGTTGTTCACTACTCACGTCCCTACACCGGGTGCAGGTCGTGACAAATTTTTAGTGGTAGCCCATGCAGGTCTTTGAGGTCGTAAGTAGTGGGATTCATTATAGTTCTCTTATTTGAGTGCTAGTACGAGCCTGTTTCAAGATATAAGATATACACTATAGGCTGAGAATACTCAATCACATCTAGGAAAAACTTTATTGTTTATTTTAACTGTTCTTCCTTGATATTGATATTTGATCTTTAACTGTCCTTCTTTGAATGCATTATATCATGTGACATATTGATTCTATTCCAGTTTTAGCTTTATTTGATAGTGGTGCTTCCCATAGTTTTGTATTTTTTTTTTTGCTCTGAAGCATCATTTGGTAGATAAGTCTTTGCTTAGGACTTGCAAGATCATGACTGGGGGAGGCATTATCCTGGTAAGTAATATTTGCATGGATCGGAGAGTTACTCTGGGAGGGCGGGAGCTGAGTGTGTGTCTACTTGTAATGCCACTTCCGAGCTACGACATTATACTCGGGATGGATTGTTTGAGTAGGCACCAGACTAGTATAGATTGCAGAGAAGGTAGAGTTTTGTTTAGCCCGCCAGGAAAGCTAGAGTTTGAGTTTGCTAGAGGAGCTGTAGAGCAGTGAGAAGGTATTATCTGTGGAACTATGGTGGATGACAAGAAGTTGCCATATTTTTTGATAGCAGATTTCTTAGATGTATTTCCTGAGGAATTACCAGGATTGCCGCCAGATCGAGATGTTGAGTTTTCTATAGACTTGGTACCAGGTACAGAACCAATTTTATAGCATGTCTATAGAGTGAACAACAGCAAGCTGGTCGAGCAGAAGAAGCAAGTGGATGAATTACAAGAAGGGGTTTATCAAATCCAGTTCTTCACTGTGGGGAGCCCCAGTATTGTTTGTACCGAAGAAGGATGGATCGGTGCGCATGTGCATCGATTATAGGACATTAAATAATCTTACTATCAAGAATAAATATTCGTTGCCACAGATTTATGACATGTTCTATCAGTTTAGTGGCGCCAAGGTGTTTTTCAAGATAGACTTGAGATCAGGCTATCACCAGGTAAAAGTGAAGCTGGAGGACATTCTGAATACTGCTTTTAGGACTCGGTATGGCCAGTATGAGTTCATGGTGATGCCATTTGGGTTGGCTAATGCCCCGACGGTATTTATGAATTTAATAAACAAGGTATTCCACCAGTAGTACCTTGACAAGTTCTTGGTGGTTTTCATCGATGACATAATTATATACTCGAAGATACCTGAGGAGCACGAGGAGCATTTACGGATTGTGTTGGATGAACTGAGGAAGGAGAAGACGTATGGGAAGCTGTCCAAGTGTGAGTTCTTCTTGGAAAAGGTGGAGTTCTTAGGACATGTTGTGACTGGTAAAGGAATTTTAGTAGATCCGAAGAAGATCGTAGCAGTGGAACCTTGAGTTCAGTGGCAGAGATCAGAAGTTTCTTCCTGGAAAAGGAGAAGTTTGTACAAGATTTTTTAAGGATTATCGAGCTGATGACTAGACTAACCAGGAAGGATGCAGAGTTTGTTTAGACAGAGGAGTGTCAGGTTGCTTTTGAGGAATTGAATATGAGGTTAATGTCTGCTCCTATTTTGACGTTGCCATCAGGGTCTGGAGGTTTCACTATTTATAGTGATGCATCGGGAAAAGGGCTGGGTTATTTTCTGCAGCAGAGGGAAAAGTGATTGCCTATATATCCAGGCAATTGCGTCCTTATAAGAAAAACTATCCTACCCACGATTTAGAGTTGGTAGCAGTCATCTTTGCCTTAAAGTTATAAAAACACAATTTGTATGGAGAGCGTGTGGAGATCTTCACAGACCACAAGAGCTTGAAGTACGTTTTCACTCAGAAGGAGTTGAACATGAGGCAGCGTCGGTAGCTGAAATTGATGAAGAATTTTGACATATCCTTAAAGTATCATCCGGAAAAAGCCAATATAGTTGTTGATGCCTTGAGCAGGTATCCGGTAGCTATGTTTTTAACGTAGGACCGATATTTGTTGGAGGATCTGGAGAGTTTAGGCATTGAGGTGATAGTCCCTGGTTTTTCCATATAGATATGGGGGTTACAGATACACTCAGAGTTGATGGACAGGATCAAGGCAGCCCAGTACGAGGATGTATCTCTGAGTAACATCAGATCTCAGGTGAGAGCAGGATTGGAGGATGATTTCACCATTGTTGAGGATGGTTATTTGCGGCATGGTATTATATTATGTATGCCTAGTGGGGAGCTGCATGAGGAGGTATTACAGGAAGCGCATCGCTCTCAGTATTCCATGCTTCTAGGTGCTAACAAGATGTATCAGGATATGCAAGAAAGTGTGTGGTGGTATAGCATAAAGAGCGAAGTGGCATAGTTTGTATTCAGATGCTTAGTGTGCCAGCAGGTGAAAGCCGAGAGGCAGAGGCCAGGTGGTTTACTTAAGCCATTATCCATTTTAGAGTGGAGTGGAAGAACATTACTATAAATTTTGTGTCCGAACTTCCACGATCTTCAAGAGAAAAAGACGCGATTTGGGTCATCGTTGACAGGTTGACCAAGTCGGCCCACTTTTTTCCTTTCAATGTAGGTTTGTCTACGGAGAAGTTGGAAGAGATGTATGTGAGGCAGATCATCAGGATACATGGGATTTCCGTCAGCATAGTCTCGGATCAGAATATTTATTTTACTTCTCATTTTTGGAGGAGTTGGCAGGCGAGTTTGGGCACCCAGCTCAAGTTCAGTACTGTATATCATCCCTAGACGGATGGGCAGTCAGAGAGGGCTATTCAGACTGTCAAGGATATGTTATGCACTTGTGTACTAGAATTTAAGGGATCTTAGGAGGACCATCTCTATTTGGTAGAGTTTGTTTACAATAACAGCTACCAGGCTAGTATAGAGATGTCACCAATTGAGGCTCTATACGGTCAAAAATGTCGTACTCCCTTGTCATGGGAAAATATTGGAAAGAGAGCTTTGCTAGGGCCACAGATGATTGTGGATGTAGCGGAGAAGCTTAAGCTGATCAGAAATAGACTTCGAGTGGCGCAGGACAAACAGCGACATTGGGCCGATAGCTACCGGAGACCTTTGGGGTTTGAGGTATAGTTTTAGATTTTTGTTTTATGCTTGGTATTGGTTGTTTATTATAGATTAAGTTCTTAAGGTTGTATTTTTTTCTAGGTTGGTGGTGTGGTGTTTCTAAGGATTTCTTCGACACGAGGCACGATTCATTTTGGTGGAGGCGGAAAGTTTAGTCCGCGATTCATCTGACCTTTCAGTATTCTCGAGAGGGTCAATATAGTTGCTTACAGACTAGACTTACCACCTGTATTGGAGGGAGTGCACAACGTATTTCATGTATCATATTTGAGATAGTACGTGGCGGATCCTAGTCACATATTGGATCACTCGGAGATAGAGGTGGGCCCTACTCTTAGTTATCCAGAGCAATCAGTTAAGATTATGGATCAGAGAGAGAATGTGCTGAGGAACCAGACCATTCTCTTGGTATGTGTCATATGGAGGCATCACTCTCCGGGTGAGTCTACCTGGGAGAGGGAGGATGAAATGCGAGAGCGTTACCCATATTTGTTTGTGCCTTGAGGTATGTTCTTTCCTGATTCTGTTCTATTTTAGTTTCTGGGGTAGTTTCATCTTTGAATTTTGAGGAAGAAATTATTTTGAGGGGGATAGACTTGTCACTACCATATTTTCTAGGAAAGGATATTTTGGTCATTTCATAATTAATTAAATATTGTGTATGTTAAAGATTTATTTATTATATTATTTATTTATTGTTACATGTTAGATTTTATTTTTGGACTTGTGTTAGTGAACCTAACTAGTTTAGATTAGATCCATGGACCAATATTTAATTCTAGTTAGAATTGAGCCCAATAGTAAGCCTATTCATTAGGAGGATGAATTAATTAGTTAAACCAATTAGACTAGAACCTTTCCTCCTTAATTAATTACTTCATGACAAGCCCCAAGGGGTATTGTGGACATTTTATAGTAGCTTGGAGGAGGGGGTAGAGGCCGGACACCATAGGAGTGGGGAGAGACTCTCTCTCTCTCTTCATTTTTTATTCCAAATTTAGATCTAGAATTTCTCTTCCAAATTCTTTTATCCCTACACCAATCCCTACCCAAATTTCTTCCCAATTCCTTCATTATTCATCATTGGAGGCTATTAGAATAAGGAGGAAGTAAGGATCTACAAGGAGGAAGTAAGGATCTATAAAGAGGAGCAAGGATCTACAAGTAGAAGGCTCTTGACACTCAATTTGGAGATTTTATTGGAAATCCATCTCCCAGTAGGTACAATTCAATTTTCTCTCTCTAATTAGACTCTAAATCTTTAATTTAATTATTAGAAATGCTCCAATGTACTAAGGTTACCTATAGGAATTGGAATTAGGTTCATAGGAGGCCTATGGAGAAAGTTCTGTGGTATTTTATGTCAATTTTTGGAGAATTCCAAGATTGGCACATCTTTTGTTTTCAATAGGTCAATTAGACCAAATTGTTATGTGTTTGGTTGTGTGTGACTAGTATTGTATCAACATATGGATACGTATAAGTCGTATCCCGACAATTTGGAGATACAGGTTGATTTGAGGGTTTTCTTCCGACACGAGGGTTTGCGCATGTCATATTTTGACACGGGCATGTAGTTGAGTAGCAAGCTCTTCGTGTTGTCCATAATTATGATTTCAGACTTGCTCGTGTCCTTCGGGGTAGGATTGGTGGTGTGGTGGAGCTGTATCGCAAGCGTATCACAGATTTAGTGTGATACGGGTGCGGTGTACTCTACGTGTTTGTTTTCTTGCATTTCAATTCAATTTACCACGGTTATAGCTATTATAATATTGTAATTACAATTGTTATATGATATAAATGTATATATAATTATGTGTATGTCTATATGTAACCTCCGTATCCTGAAATTCGTGCTTAAATATTGTTATTAGGTTAATTTGGGACTATTGGGATTTTTCCATAATTTTTAGTTAATTAAAAACTAGTAACACTAATTTTCTATGATTTTTAAGAATTTATTTTAGGGTCAAACTTAATTAAAAATATTCTAAACTTTTATTTTATGTTCTAAATAATAAAATATATTTTCTAGAATTTTTTGGGAATTTTCTGATTATTTTTAGCATTTATTTTGAGTTAATTATGAAAAACTGAATTAAAAACTATTTTCTGAAAATAAAAACCCAAAAAAGTAATTATTTTTGCCCAGTCAGCAACATGGGCCCACCTGTCAGCCTCCTGCAGCCAACAGCACGGGGCCCGCCTGTCAGTGACTACGGGGTGGCTGCGAGCCGAGCCGAGCCGAGTCGAGTCGGAGTTCGACTCGGACTCAGCTGAGCCGAGCCGGGTCAAACCATGATCGTCCGATCTGGGAGGGGCTGCATGGATGTCTGCCATGTGGCGCTCCCCGAGCCGCGGCTGCACTCTCTCTCCTCTATATATATATTAGTTTAAGTTATTAATTTCTAGGGTTTTTCTTGAGCCGAATTTTGGAGAATTGCCATCTAGGGTTCCTTCATCTTCCAGAAGCCATTGCGCATAGCTTCGGACTCCAAACGAGGCCTAGTTTCTTGCGTTAGAACGATATTGAGGTTAGATTTCTGATTATATAAATTGTTTTATGAAATTATGAGTATTAAATTTTGGAAAATTCGTAGAACACAACATGTCCGAAAATAGACGCATTTTGATGTTTTCATGATTTCTAGAGAACCAGGGATCAGAATCATGGACCGTTTAAAGTTTTGGAAAGCTAATGTTAAGATCATTGACATATATTTTTACCAGAATTTAATTCAAAGTATTTATATACTGTTAATTCTATAGAACTTCTAGGTTAGAATTTAACCATCGATGCACGATACAAAATTTGTATGTGCCATAATTCCCAAACGAATTTGAATTTGGATGAGCCATAAATTCTAGCATATTTTTTATGCTGAAATCTACAGGAAATCATACATGAAAGTCGAGTTTGTGTCGGTTGACTTTTCGGTCAACAGATCGCCTTGATTTGCGTGCCATGAGTCTCGAGTTGATAAAATTTAGTTCCTTTGGACAAAATTTAGGAATTAACCTAAAAATCAGAATAATAAGATTAAAATAGGATTTTAGAGTAATTATTCCAGAATTAAATAAATTAAAATAAATTATCTTTTGACATGATAAATTTGTAATACATAGGCTATTTGGACTGTGACTTGGACTCTGATTCATACCAGCTAAGGATCACAGGCGAGTACATTCTCTGATAATTTCTGTTATTTGATAATTTCTATAATTCAAGTATTTAGAAATGTTACATCTGACTCTTGACACTGTGCTACACGGACTAGTATATAAATTGGATCTTTAGTCATGAGATGTTACATTGGTTATCGTATTGACATTGTACATGACATTGATATTAGACATTGATATTAGACATTATATATGATATATTGGACATTGATCGTGTATCGTGACGTGTCATGATTGGATCCACAGTACTAGTTGGGGGCGGGGAAATTGCTAGTGAGAGATGTGATCAAATCCCTATCATACAAGTGTAGACATTAATAATATTAATTATACACCTCACGTATGATTAGCCAGGCCATGTAGTCACCGAACAAGTTCCCAAGCCGATCACATTTCGAAACTACGATTTCAAACGCTTAGAATAGATACAGTTCTCTAATTTTATTCATATACTACATCATCCGTATATGATATTGTAGTTCTTCTCTTCATTTCATATATGCACTGACTGTACCATATTTGCCTATATTGCCTGTCTCTTTATTTTACCATTGTATTTACTTATTGTCTTCTCTCAGTATATAGCATCATCTATTTATTGTTTTATAGTCCTTATCAATTAACTGGAACTGTTATTTGAGATGTACTTTGCTCCATCCTGACTGGAAATATTTTTCCAGACTGCGCCATAGAGGACTGGTGTCCGACATTTTATGGACCACAGGGAGAGTAGCTACAAACTTGGACTTTGTAGCAGGAGTGATTCCCGGGAGGTCCAGTCGGGATCACTAGTTATTTAGTTAGTTCTTTTAGCAGTTTTTGGTACCGGATTTGTCTCCGGCATACTTTATTGAGACTTGGATATTATTGTTGAGTTAGATTATTTCTATTTTAGACTTGAGTTGTATTTTGATTTATTTATTCTTCGATATCTTATCGTGCTATAGTTATGTGATTGAGTATATTGTTCATATTATAATATGATATCTGTGACTCCTTATGGAGTTGGATACTCTTGTGAGATTGTTTAGATAGTATCATGACCTAGACAGCGTTCTACCGCCGATGCTGCGGCGTAGGCTGGATGTACCCACGCTCTCGTGCCCATATACCGGGTGCGGGTCATGATACTATATTTTATTTTGATGTGTTGGTAGTCATTGGAGAGTAGGAATTTCATGTGCAACACCAGTGTGGTTATGTGTTAGCATATATATATATATATGTGTGTGTGTGTGTAGATGTGTGCATGTGAGCTAGAGGGGGGAGTTATAAGCATAAGTAGTGAGCATAAGCAGCAGCAGTAACCGGATGAGCAGAAGCCAGCAACAGCAACAACAGTGAGAAGCTGCAGAAGCAGCAGCAGCGATAAGTAGCAGCAGCAGAAGTAGCAAGTTGAAGCAGCAGCAAACAGTAATCTACAGCAGCAGCAAGTAGAACTAGTAAGTTATAGTAGCAGCCAGCAGAAGCAGTAAGCAATAAGCAGTTGAATCAATAAGCGGCAACAGCGATAAGCAGAAGCAGTAGCAATAAGTTGCAGTAGTTTGAGTGCTTAAAAATTAAGTTGTAGATAAGTTAAGTTAAGCTAGTTAATAAGCTAAGTTAGTTTATATTGATAATTAGTTATGTATATATTATTTGTGAGTTAAGTATATATATATATATATATGAGAGCAATATATATATATATATATATATATATAAGCACTAGTTAGCATTGGTTAGTATTATTTCTAAATTACCTTGAGTTACACCAAGGTAGTGAGAGTTGAGGTATCTTGGGTATGGGTATTGAATATCCGAAGGGATATATTATAAGTATAAATGCATATCAGTGTATAGTGAGGTATATATGGTTAGTTAGTTAATGTTAGATATTGTATTACCTTGTGATACCAAGGTAATGTCAAGGTATTGGTTCATACTCAAGGTATTGAGTTTGTATATCAAGATGGGTGTGTAGGTGGTGTGATACCGTATTTGGTTCAAAGCCAAGGTATCCACTTAGCATTAGTTTGGCTAGGAGTACTATATATTTTATCTTGTAAATATATATTATAGTATTTTCATATCTAATAACTTACGTATCTTATGATACGGTATTGTGTTGGTATCCTAGTATAGCTAGTATAGCCTAGATACATAATGTATGGACCCAATCTCCTAGAGATAGGCACATACAACCTAGAAATAGCTAATTTGACCAAGTTAGACTAGTTTGACCTAGAGTTGACCTAGTTTGACTATTTTGACTTAAAATGACTTTATGACCAACAATTTGACTAGTTTAACTTATTTTCATTCTAAAATTTTTTATTGATATAATATTCCATATTTAGGTCTTTGAGGCACCATTTCGGACATCTTTGATACTATTTACCGGATTCCAAGCAAGTACATTCTCTGATAGTTTCTTATACATGGTATCCTCTATGTCTCATGTATTTAGTGTAGATATTCTTAATTTCTTGACACGATGGTTACACAGATTGATATATCCGGATCTTATCATGTGATGTTATTCTTTGGTATTTATGGTGTATCATGTGCAAGCCTTGTTCCTTGTTCTTCTTGTACATGTACAGACATTGATTCTTGGGGAGACTTGCTACCTACCCAGAGAATCCCGTGTCACAAGGTTGGATCCACTATACCAGTCGGGGGCGGGGAGTATTTAGTTTAGATATATGATCATACCCTCCTTGTTCATGTCTTGTTCCTTGAATAGTGTTAATCATACACCGCACGTATGATTAACCAGGCCATAATCCTTGTGCAAGTTCCCAAGCCGATCACATGTTGAAGCTGGTACTCACTCACTTAGTAGTAGTATTTCTTGTTCATTCTTATGATGCTCATTATTGTATTTATTTCCAGTATTCCTATATTGCATATCTCTTGTACCTGTATGTTGCTTCTTGTATATTCGCTCTATTACTATTACTTAGTTTATATCATTTATCGGAACTACTGTTAGAGATATACTTTGCTCCTTTCCTAACTGGATATATTTTTTCTAGATGAGACGTAGTTGGCTTAGAGCTAGAGACTTTAGCTCAGGAGGGTCTCATCCCGATTGAGATAGACGACCTAGGACTCGCAGCTTAGTAGATAGTTTATTTGTACTGGATTCGTCTCCAGCATTTTGTTATTAGTATTTCTTCTCTTGACTCATTAGATATTATTTTGTCATGTAAGTTGTATTTGACTCTTCATTTCTTTATATCATATTCGGGCGATTATTTTATCTTATAGATCTTTGATTGAGTATCCATATTTTATTGGTGGCATTATTATATCTTGATTGCTAGATAGATAGTTTATCTAAACAGCGTTCTACCGTCGATGCTGCGATGTTGGCTGGGCGTTGTTCACTACTCGCGTTCCAACATCAGGTGCGGGTCATGAGTAAAGTAAAGCAGTAAAGTAGAGAGAGAAAGCAAACACAAATACCAAGATGTATACTGGTTTTCCTCTAAGAGGACTAGTCCAGTCCCGAGAACTCAAGCTCAAAGTTTTATCCACTTTAAACACCAAGGCTTGCCACTTTTTTACACCTGGAGATTTGATCCAAAGTCTCACAACTTCACAGCTAGAGAGAGAAAGAAACTGATGGAGCGAAGCTCTTTACAATAGTGTAGACTTTAAGACCGAGACCTCACTTGGCACTAGAAAGGCTAGAGAGTTACTCTTAGAGATGGAAAAGTTAAGGCTCAGATATTTGCCCACAAAAGGATATAAGAATTAAGAATGGTTGAGTGAGTAGGAATATAGAAATCAAATCCTATTTATAGTGTGTTGGCAAACATAATTTGGCCAGAATTCGGATGGGGTTAAATTCAAATTTTTGAACATTGGGCTAGAAAATCAGCGATATTACTACTATGCTGATTTCATACCAAAGGGGTAACCGAGTTCGATTATAAAGTATGGTAGACTTTGTTAATGAATGTGGCCTGATTTGGTGGATAGGTTTGTTGGTTTATTTGAGTGGACTAGGTATCTGGGTATAGATACTTTGATTTTCCAGTGTGACTCAGCTTACATCAATCCTAGACTCAAATAAATAAAAGATTATATTTGAATAGATGCAATACAGACAATATGTAATAGCAGTATTGAGGCTTCAGATCACGACATATCATTGCATAGTTTAGTTAACTATCAAAATCAAGTTGATTGAGACCGAATGGGCCAATACTGCGTTCCTGAGCAAAGGGTGTATCTCAATACCCAAGCTGGTATCACACAATCCTATTTAAAAAAATATTATGTCAAATGGTGTAATGAAGGAGAATTGAGTTAAAGAATGCACTAACATACTCTTCTAGGCCATTTCTAGGTCACTCTAACTAAATTAGGTCAAACTGGTCAAACTTAAGTCATACACAAGTTTCTAGGTCCATACTAATATAATTAGTCCATATTAGTCTTATACTAACTAGTACTTGGTTATAGTAAGTATTCTAGATAATTTAGTATATACTAGTTAATACTAGTTATTACCTCAACTAGTACTAATACTATATCACCTATCACCTTACATTACAACCCAACACTAATATCACAGATACTTACCAGTATTATATACAGTTACCTAGCACACCTGTGCACACATTATGCACAACCCAAATTTTTACCACTCATCCTATACTGAATACACTTGGTGTTTTCCTTCCCCCATTCAGTTCACCTACATCAACTCTTCAGTTGCCTATACCCATACTTGTAACTTTCGTGTCATTTGGCCTTTACACTACACCTGGGTTCACGAATGTTTAATATTCCACACCACTACCTGTCTTACTGAGCATCCAGTTCAGTCCTCTATTCCAACCATAGTTGGTGACAAGCTTATACTGCGATAACCCTGCACACTTATTCAGATCAAGGCCGCTGGCAATCAGATGTTTGATATCGTACTGACATGGTATCGTACGGAGCCGAGACTCGCTGTTGGAGGACTTACTTGGGAGGACTTCAAGGATCTCTTCAAGGAAAAGTTCTTCCCTGACGTAGTCCTGGGAGCATTGGAGAGTTAGTTCCATGAATTGGTCCAAAAAAGCATGTCAGATGATGAATACACCACGAAGTTTTACCGTTTGAGTTATTTCACGCCATCGATGATTCGAGACCCAGGAGACCGAGCCCAAAAATTCAGGAAGGGGTTGACTAGGGAGATCAAGTCTCGTACTTCAGGACATCACACTGCTACATTTGAAGGTATTTTGATGGATGCCCAGATTGCTGAAGATGACTTGGACCTCAGGCCCAAGAGAGGACGCGATACTTCTGGAAGAACAAGTGGTAGTACAGGACCGGCCAAGCACCTATACTTTCAGCAGTAACAGAGGTCGTACCAGCAACAACATTAGCAGTCCCAAGCACCAGTTCGAGGGAACACCAGTAGCAGCAGCCACAAAGGCAGACTCAGCCCACTGCCCAGTGTGCGTATTACGGGAAAATAGGACACACTAGAGACATTTGCAAGAAGAGGTTGGTTGTATGCTTGTCCTGTGGATTGTCAGTACATCAGCTGAGGGACTGTCCATCTATTCAGACTCATCAGGGTAGAGCAGCTGCTCAGAGGGGACCAGCCAGAGTACCTACTGTACCAGGAGGCCAGCAGAGGAAACCTCTACTCCTGCCATAGCAACAGAGGTTTGCTCAGCACCAGCAGCAGCAGAGAGGTGCACCCCAGGGACGCGCATACGCTATGAAGATTGAGGAGGCCGAGCTAGCTGGAGACATGATTTCAGGTTCAGTTGGCCCCGATTCTATTCCAGCACTTGTATTATTTGATTCTGGTGCTTCCCATAGTTTCGTATATGTATATTATACCCTTAAGCATCATTTAGAGATGGAACCATTAGATAGGACTTGCAAGATTACGACTGGAGGAGGCATTATCCTAGTCCGTGATTATTGCAAGGACCGAAGAGTATTATTGGGAGGCCGAGAGTTGAGCGTGAGTTTACTCGTCATGCCACTTCTGGGATACGATATTGTACTCGGAATGGACAGGTTGAGTAAGCACCGTGCTACTATAGATTTTTACGAAGGAAGAGTAATATTTTGACCACCAGGAGAGCCAGAGTTTGAGGTCGCCAGAGGAGCAGCGGAGCAGAGCAGAGGCACTTTTTGCGGAGCTAGGAAGGAAGAAGAGGAGTTACCACATCCTCTGATAGCGGAGTTCCTGGATATATTTCCAGAGGAGTTGCCAGGCTTACCGCCAGACAGAGATGTTGAATTCTCTATAGACTTGGTACCAGGAGCAGAGCCTATTTCACAACACGTCTATAGAGTCAACAACAGCGAGCTGGCAGAACTGAAGAAGCAAGTTGAGGAGATGCAGGACAAAGGCTTCATTAGATCCAGTTCATCGCCATGGAGAGCTCCGATATTGTTCGTACCGAAGAAGGATGGCACGGTACGCATGTGTATCGATTATAAAGCTCTGAACAACCTCACTATCAAGAACAAATACCCGCTGCCTAGGATAGATGATCTTTTCGATCAGTTGAGCGGAGCAAAGGTATTTTCAAAGATAGACTTGAGGTCAGGCTATCACTAGGTGAAGGTGAAGAGAGAAGACATACCGAAGACAGCCTTTCAGACCAGATATGGCCAGTTTGAATTCATGGTAATGCCGTTTGGTTTAACCAATATACCAGCAGTATTCATGAACTTGATAAACAAGGTATTCCACCAATACCTTGACAAGTTCATGGTGGTGTTCATAGACGACATTCTCGTGTATTCGAATACCCCAGAGGAGCACGAAGAGCACCTGAGGATGGTCTTGGAGACTCTTAGGAAAGAGGAGTTGTACGAAAAGCTTTCAAAGTGCGAGTTCTTCTTTGACAAGGTTGAATTCCTTGGACATATAGTGACAGGTGACAGAATCTCAGTTAACCCAAATAAGATCGAAGCAGTGGAGTCATGGGCTACCCCCAGTTCAGTAGCTGAATCAGGAGCTTTCTCGGACTAGCAGGATACTGCAGGAGATTTATACAAGACTTCTCCAGGATTATAGAACCAATGACTAGGCTGACCAAGAAAGATGTAAATTTTGTCTGGACAGAGGATTGTCAGGCTGTATTTGATGAGCTGAAGAAAAGATTGACGACAGCTCCAGTTTTGACGTTGCCATCAGGGACAGGTGGATTCACTATCTACAGTGATAGTTCAGGGAAAGGTTTGGGTTACGTTCTGCAGCTGCAAGAGAAAGTAATTGCATATGCTTCAAGACAATTACACCCTCATAAAAAGAACTACCACACCCACAATTTGGAGTTGGCAACAGTTATCTTTGCTCTAAAGCTGTGAAAATACTATCTGTACGGAGAGCGTGTAGAGATCTTCATGGACCACAAGAGCTTAAAGTACGTGTTTATACAGAAGGAGCTAAATATGAGGCAGAGGAGGTGGTTGGAGCTGATGAAAGACTTCAACATCTTATTACAGTACCACCCAGAAAAGGCCAATGTAGTGGCTGATGCCTTGAGCAGGTATCCGATGGCTATGTACTTGACAACAGATAGACATTTATTGGCCAATCTTGAGAGCTTGGGAATTAAAGTGCTAGTTCCAGATATAGAGATTCAGATGTGGGGATTGCAGATAAAATCAGAGCTGATGGATAGAATTAGAGTTGCACAGTTTGATGATGAGACTCTGAGGAGTATCAGGGCACAAGTTCGGACAGAATTGACAGATGACTTCACTATTATGGATGATGGATCTTTAAGGCACGGTACGAGAATGTGTGTGCCGAGTGGAGATCTGTGCGAAGAGGTTTTGCATGAGACACATTGCTCTCAGTACTCGATGCATCCCTGTGCCAACAAGATATACCGAGATCTGAGGGGGCACGTATGGTGGTATCATATGAAGCACGAGGTAGCACGCTTTGTATCTCGTATTTAGTATGCCAACAGGTAAAGGCAGATCGACAGAGACCAGGTGGATTGCTTCAACCTTTACCCATCCCAGAATGGAAGTAGGAGCATGTGACTATGGACTTTGTTTCAGGGCTTCCACGTTCTACAGGAGGAAAGAACGCAATTTGGTCATTGTGGATAGGTTGACCAAATTATCCCACTTCTTACCATTCAAAGTAGGTACATTGAAAAAGAGACTAGCAGAGATGTATGTGCGATAGATTATCAGATTACATGGGATTCCTGTGAGCATCATCTCAGATCGGAATAGTCATTTAACTTCCCATTTCTGGAGGAGTCTGCAGGCTAGCTTGGGCACTCAGCTCAAGTTCAGTACCGCATATCACCCCCAGACAGATGGACAGTCTGAAAGGACTATTAAGACTCTCAAAGATATGCTACGCACTTGCATTTTGGATCTCGGAGGTTCTTGGAAGGATCATCTACACCTAGTAGAGTTTGCTTACAACAACAGCTACCAGGCCAGCATTGTGATATCACCATTCGAGGCTTTATATGGACGAAGGTGTCGTACACCGTTATCTTGGGATAATATTAGAGAAAAAGCCTTGTTAGGACCAGAAATGTTCGTGGATGCAGTAGAAAAGGTAAAACTCATCAGAGATAGTCTACGGGTGGCGCAGAAAAGACAGTGGCATTGGGCCGATAGCCACCGTAGACCCTTACAGTTTCAGGTATAGGTTTTTGTTATTTTGGTTTATGATTATTTTATTTTAGATTCTATTTTAAGACTGTTTATTCTAGGTTAGTGATCTAGTGTTCCTACGGATTTCTCCGACACGGGGCACGATTCGCTTTGGTAGAGGCGGAAAGCTTAGTCCATGTTACATCGAACCTTTCGGTATCCTTGTAAGGGTCGGTGCAGTGGCCTATAGACTAGACTTGCGGCCTGCACTAGAAGGAGTGCATGACGTATTCCACGTGTCACAGCTGAGATGGTACGTGGTAGATCCTAGTCACATACTATACCACTCAGAGATCGAGGTTGGACCGACACTCAGCTATCCCGAATAGCCCGTAGAGATCTTGGATCGCAGAGAGAAGGTATTGCGGAACTAGACTATTCTCTTGGTTCATGTTGCATGGAGACATCACTCTCCAGGCGAGTCGACCTGGGAGAGAGAGGACGAAATATGCGAGCAGTATCCGTATCTCTTCGAGACTTGAGGTATAATTCTTTATCTGATTGTTTGTTCTTGTGCTAGTTTACTTCAATTTTGAGGACAAAATTTTTTTGAAGGAGGGTAGACTTGTCACTACCATATTCCAGAATAGGGGTATTTTCATTCTTTTATTTATTTAATTTAATATTTTAATATATTGCATGATATTTAAATATTATATATAGTGTTCGTTAAATGCATGAGTTAGTGGACTGGACCTAGAAATCCACTAGTTGAACCTCTGACCAAATATAGGATTATGAATTTAATTAGTAATTTTTGGGATTAAATATTGGGGATTATATTTAATATTATGATTTTATTGGATTGTTGTACCTTACCTTTGCTTCGATATTTGGAGCACTACACTAGCTTTTGTCTTCCAACATATTTTACACCATTATCCTAGACATGCCAGTCTTATATTCTGACCCTTGTGTAACTCATAAATATTCTCTATTGTGCTTTATTTTAGCCGCACAATATTCGTCGCAAACATTTAATTATATTTCCAAATAAATCCAACTTTGTATCGTTGTGTGTTCCAATCAAAATTGGAGATACAATCTTGACCCATTTTGTGCAACCTAAATTATGATAATATTCTATTCTGAGTCTTCTACGTCCATGACACTTGTGTCCTACCTAAATTTAACCCTATATACTTCCAATTAATTTTAGAAAACCCTTTACATTAATTTTAATTAAATTGGTGTAAGGACCCCACTTAACCCAAAACTATACCCAACACCAAACCAAACCCCTATCATACCCTGAAGACTCATACTAAACACCACATACCTTTTTTTAGCTACTATATCACACCAAACATGGTATTTTCTCTCAATTAATCCAAAACCCTACTTTTTGTGCAATTTTCCAATTATGGGGACTTTTATGCAAAAGTGCATTGGGGTGTCCACATCTCATTGGACCCAACACATGAAGAAACCCATTCCCTCTTCTTTGACCGGTCACATATGATTTTCTCCATAATTTTGGAGTGTGCAACACTCAACATCTTCCCCCTCACCTATCTTGGCCCTTCATTCAAACCCACTAAATCCTAGCCTTTTAAAATTCCTACATGCAAAAGCCAACCCCAATCCCTAGGTGTACTTGGGCGGCCCAACTTCCTAGGTCTATATCCCCCTATTTTTTCCATATATATATATATATATAAACACTTTTCTCATTGTATTTCCATCAACCATCACCAATACTAAACCCTAGCCGAAATACACCCTCATCTTCATCCCTCACTTGCCATCTCTATCCAACCCGACTTCCCATCCCCGACATCACGCCGGCCATCCACCGCCGACAACCCCACTGTCCGCCATCAACTGCAGATCCTGTCGACTCTCCGTCGGACCACATCCGCGATTACCCCTCGTCTCGACCTCCCCCACGACCTCAGACTCCGCCTGAACCCCATGACCGTGCATCAACATCTGAGCCTCCCTGACCGCTTGAACCCAACCATTGATACCGCGGAACTCCCAGCCACGCCATCTCCCGACTCCTCCTCACCGCCTCGACCTCATCCCCGACTTCGCCACCGACGCCTCCTTCCACCATCACCATCACTATCACCATCATCAACACCATCACCACTAGCACGACCCAACCTTCCCCGCCGAGCAACCGATACTACCGCCTGAGCACTGAGCAGCCGGTCACCGCCACGACTTCATCCCCCTTCGCCTGAGCTCTACCGCCGCCAGCACATCTCGACGCCGGACCCTTCGACCCACATCAGCGACTACACCCTGCCGATCAGTTCTTTCACTGTCATGACAGCACCACCACCTCGGTGACAACATTAGCAGCCCGTTGACACCCTTGACCTCGTGCACGTGCACGCTAAAACGCAGGTTTGACCTTGCCTTCCTTTTATGTTGTGTGTATGTGCATGTATGAATAGTGTTAGGGATTAGCATATCGTTTCATGATGATTTAGTTGGTTGATTTTAAGACCCTGTGTTGGTGAACCTAGTAACCAGTTGCGTGTGCGTGCATTTGTGTATAATAACTAATTGGTATATATATATATACATATGTTGTGTGGAAATTGATTGCTAGTACTAGGTATGACTGTAGTATATATATATATGCTATATGACCCTAGGTATTAACTGTGGACATCCCGTTATTAGCATATGACCATGTGACCCTGAATATTAGTAAATTGACTGCCTTGTATACACCAACGTACTGGCTTAGACATATGTCGGTGTTACACGGGATTTAGATTCTTAGACATATGTTAGTAAGTTGACTGTCTGATTATGCACAACATTTGAGGACATGACACCCGTACATTTAGACGCACACTTGACCCTGCTAGATGACCAGTATCACCCCTAGCACAGTTTTGAGTTCAATATAATTATGTTTATGTGTGTGCTAGTGTAACAACTGATGCTATATTATTATTATATTATGTCTATAGTCTATAGGATTGTTGGATTATTCAGATAAGACTTCAGAAACAGGATATTAGTATTGCCAGCAGAGGACCACAGGCGAGTATATTCTCTGATAATTTTTATTATTTGATAATTTCTATAATTCAAGTATTTAGAAATGTTACATCTGATTCTTGATACTGTGCTACACGGACTAGTATATAGATTGGATCTGCAGTCATGAGATGTTACATTGGTTATCGTATTAACATTGTACATGAGATTGATATTAGACATTGATATTAGACATTGTACATGATATATTGGACATTAATCGTGTATCGTAACATGTCATGGTTGGATCCACAGTACTAGTTAGGGGCGAGAAAATTGCTAGTGAGAGATATGATCATAACCCTATCGTACAAGTGTAAAATATTGTTAGTGTTAATCATATGCCTCACGTATGATTAGTCAGGCCATATAGCTATTGTACAAGTTTCCAAGCCGATCACAAATCGAAGCTACTATTTCAAACACTTAGAATAGTTACAGTCCTTCATTTCAGTTTCACATGCTACATTACCCTGTATATGATATTATAGTTCTTTCTCTTTATTTCATGTATGCAGTAACTATACCTTATTGTCTATATTGCCTGTTCTCTTTATTATTGCCATTTTATCTATTTATTGTTCTCTCAGTATATAGCATCATCTATTTATTGTTTCATAGTCCTTATCAATTAATTAAAACTATTATCGGGTTGTACTTTGCTCCAATCCTGACTAGATATATTTTTCCAGAGGATCTTGAGGACTTTTGTCCCACACACTATGGACCAAGTATAAAGGGAGACTACATACCAGAGAGCTTAGAAGAGTCCCTTCCCTTAGAGGAGACACTACTTGCAGCTATTTAGATAGTTATTATTTTATGCATTTGAGTTTATGTTGAGACTTATTTGAGACTTATGTTGAGGTTATGTTGACTTTATGTTAAAACTTTGTTGAGACTATTTAAGTTGGACAGCTTAGACTTTAATTTTATCTCTATTTTGAGTTGTTGTGCGTGACTTACGTCAAGTACTTCTTATCTTCTATCTCATTGTGCCATTTATTTCTTATAGTTATTATGATTGAGTATATGAATGGACTGTTGAGAAATGTATATTTCATTGTACTCCTTATGGAGTTGATATCATTGACAGGTTGTGAGCTATGTTTAGTATTATTGAGACCTAGACAGCGTTCTACCGCCGATGATGCGGCGTAGGCTGGACGTACCCACGACTCATGCCCAAATTTCGAGTGCGGGTCGTGACATTTATTTACCCAACTGCAAACACTCATGACACAATAACCCTTACCTATCCTATGCACAACAATACATTACCTGAGTCTTCACCTCAACTGGAACCCGACTGTCATCCTCATATCTTACTCCCTTTCACCCATTGTCATTGCACAACTGCTCTGATCACTGATTTATGTTGCTGCAGTTGCCTCACAATAATGCACACAATAATTTACCCCTCTTGTTGATACACACTTGTGTATCCACCCTTCACCTGACAACTGAACCCCCTCACCTTGCGGCTAGTAGTCACAGTTCACTTGAACTGCTGATGTGCTTGGCTCGACTACCCGCAGGTAACCCCCCCCCCCTCTCTTCCTTCCAAACCTTCAGTCCAGTTCCTGACTGGAAATTAGTTTGAAGATCCACTACCCAAGTACCCACAACTACAACCCGTCACTACTTACTGCTCTAAGCCACAATGATACTACTGCTACCCACTATTTGAACTCGGTATTGTTGTACACAACAGTCCTCACCCACACACATACAACACACAGCAATATATTGTCATAGTGAATATCCTCCCCCTACTCCACACACATCACAACATCACCAATACCATAATCTTCCAATATATATATATATATAACAATACACACACACTAACATTAAATCAAACACTTGGCATGCTAAAATATGATACTCTATAATACACACCAAAAATAATACAAATTTACCCCAATTCTCTACAATAATCATTCACATGTATGAAATACACTTATAAGCAACTAATACAACTAGTTAGGAAAGAATTTGAAGAAAAATTACACAAATCACCCAAAATGAACCTCGTATCATAACGTATCATAAAATATTATGATACAGCCTACTCGTATCCAATTATGGATACGTATCTAGTACCACAACCCCGATCTAAGTTTAATTAGATCAAATTGATCTCATGACACATACTTGATGCATCAATCTCGTAATTTTCCCTAATTGGACACAAAAACCTATGTAGAAGTCACAATAGGGATCAATTGGACCTATAACTTTTTTCTGTGGGTAGTTCTAAGCCAAGCAAGGGTTCCTAATGGTCAAATACATGAATTAGAGGCTAAAATAAATAGGTATTCAGAATTATACCTATTGGGAGATGGATTCCCAATGAATTTCTCAAATGGACACGATACAGACACAAGCGCCTTGTCAATTTTTCCTTCTCCAAGTTCTTCTTGTAAATCCAAGCTCAAATAGTTATTAATTTATGAAAATATGAGAGAATGAGAGTGAATTGGATTGAATATGGTAGAGGGATGAAGTAAATTAGGGATCTAAAAAATTGGGGATCTAATATTAAATGAATAAATAAAGAGGAGAGAGATAAGGCCTCTTTTCTAGTGGTCGACTCTCTTTCTCCCTCTCTAAGCTACAACCAACGACCAAGATTCCCTTACTTAGTTAATTATGAAGAATAGTTAGGAAGGCTATTTTAGGAAGTCTCTAAACTAATGTCAATTAAGTTAATCCTCCTAATTAACTAGAGGAAATGGGTCTAATAGGCCTAGTCCATGTTGGGCTCACTTGTTGTCATGACAAGTATAATTGGGTTCACTAGTGTCAAGTCTAAATAATAGACTAGCAGACTATCTATAAATAAATAATACAAAGCATAATTAAATTAAATAGCACTATGATAATTATTAATCCCTAGATATAAATAGATATTCAAAAGGGCCAAAATACTATTATCCAGAAATGTGGTAGTGACAAGTCTACCCTCCTTAGAAAAATTTGTCCTTAAAATTTAAGGAAGGAACTAGTACTACAACAAGCAAAAAAGAATTATACCTCACGGCTCAAAGAGATAAGGGTATCGCTCGTACATCTCGGCTTTCCTCTCCCAAGTAGACTCCCCTGAAGAGTGATGCCTCCATGCGACGCGTACCAAAGGAATCGACTAGTTCTACAGTACCTTCTTTCTGCGATCTAGAATCTCCACAGACTGCTCTGGGTAGCTGAGTGTCAGACCCACCTCGATCCCTGAGTGATCCAATATATGGCTAGGGTCTGCCACGTACCATCTCAGCTGCGACACATACCATCTCAGCTACGACACATAGAACATGTTGTGCACTCCCTCTAGTACAGACAGCAAGTCTAGTATGTAGGCCACTGCATCAAACTTGCTCAAAAAGAGGACCCGAAGATTCAAAATCTACGAGAAGAATGTGAGTCAGGCCTTCGGAAGGAGTTGACAATACATGTGGATGGAACGCTAAGTTTGGGAATTGACTATGCGTACCAAGAGGGGATATTCGGCAAAAAGTTATGACTGAAGCACACAGTTACTAGTATTCCATTCATCCGGGAGGTACGAAGATGTACCAAGATACCAAGCAACACTTTTGGTGGAATAAAATAAAGAGGAAAATAGCTAGCTTCATATTGCGATATTTGATATGTCAGCAAGTGAAGGCAGAACAACATAGACCGGCAGGATTATTACAGCCGCTTTCTATTCCAAAGTGGAAGTGGAAGTGGAAATACATATGATGGACTTTGTGACTAGTTTACCTAGATCACCGACTGATCGAGATACAGTTTGGGTGATAGTGGATTATCTCACAAAAGTATCTCACTTTCTTTATTTTCAAGTAAGATGGTCTACAGAATAATTGGCAGAAATATATATGCCACAGATAGTGAGACAATATGGTATCCCAATAAGTATCGTGTCGGATCGAGACACTCGATTTACTTCACATTTTTGGAAAAGCCAGAGCTTATGCACCAAGTTAAGATTCAACACAGCTTACCACCCCAGACAGACGGACAATCAGAGAGAACCATCCAGACCTTGGAAGATATGCTACGAGCTTGTACCTTAGATCTTGGTAGATCTTGGAAGAATCACCTTTACTTGCTGGAATTCTCATACAATAATAGTTATCAGGCCAATATTCAAATGGCACCTTTTGAAGCACTGTACGACAGGAAGTGTAGGTCACCATTGGCTTAGGATGATATTGGTGAGCGAAAGATGTTAGGCCTTAAAATGATCACGCAGACAGTAGAGATTGTCAAACAGATCAGAGAGGGACTTCGGGTTGCACAAGATAGGCATCATTATTGGGCATATCAGCATTGTAGAGCTTAAGAGTTTCATGTCAGCGACCACATATTTTGTGGATTTCGTCCACCCATAGAGTCATTAGATTCGGGGTTCGCAGGAAGCTTAGTCCTAGATACATAGGTCCATTCGATATTCTCAAGTGGGTAGGCGATGTTGCTTATCGTCTTACCCTTCTGCCTTTGTTATGTGAGGTACATAATGTATTTCATGTGTCTCAGTTGCGTAGGTATATTTCGGATCCGATTTATATTCTCAATCACCCTGAATTAGTCGTTGGTACCGACTTATCTTACAAGGAGTAATCTGTATCCATATTGGACCGAAGGGAGAAGGTGCTCAAGAATCGAACTATTTCTCTTGTCCGGGTTGCTTGGGGTTATCACTCTCTAGGGGAATCAATATGGGAGTGCGAGAATGATATACGGTCTCGGTACCCGCACCTATTCGATTCGGAAGGTATATTCTACCTTATGCTTTCATATCTCGGATTATGTGATCACCTTTATGTTATGATAATATTGCTTGCATGTATAGTTGCTAGTAGATTTCTATCATGCTTCTCCTAACTTCTCTAACTATTGCTTGGATTCAAATTTCGAAGTTGCCTTTTTCATATAACCGGGCATGGAAGAGGGTCTTCAGGTTCTCGAAGGACGAGATGCATTTATCTGGGAAACTACATAACCACTCATAAGTGACCCCAGATAGTGCTCCAACGAATAGGTTGGTGAGTAAGGCATTATCTCGAGGCAAGTGGCCCATTGTTGAACGAAAGTAGTTCATGTACTTATGGGTGATATTTTCCTGTCGAATAGGAAGAGAGATAGTGGTTTATATTTGGGAGGGTATACCACATTATCCCACTTTGGAGGATAGGGTTGACGAATCTGGAGCTTCTAGAGCATGTCTTGGTTGTCTCGAGCATCGACGCAGGGACGCAAGTACCTAAGAGTCTCCTGGATATCATTCGGTATTAGAGAAGCGAAGGATCGAGGTACGATTTGGCTGCTCGCTACATACGGAGCAAGGTTAGGCACACCAGACTCGTCATTGGTCCCCTGGTCTAGGCTTGTTTGCCATGGGGTCCGAGGTTGTATCGGGACTAAGTTTAGATTGTGTCAGGACTAAGTTTTCTTTGAGTTTAAAAACTGTATGAGTTAGAGTCTGCATTGAGGTGCTCAGAGTTTGCATCATGGATTCGAGTGCCTCAAGGCATTGTTGGTTACTGGACCCTACGCGATGGTCATCTTCCTCCATGTATACTAGCATTAAATGGGATAAGGTGGACGGGATGGTGGATACCACACTTTCTATCTCAGATGCCTGAGTCTCACTGTCCTCAGGAGGAGTGGGAACTGTTGCATCATCCTCAAAATTTGAAGGATCACTAACCCCAGTTTTGGTTGCGGCCTTACTCTGGCAGACGTGGCTACCCCCAGTTAAGCTATCGTTTGCTCATGGAGAGTCACCGTCTTCTTGAAAGGATGGATTGGCATGGAACACCGGGGGATTGCTACCATCGATCAATGTTCTCGCACGGGTTCCTTAAAACACCCCCATGGTAGGTACTTGTTTACTACCCCGCTGACAGCTTTGTGATATGCCGACCGACGTCCTTAGGTTAGGTGAGCTTTTCTTTGAGATTTTCTTCATGGAAAAAGACCTCCATATTGAGCAGCATAGGGCGAATAGTAGCTCATTCTCGTCGCGAGTTGTTTTCTGGGACACCGTTGGAGGGGTGCAGCGGGTTGTAATCATTGGAACACCGATTGTCTGGTTGGAGGAATCGGTGCTTTGGTGCAGCAACAGTTAATGATAATGCTGGCATAAGCGTATCCATTAGGGGATGCGTCATGTGCAAGGGTTGCTTCTCTCGTCCTACGCTTATGACTAATCACGTTGCATAAATCAGACGATGGAAACTTCACTTCGATACCCATTTCATGCACTCGGCCAGACCTTGTGCATAGATGTGAAAGTGGGATGTTTGCTCCCTGACCTAATTTTTGTGCAGCAACTGGACCTGGATCATTTGCGAAAGATTTGATGTGAGATGCACCCACTTTATGCGCACAGCCAAATTGGACTCATAGGTTTGTCAACATAGTGTTTGCTCCCTGACTTGGTTCAAGCGCATCTGCGGCACCCAAGTAGTTTTGAAAAGACTTGGAGGGTTTACCCACATCTGGCGCATGAGTGCATGGGTCATCCCTATATAGTTTTTCTTCAGCATCGCGCATGAAAATCAGCGACGTATGCTTTTGGTGGGTTGGTTGCGCAGCCCCTTAAGCGCGCGTGGTTCGAGTTGGTCTGGTTTTTCTCGAACTGGCGTTCTTAGCTGCATAGTATAGGGAATACAAGTTATTGCCATGAAAGGTCTTGTCGAGGATAACCTTCCTCCTTAGGGACTTGTCATTTATATAAAGCTTTATGCGCATGTCTTCTGTTACGGCAAGTCCTTTCTTCTGTGGATCAGGCTGTAGGAACGCCTCCTGAGATTCAGCAATGTTCCTCAAAAGAGTGGCCTCGAAGATAGGGACATGATACCCGTCAAGCTTGTGTGTGTCTTCGATGGAGGTCGACAATGCTTCTGGAAGAGACTTCGGGTGTAGCAAAGCGGCCTTGGCGACCCACGTCTTGCGAGGTTGTGTGAACCTTATTGTAGAGCTTGGCTTGTCTAGCATTTCTTCGAAGGCTTGTTGGTCAAAGCGAGCAACCAACATCCTCTGGATTGGACCCAGTTTGGTTACATCGGATTGCGTCACCAGCTTCTTGTTGGAGGAGAAGCTTTTCCCCACTAGAGTCATCATTTTTGTCGATATCGTCTAAAATCAGATACTGGGAAAGTTGAACGAACTTTTGTAATGATTGGGAAAAGACAAGTAGTACAAAAGAATCTCTAGTGCGTAGAGCCTGAGTACAAAAAATGAATATAGACAAGTGTGACGGTAGAGATCGAGCACTACAGCGGCTCCTTTACTCTGTTGACAATCTGATGGCCAAAGAGGATGGCGAGGCTTCTAGGGACTTGAGTATGCAACTCAATAGGCGTCCCTTTTTTGTATCATGTATTATTTCTCTCTCTTTCTCTTTCTCTCTCTCTCTCTCTCTCTCTCTCTCTCTCTCTCCCCCCCCCCCCTCGTCCCAAAATTCTTCAGTGGAATCATCTTCAGATCCTATAAAATATTTTCGTCGAGATCATGCATTTTAATCTTTTTCGGCAAACATAACTTGTTCTGTTTTCCCAGTTGCTCTAAGAAAGTCCTATCCTAGCAATATAAGTAATCAATCCCCTAGCGGAGTTTGCCTCACTAATAATTCACGTCCATATCACCTCTGAACAATACCTCTTTTTATTCCTCCCCAAGGCAGCCCGATACATCCCAGGATGGTCCTCGTAGCCCGCGAAATGGTTGATCGTCTCCTCAAAAGTTGATTGGTGGACATAGCAGCCCATTATGAATGAACCTCGGGAGCCCAAAACGGCTACAACTGAAGAAACCTGAGAGGCCCACCAACCGTCATCTGCCACGACAAACCAAGGGTTACGGGCTATGTATCCCCCAAGTATGGGTATAGGAGAACCATATTTTCCTTAAATTCATGACCGACTCACTCAGAAGACTCTCTATGCTTCTTTCAAAGTATTTTTAAAACTAAAAAAAGAAGCAAAGATTTAAGAAACTTTGAAGGGGGTCTTGTAGAAGCATAGAAAGCATGCGTATAAAATACACGTATGGCCGAAGTCTTTCGCATACAAAGATACGTACGACAAAACCCAATAGAGTTGGCCCATTTTGCATGCGTCAGAAGAGTGCACGCGTCTCTTTTACTCTCTTAAATCGATAGCGGACGGTTAAGAGTACGAGACAAAACATGCACATTTAATGTAGTATCTCTTGGAAAAATGTGGAGAAGATCACGCCGAATTAATGTTGTGATCATGAAAGGACAGTTGCATCATGATAAAAGTCTAGTCAGCATGGCCGAAGTATGTCACGTATAAAGGTACGCGCATACAAAATGGCAAAACCAAGTAGAGTTGGCCCATTTTGCACGCGTCAGAAGAGTGAATGTGTCTATTTCACTCTTATAAATTGACAGCGGACGGTTAAGAGTACGAGACAAAATATGCACATTTAATGCATTATATCTTAGGAAATCGTGGAGGATATCACACATAATTAATGTTGTAATCATGAAAAGACAGTGGCATCATGACAAAAGTCTAGTCAGCATGGTCGAAGTCTGCCACATACTCGCGTACAAAATAACAAATCATAGTGAGGATTGTTCATTTTGCATGCGCCGTAGAATGACTATAAATATGGATCAGTGTTATTCAAGAAGGAGAGGAATGACAGAAGGAAAAAAAATTAAAAGAACTCTTTTGCCAAAGCCTTACTGCAGCCTAGTTCTCCAGTGATCGAGATTTAGCATTTCTTCCTCGTGTGTGGGTGGTCTAAGGAGTAAAGTGGTCGACCGTATACCATATCTCTATAGCTACAATTTTTCAGAACTCGTGTACTTAGTTTTTCGTATAGGATCTTTTGTACTCTTTTAAATAGTTTGTAATAAGCGAGATAACTTTTAAGAAAAAACCTACACCGCTTCGTTATCTTTTCTCTCGACCCTAATCTTGACGCGCAAACAATACTAAAAGCTAGCAACTATAAGAAAGCCCAAGTTATATCAACCCACCTCAAGTTCCTTATATAATCGATTTGGGACTATATAATTGTAACATAGAATCACATAACCATCGATCAAGTAGAGAGGGGAGGGAGGGTGAAGAGATTAGGGCGATGTTAGGGCACATCTCTACTTTGTATAATGAGGCTTGAAAATGGTTCAAAATTAGCCGCCTAAGCCGTATGTATATCCTCACATAATTAAAAATTAAAAAAAATTACTACTTGTTTAACTACATAATATTATCTAACTATATCCAAACACTTCTAACTTATGTGGTTAAGGTGTGAGGTATTTTTTCTGGCTAGGTGGGTTCGATCCCACATGATAACTTTATCTATAATAAATTATAATTTAAATTTTTTACGTGCGTGCCATACACATGAACGTTAATATAAATATATATATATACACCAAAACAGTCATTTTCTAACGACTATAAGCGTTAGGACAATTATTGCTAACGATTTTTTACCGTTGGTAGTATGGCGTTGGAAATTTTACTAACGGTAAAAAATCGTTAGGAAAATAAATTTTCTAACGGTAAAATACCGTTGGAAAAATAAATTTTCTAACATTTTTTTACCGTTAGGAATTAAAAAAATTAACAGTTTTTGACCGTTAGGAAAGAAAAAACAATGGTTATAACCGTTAGGAAAGAAAAAAATTCCTAACGGTTATAACCTTTAGAAATGAAAAAAAAATTATTAAATTTTTTTGGCTCTATTGAGCCTAAGAATCAAATTTATTTTCTTCATGCACATGAACATAAACAAAATTTGGATCATATCAAAAATGCAAACAAAATTAGGATCAACATTATTCCATTCAACTAGATCATACACAATTTTTGTCACTTAAACAATATTACAATAGTAAGCAAATTTCATTGCTGACCAGTTACAAAAAAGGAAAATAACAAGACTGAGAAGATATTTCATATATTCAATCCAATAATTCAGCTACAAAACTAGATAAAAAGTCAAAAGTAAAGGCTAAAATAGTTGGATGGTCGCATTTCAGAATTTCCAGAGAGTGAGGGGCGTCCCTCGCTAAGTGTCCTGCCACTCTTTAGAAAGATCTTCAATGAACTCATTCTGATATGCCTGAGCACAAACCAAGCATGCATACTTTGTGATCTCTAGCCAATCTTGTGAAGCAACAACCTGCAACATAAGAACAAAGTATTGTGGACTTGGTAAAGCATTCTAGTGGTTCAGTGAATAAAAGCATAATTAAATCAAGCCTTACCTGACATTAAACATAAAAAAATAGATTTTGGAACTCTCATATAATGCATTATGATCAATATATCTATGGAATCAAGAAATTTATTCAGTTGAAAAGCAATATCTACTAGAGAATCAGAAACTAAAAGTACAAAATATATGCTTGATTTAAACATTTTCAGGAAAAGTGAAATGTACACTAGAATTGAACATTTCTTGACTCTTGTTAGGGAATACATTAAGCAGTTAGAATAAAACTTGACTAAAATTTCATTATGATATGACAGCATTAACAAAACAGTGATAACACCACTTAAAGAAGAAATTTTTTGACAAACATAAACTAACTCGAAATCATTGTTAAATGCCATGTAGTCAAATTTAGTATGTAGAGGTAAACTAACCTCCGGTATCAGTAGCGAAGATAACTCCAATCTTTATATTTCATTCCCAAGACCGTTGTTCCTGTCACATATGGATAGTTGTGGAGAAGTCATAACTATAAGGAACCACTTATGCAGTACACACATGCATAAATTAAATATGCAAACAACACAAAAAGAAATGTACATCAATTTAAAGCAGTATATGAATAATCAATATAGAATAAGATGCATATAAGCCATTATCTATAAGTAGGATTTCTCACAATGGATGATGCATTCTTATTAGAAGAAAAAAAATTGGTTGTATGGCAACTGTACCCTAAATTGTTTAAGACCACCATATACTCATGAAATAACAGTTTAACTAGAACAAAATATGAAATCCTACAAAAATTGCATAATTAATCTGAATCCCATTATTAACGTCTCAGTTTCAGATTGATGTGTATAGGATAATATGCTTAGTGCACATGCACCACAATTTAAATCACATCTCAGAGATAGGAACTTCCAGACTTTTTATGCTGCAGCATAGCTCACAATTTAGATCACATCTCAGAGATAAGAACTCCCAAGCTTTTTATGCAGCAGCATAGCTCATATGCAGCGCATATTTATTAAAAACCATCTGTATCAATTTAGTATCAGAACCCAGAAGTATCAAAGCAATATCTAATAACAAACTAAACAGAATCACAACCTTTCCAACAACAGAAACACCATATTTAACATCACAGTTTTCTATAGCATTAGTAGATGGAAAAACATAATCCACCAAGAAATTCTATATTTAGACTTGAAGGAATCACCTTACTCATCGGCCTAAAATTTGACTACCTCCATCCATACCCAAATTGGTAGGGAGGCCATCAACTTTGAAACACAAGTAAAGTAGACCAAAGAGTTCAAGGATCCATTCATACCTTACCTCTTTTGCAGATTAGAACTGGATGGTTCCTTGAGACACCATAAAGGTAATTTAGTTAGCAACTAATTGACTCAATATATTATACAAAGAAAGAGAATCGGTAATGAATTTAGATAATGATTGGCTAAACTTAGTACCTAGTAAGATGTTAAGAGCCCCAATTATGGCATCTTTGGGAATACTCACAGCAGGCACCTGCAAATTTGAATAATCTTCAAGACTTAATAATAAGGTTTTCCAAAAAAAATAGTATTGTAGAGAATATGTAAAACCCCTGAGATAAAACTTATCTCTAGGAACTTCATGTACAAATGTCATAGTACAACAACAATAAGATGGATTACCATTGTAATAGACGTCTTTGAGCCAAAAACATAGATATTAACCATTTGGCAGGTTGCACTTGGTAATTCGAGTTTCAGAGAACCATCCAGTTATGTCATAAAGAAATGATAATTAGGGAAGACTTGAAACCTAAACAGTACTAATTGATTGAATAAAAAACAGTATTAATATATAGCTTGCTTTTGAACTTTCTTAACATAATTGACATACAGTAAGAGACGCAGGTATAATTAATAGCGAAGCATGAGGTTTTAATTAACTATATGAAAAATCACTCATCAAGTTTTAACTTATTGAGATGATTTGATTTTGAAAATAAGGCGTGTGCAATTTGACAAAGAGTAATATAACTAATGTGGTTCTTGTTGATGAGGTTGAACGAAATTCTTCCCCACCTTGCTTGTACTCAAAGTAGGTCTTATACTCAGTAAATATATTATAACTGATGATGAAAGCCATGCAATTCTAAATGAATCCTTTTTTGCAAGCAAGCAATCTATAACAGCTAGTACCTGGCTGAAGTCATGCTAAGCACTCATGATCAAATATTGTGCTCACATAAACAAAGCAACAAAAATCCAAAGAGTTTTTTTAGTGGGCTGGCTGTTGCATCTACCTCTACCTGGAAGAGATGCATTACTCCCTGATGGAGCCGAGCCATAAGATCAGGATACAGAAAGTATAAAAACAATATTTATTTGCTAATGTAGGTTTTTTTAATAATTTACCTATGTTCTTGGATGCCATAAGTAAATGAAGAAAGCCAACTTGATTTTAGAGTGCAACGGAAACCTTCAAAAGTAGAATCAAAATTTAATTGAAATGGAGATTTTTTTGAGAAATTTAGTTCATTAAATTAGAAATTTAGAAGCGTTGTCCTTACTATGAAACAAACATGTCAAAGAACCTCACGATTACTATCAAGACTGCAACTATGACCCTGTCATTATTGACCATGGTAAGTATATTTTACCTTTTGTTGTCAGATTCATATGTAACTTTGGAAAAACAAGAGACCTCAAAGAACAAAGTCTAAGATTTTAGCAAAGAAACATAGTTCATAATACAACAGTCCTTTAGAAAATGGATGAAGTTGATGAACTTAGGAAGGTCACGTAAGCGAGCAAACTTATATCAACCAAAACATTTGACTTCATAACTATAATTCCTCTTCCACCTTTGCATATCAGATGTGGAACGACCAATCGAATATATTCATGAATAAAATTTGCTTAACTTGTGAATCATGTATCAAGTACATGCAACCACATTTACATTAATAGAACTGCTTACCTAGAACATAATAGAAATCCAATCTCCACATATATCTCCAGACTTCTATGAACATAATATAAATGCTTTCCTAGAACATCCAAAAGCATAATAGAATGTAAAACAAAAATTTCTCAAAGTTTCACTTCTTTTAAATATTTTATTGCAGTATGAACTGTGTATATAAACTTAATCCCAATAAAGAAGTACCTGAAGAGCACAGAAGAATGATGATTCGACTAATGAAGTCTTTTGATAGCATAACATGGGAGCAACATCTAGTGTCATTTAGAAATATGGGTCCTGAAGTAATTTATAAAAAAAAGAATAGAATTAAAAATATTGGTATATAATAGACGATATATAAAAAAAAATTAACAATGGAAGGTAAAAAGTAGAGACTATAAAGAAACAAAAATCATCAACATCAAGGATGTAATTGTTAATATTGGATATACATATCCAAAGAGAAAATTATATGATGCCTCAAACACATGAACTTCCATTAGCGGTTATAATGAACTTGGATAGCTTAAAAACACATGAACTTCCATTACCGGTTAATATTGGTTATAATGAACTTGGATAGCTTAAAAACATCTCTAAGAAACTATCCTTAACAAAGCAGGTGTTAACGAGAAAAGTTGCACTAAATCATGGAAAGTTTGAGATTTAATTAAAGCATTCAAATTAGATCTATAATCATACATTTATTCCTTAAATCATAAGTTAAAATACTTGAGCATAATGAAGGAAACAAATAGTAAATTAGCATAAAAGATCATAATTAAATAAAGTACAAAAGCAGTTCCAATGATCAACTCCATACATGTAAATTAGCATAAAGACTATTTGTTGATGTTTCTAGACAATAACCCAACAATTGTTAAATTCTAGCTATTAATGATAGAACCAGAAGTGCGAGTAAATAACTCTAAAGAAAAACCAAAATTAACTATTAAAAGTAGTATTTTTGATCTAAGAACCAAAATTATAGCATAATTAGGATCAAACTAGTAAAAATTCTAAAATAAAAAATATAATATAGTAATATACATTGTTAATTGATCCTTATTGAGTACCAAAATTTGACAAAGTGGGTCTCTTTATTCTATATATTAAAGTAGTCTAACATGAACTCAAAAAAGGAACATAAAGCCCTAGTTCATGCATCAGACGAAGACCTTTCACGTAGCTCGGTGGGAAGGGATCATGAAGCTGAGAGATTTATTGATCCACGCCTTCTAGATTTTGCTCCCCTTCCTCAAGATCACCGAGCTACCCAGAGTCTCGACCATGCATCTTTAAATCCTTCGATTTCTTGCACAGCACAAACTTGTCACGCCCCAGTCCCAAAATGTATAGAACTAGGCCACGTGGCATTGGCCAGCTGACACGTCACTAAGGGTTTACCCAATTTAATGGACCCAAAGGAACGTGCTACGTTGTCCTAAAATACTATTAGTCTAATACAAGTAAATCTAATCTCATCCACAAAAATATCAGGAAATAAGGGAATAAGTGCTGAATATATATAATGCTAAGTCTGAGAATGTCATAGTACAAAATCAGATAATGTCTTGTGGGAACAAACCCACTACAAAATATAATGAAAACTGAAATAAGATAGACTATAGTATCGTCTATCCAGGTAGTAGCACCAGCTCCAGATGTACTAAAGGATCAGGCAGACTCTGATGGTACCTCTTTTAACTCCTCCTCAGTAGCATGTCTGGTCTTCTGTCCAAGTCCATATACTATGGGGTAGAAGGCCTCATCTAAATCTGGAAGGGAACCAGGTCCTCAGTGGGATATAACAAGATACATAAAAGTATGCTATGTATGTAAATACTGAATAAATAAATACAGGGTGTGCTAACCAACTAAGTGAATGCAATGTAAAGACCTTGTAGTACGTATGGGAAAGTGTAGGCTTGATATGCTGACTTAATTCACCAATCGTGGTGACTGGCTAGTATATGTGTCATATGCCCCCAGACACATGGGTAGCTCTGCAATCGTCCATCCCCGAGGAGCATGGAATGAAGGTATAACACTCAAGGAGGGGGTGTCCCATACGTCTACTAGTTATCTTCCCCGCCCAATGTAACTAATGCCAAGTCATAACTTTCCTGGATTTTCTTGATTTCGTGCTAAGCCGTGATGCACGTCACACGCACCGGTAGCTAATCGAGTACGCAGCTCGTATCCCAATATGTATTGCAACCTTGTTGCGTATTCCCGTGTCAAGGTCTAGGAGGATATTAGGATACCCTCGCAGCTGTTGGAAAGTCTGCTAGAGTCTAAGTTAGTTACACTACGTGTCAACGTATTTGTTGACAGTACCCGAGGCAATCTCAGATACGCATAGTCATACGAAGTTTAGGAGAAATAGCATATAACAACATTTATAATTAAACAGTAAACTTGGAAAGGTATACTTGCCTACTTCCTGAGTGTATTGAAAACCTGTTCTCGCAGTCAAGTCTGGGGGGTCCTGTGACTGCGCTGAAGATGTACTCTGTTCAAGACGTACAGGGTTCGTAAATTTAATATTCAAATATTGCGTATCTTAAAACCATATATAATAATACATAATTAATATATGTAGTATATATCAAAAGCATATAAAATATACATAATGCATTTATATACTTAATATAAATATATACATATATATAAGTATATATATAATTTATACAAATGCAATAAGAAGATAATGAAATATATATGCTATATATATATTTTATATACTACAATATTTATATATGTAATAATATATATATATATATATAAATATCAAGCAATATATATATAAGTATACTTATATACATATATAGCTTATATATATAATATATATATATTTACATATAATATTACATATATGATATATTTATATATATATTTAATAGCATGTATAACATAGTAGATATTTAATAGTATATATATATTAGCATAATACATAATACATATAGATATATTTATAAATAGTATATATATTATAGCATAATTAGATATAAGTATATATATATATAATATATATATATATATATATATATATATATATATAGATATACATATATATATATAGATAGATAAATAGATATATATATATATATATATATAATAATAATATGGATACATATATATATAATATATTAGTATACATATATATATATATATATATATATATATATATATATATATATATATATATATATATATATATATATATTTATATATATATAAAAATAGAAAATACATATATGTATATATTATATATTATATATTATATATTATATATATATGTACTGTATATATATACAATAATATACTATATATACTTTATTTATATACATATAATATAATATATATAATTATACATAAATATATATATATATATTTATATATAAATATATTTATATACATATAAAAGAAATACAAAATACATATATATATATATATAATATATATGTTTGTGGTATTAAACGAAAGAATGAAAATGTATTCAGGATAGGGTTTATACGAGACCCGCCTTCTTTGGTTTACAAACAAACTTGTACAATTTGATCCTATACGAGGATATGGGAGTACAATTTATTTAATCTGGGTAAATATTGCTATAGGTGTCTGATCTGCAGTCGATCACTTTAGCCCTTGGACCACACGATGTTGAAGAAGTGCCGTAGAAGACAGGAAGCAGCTTCAAAGGTTGCAGAAGAGGGTGGATGCACGATGCCAAAGTCGTCGATCCCTACTCTTTGCCTGAGCTCCGGATTCTTATCTCTCTCTCTCTCTCTCTCTCTCTCTCTCTTGACCTCTGGTTCGATCTTCCAATTTGTCGACCTTGTATCTGATATTGGTTTCTTGACCAATTTTCTCCTCCTTTGTTCCTCATTGATAGAGGTCTCTATTTATAGAGTTTTAGTGACAGTGACCACTCCGTCGGTGTAGAAACCGAGGAGTAAAAAGTACAGCACCCTTTTACACAACGGTTAAAATAACCAATGCCTGCGTATAGATAATCCTTTGAATGAGCGTGTGAAGCGGGTCCAACTAAGGGACAAAACATGTATAATCGCTACGAAGATCACGACGTAGAAGCCACGTAGGTAGGTATCCATTGTGTAGAAGAGGTTGGCATAGAAGACAAATGTCTGTCACCATGGCATAGAAGCCAAATAGTTATCAAACTGGCATAGAAGCCGAATCGGCGTAGAAGCCGAATAGGCGTAGAAGCCGAGTGGTCATAGAGGCCGAGCAGGCGTAGAAGCCGAGTGGTCATAGAGGCCGAGTAGGCGTAGAAGCCGAATGGGCGTTGAAGCCGAGCGGTCATAGAGGCCGAGCAGGCGTAGAAACCGAGTGGTCATAGAGGCCGAGTAGGCCTAGAAGCCGAATGGGCGTTAAAGCCGAGCGGTCATAGAGGCCGAGTGAGCACAGGAGCTGGATGGGCGTAGAAGCCGCTGCGTACCGTGCCAGAGTGCTGATGTGGACGTCTTAGCCAAAATTATGGCTTTTGAAGATATAATCAAATCTCTTGCATTAAATGTTGAGATTTGCCACCATCTTGCGCATTAAATGTGGAGGCGTATTTTTGAAGGTCTGTAACCCCTTATGCGCATCAGTCGCAGAGACGTAACTTGAGAAACTGTCACCGCTCTGTGCATTAGACGTAGAGACATGCCTCGAGCAACTGTCATCGCTCTGTGCATTGGACGCAAAGACGTGCCTTGAACCCCGTACGGAGTGTAGCTTTTGATGTGGTAGGCGATTTGTCTACTGCAGAACGTAAACAGCTCGTGTCTGCCTGTGTAAAATAAGGCAGCGTATCCCTTCGTGCTTTATAAAAGCAGTTTACGCAAAGGGGATGGCGGTAAATGACAGCCTGGGTCGGAGTGCTGTGCCATCATTTTAGCCATCGTCTGGGTAGTCGAGTCGTATCCCTTTGTCAGAAGTCCAGATGTCAGGTTCATTTGCAGGATCTTCATTGCAGGGTCTGACAGGTTCACTTCGGAGAATACGAAGTGTCTCTTGTACACCTCAATGCTGCGTCTGAAAGAGGATGAGTTTTATGTCCTAGAGGCGATGAAGCACCCCGTTTACGCTGAAGTGGTTTGGACGTACTGCCTTACGCGGATGGCCTTTTGAGCTTTTAATATTTCATGCTGTGTTTAGCGAAAAAAGCTCTGTTGCACGCTTGATGGCTTTGAAGGCCTCTGCTTACGCTACTCTGCACCAATATGCTGCGTATAGCCATCCGGCGTATTTTTTATGCTTCTACAAGACCAACTTCAAAGCTTTCAAATTCCTCGGAATTTGGAACGCTTTGAATGAAGCATGAACCGCTCCTCGTAACTCGATACGTTTCTGAATGGAGCATTGAAACGGTCAATGCTGACTTTATGGCGAATTTATTGGGGACCGGTGTGACCTCTTTCGCCTATAAAAAGGCTGGGGGAGTTAACCCATTCTCCCCACATTTCCATCACCACACAGAGATGATCGTCGGAGTTCGTCGGGTCGATCTGAGGAAGAAGGAGATCATGTTCTTCCAGCGTGTAAGAAGCCGAAAAAGATGGCATCTTCGAGCAAGTGTCCACTGCAACGATGGATCATGGAAGGATATCTTAGCCTCCCTTGCTCGGGATAATCAGCAACTTTATATGGCTGTTCTTCTAGGAGAAGGAAAGGGTCGTATTAGACCACGCTGCTTGCAAGTGGCGCCCTCTTCCGTTACCTCCGGTGACGAGAGGCAGACAGACCGGCTAGAGTGGCGGTGGTCTATAGGAAAGCAGAATTACCCTGCTTTCCTTCTGTTGGAGGATGGGTCATATGTCCAGTTTTGTATCCTCCTACCACTGATCATCTTCTTGGAAGAAGAGGAAGACCGTCACCAACGTGAGAACCTGTCAAAACAGCTTTTCGGTGCGATCTTCAGACGATGATGAGGAAGCCCTTTTGTCGACAGAGTTTCCCTCAGATGTAATCATGAAAAAATAAAGAAAAATCCTTGTAGATTGGATTTCCTTCATATGTAATCATGACTTTAATCTTTAATAAAATCGTCTTTCTTCTCCGCATATGATCGTTTTGCCATACGTTGTCGTGAAGTCTGAATATGTATAGCTTTGACACGTCTGATTCTTTACGCCGACTCTGTATAGAAAGAGTGCTAGGTCCAGTCTTTTGCGCGTGGCGAATAGTCCATAGAACGTTGTTGAGCATTTTGAACATTTAGAAGAACTGTTCTGCTGCTAAGACTGAGGAACTGCGTAGAGTTTTTACTTCTGATGAACAGAATTTTTGTTCAGACTTCGTCTTCAAGAATGACTTCTCGAAAAATCCCTTGGAACAGGGTCGAGGAATGGCTGTCGAGCTGAGTTTGCCATCTTGATAGACGAGATATTCAGACTGGAGCCTGGATGAACCTCTATTTGACCCGAGAAGAGTAATTTCTCAATGTTTGAACTCTGTATGTTTCGGGTACTTGGGATATCTTGAGGTCAAGAAGGAGTATCTTCTGTGTGAACTCCTGTAATCGACCGTCTTGAGAACTGTTCGGATATGCGGTAAGTCAGAGATCCGTAGTGTAGATGAGCTGAAAATCCTGAGTTCGTAGTCTATTGAGCGTAGAAAGCCACCGAGCGTGAGATCGCAGATTCGTAGCTGCTGAGCGTGAAGTCGTAGGTTTGTAGCCTCTCGAGCGTAAAAGCTACTGAGTACAAAGGATTCCGGGCATAAAACCATAGACTGATAGCTTGCGAGCGTAAAAACCGTAGATCTGTTGCTGTCGAGCGTAGAAAGCTCCTTAGCGTAGAACTGTAGATTTGTAGCCTGTGAATAAAAGAAATCTTCCGAGCGTAAGGTTGCGGATCTGTTGCCTCCGAGCGTAAACTAAATGCCACCCAGCGTGAGATCATTGATTTGGTATCTGCTGAGCGTAAAGTCGTAGGTTTGTAGCCTCTCGAGCATAAAAGCTACCGAGCACAAAGGCATCCGGGCATAAAACCATAGACTTATAGCTTGCGAGCATAAAACCGTAGATCTGTTGCTGTCGAGCGTAGAAAGATCCTTAGCATAGGAACCGCTGACCTGCTTTTGCACGAAAAACTCTTCGAATTTGCTGACTGTCCGTCTTTCGAGAGTAGTGGGCTGACGTAGTACCCAATCATAACCAAATATTTAATTGTGAGATTTGGTTGGGGTTTCGAGGAGCCCGTCCGAGGGTTCGAGGAGGCGACCCAAACTCTATATATATCCCAAACTTTTGAGAGAAAAACTTTTTATCCGTCTTCTGCGAAAGAGAGCCTTCGATTGTTTGAGTTTTTTCCCTCGTTCTTTCTTCGAGCACTCCGAGTTTTCAGAAATGGCGTCGAAACAAACCCCCTCCACTAAGAAAAAGAGAACAGGCTCTTCTTCTCGTTCTTTTGCCCCGACGAGAGAGTCTTCGGTCGGGCAAGGTGAACTTTCTTCTGAGCGAAGTATCCTGCCGACGAGTAGCGCACCCGGCCTTAGAGGTATAGCCTTTGGGATGACAAAGAACGACGAAAAATCCTTCGCACACGTTGAACGTGACCGCGCTAGGTCGTCTTCTGTGCTAATAGCCTCTTTGAGGAAGATGACGCACGGAGACGTTTTCATCTTTTACGCCCATATTTCTAATGTGCCAGCGTAAAAACTCCATGTTTTCGCATTTTTTAGCGTAAAAGCTCTGACTGCCGAAAACTTGGTGTATACTATAAAATTTTAGTTTTACGCTTGTGGATGGGACCTCCGGTGTAGTGACTAGAATTTTGGCAGTCTGGCGTAAAGCACGGACAGTATACTGCCAATTACGCTTCAGGATGTGACTTCCGGCGTAAAATGACCAAATTTTGTACAGTCTTGGCGTAAAGCACAGACTGTCGTTTCTTGGTCTTTATGTTGCAAGATTTGTAATGACGTATTTTTCTTGCACTTTCGCAGTTAACTTGCATGAGTCTCCACTGGTCGAGGTGATGGGTTCCGCTGCCGGGATGCTACACTCGAACTATCTGGAGGATCTGTCGCACGTGACATTTCCTATCTCCGGACCCCAGTATCCCGAAGGACAAGGGATCTTAATATCAGCTCAGGGCGAGCGGACATTACTGAACATGATTAACGGAGAGCCCCTGACGTACATAGACGGGGACCAGTATATCAAGCCGGCCTTTCTCTTTGGGGACATGATTGACAAATAGTCCCAGACGAAGCCCAAGAGAGAGCCCTGGATTTTCCCCGCCGAGAGTGTGGTCTTGTATCTACCCATGATGCCGAGAGATTATCCCATCTCGGCTTTCTTCCATGCCACACATTCCAGGAGGATGTCGTGGACGCTGACTCCCGATCTTCACGGCAAGCCGGGAAAGATCTTTCATCTGAAAGGAGCAGACCAGGGGTCGTTTGTCAGCCGTCCTTCTGGCGTTGTGACGTTGTTCAGGGGACTGTGCCCGGGCAGCGTCCCGAGTGAAGACAGTTCAGTGATCCAGCCGGTCCAATTGCCGACTTTCTGCAATGACTTCATGGTGCGAGGGGGGTATACCCCAAGGAGAATCCTCGGTGCAATGGGTGGATCACCCCAACAAACCTCCGATGGACTTGCCTAGTTGACTGGGCCTTGAAACATTTTTGGAGAGAGCTGGAGGTCATCGGACTGTATGCTGATGTGAGTGCGACGAGTGTTGGGTTGCCTCCCAACCCTAACCTGTTTCTGGCACTGATGGAGCGATACATTTCGCTCACTGGGACCTTTGCCACTCCACTGGGGGAGTTGGGGTTGGCCCTCCACGAAATGACAGTGATCTCGAGACTGCCGATGGAGGATACCCCGTATGAAGAGTATATTCCCACCAACCGGGAGTTGGAGGACTCAGACCCTCGGGTTGTGGAGGTGTATCAGGGGCTAATGTGCCACTACTTCGTGTGCACTGCTTTTTATAATGAGCCTTCTGATTTGGCTCACACCACTAAGTGGATGTCCTACCTCTTCTTCCATCGGGCCAGGGCCGTCAAGTCGGAGAAAGTTTCGGGGGACAAGAATGAGCCCGTGAACTATTTGGGCGTGCTCAGTGCCCAGGTCGTCGAGGATCTTATGGAGAATGCTAAAGCTCCAGATCAGTTTCTCACTGACGGGGTAGGAAAGTATCCTGAAGGCACTAAGGCCTATAGTTACTTGAGGCGCTGTCGCAGGCCTTTGTCTGAGGAAGCCGGACTGGCTGGTTTTCTCTCCATATGGCTGCGTCGAGTAGTGGTGCCGGTATCACGTCCGCGAACCGCATTCACCGGAATATCCTGTGGCCTGCCGTTCTTCTGGTGTTCGGGGCAAGACTGGGCTTGCTCCCTGCCATGGTGTGCCGTATACAGGCTGGCCTGAGAGCCATGACTGACGGACTGCTCGTTGATGAAGCTCGACGTGATAGCTTTCCCCGGGTAGAGTTACCATACCTGTACTTGATGGGATGGTTAATTCTCCACAACCCCCGGGTAATGTCTCGCGGCCCTGGTAGTAGCGCGGGGGGTAGTTTCTTGCTGAACTACAAGGACTCCCTCTGGAATATGAACACAGTCTTAGACTGTCGGCTGGTGCTGAGCCTCGGTCATTGCTGGAAGCTCCTCTGCACTGTCCCCTCTGTGCATCGCAATCAGTCGGGGATTAGGCTTGAGGATTTAGGTGGAGAGAAGACCAATCTTTCTCCGGAAGCTTTTAATTGGTTGGTCTGCATCAGACCCTCCTATTTGCTGTACAGAAGCGAAGATCATTGCTTCTTCGAGCCTTACTTGCCCAGTCGGTTCGCCAGGCAGTTTGGGTACGATCAGCTGCACGTGGGCAATGCCGTCACCAGGTTCAGGTCCAGGGGCGGACTCATTGATGGAGCTAGAGGATGGCGTTATTTTATCATGGGTTGCACGGGAGCAATCTTTACCGTGTCGGTTGTCACACTCTCCACGGAGCTGCGCATCCTCTATTCGTATGCCCAGTTCTACATGGCGATCATCACCTTCCATCGCGATTTTGACATGCGTGGAAGCTTTAGGGTGCCTTCTCCCAAGCCTGGGGGAAGAGTCGAAGTCCCCTCGGTTTCGTCTGACGAGGGTGAGGAGTCTGTCACTCCGGATGAGCCTCTGGTGTCGGTGCCGAGGTGTGAAGTGCCTCCGCCTACGGGGGCTTTGGCAGTCTCTGGGAAGCGAAGGGCTCCTGCCTCGAAGCAGACTTACCCTTGCAAGAGAAAGAAGAAGACGGTTAATCATTCTCTCCGGATTCCTGGCATTGAGGCTCCTAGAGAGGAACCTGCTGTCTCTCTTGTTGGAGATGTCTCTTTGATTGGAGGTTCCCCGCCTTTTGGGAGAGGGACCCTCAGTTTCGGCTGGTGGTGCCGGAGAACTCCTGCTTGAGGCTGTCGTTGCTGCCACTGCCTCTGGTAGTGGAATAAAATTGCCTGCGTGGCCGAGGCAAATGGGAGAATCTTTTCCTAGACCAGCAACGGATGAAACTCCTGCCACGTCCGTGAGCATGACTAGCGAGATTCCAGCTGACGAACCTCGACTGCGTCTTGGTAAAGGCTTGGTAGAGCTCCTGGCGATGTCGGTTGCCACCTCCTTCTCTAGGTATGACAGTTCATATTGCGTCATTAAGGCGTGATATAGCTATATCGGCTGCAGACGCGGCATATATGCCGTTGGCTATGGGTAAAGGTCATCTTTTATGTCTCCTCTTAGAAAGATTACTATCATATTGATATCAACTTTCTTGTCCTCTTCTCAGGGGATGGCGTCCACGGGAAGTATAGCGTTGAAGCGCCTTCTGGCTCTGTTCGGTCTCCTGGCGATGATACGGAGGCGTTTGACTTCGAGGAGGAAATACCTTCGGGGGCCAGCTCGCTCGGAGTAGTTTCGTCACATCAAGAGGAGGACGAACCCGTTATCGTGACCTCGCCTCTTGCGAGTATGCCGATGACTTCGACCGTCGTTGTCGCACCTTCTTCGGTCGCACTATACGTCGAGGCGGCGGCTGTGGCCACTTCGTCTGTAATCATTCCTGGAGGAGAACTCGCCAATATCGCGGCCACTCCTAGCATTCAACCAGATCTGGTTGCGCTGACCGAGCTGTATACCAGCCTCTTTTGCACCAGTTTGAAAACGTTGATATCAATGGTGTTGGCGAAGAATCTGGATTATGAGCGTCTGAAGAAGGCTTCCCAGTTTTCGATTGGGGCGGTCAGGGAGTTCGGCGATTCTGGGGTGGCTGATGCCCTGGAGGCGATGGTTAATGGGTTGGAGCAACCTATTAACGAATATTTGCAGCTGGCTCGGGGCAGTCTTGAAGCTGAGGTCCAGGCCAGATACGACCTCATGACTGCGCGGCTTACTAAACAGCTGGAAAGCCTAGACAACTCCATCAAAGCACATAAGCTGGAGATGGATGAAAGAAAAGCTGTCATGGAGGAGGCTCTTGCTCTTCAGACGAAGTGCCAATCCGAGCATGAAGGGAATGTAGCGAGGGCCCACAAGTCGAAGGAAAAACTCGCTCTGGCAGAGGAGTGGGCTTCCCAGTCGTTGGCAGGTCTAGATGTAGCGACTGGTCGACTGAGCACAGCACGACGGGATCTGGAGCGTACAGAAGCTGCCCGAGCTGGCTCCCATCGGGCAAGGGCAGAACTGTCCTTTATGAACAATCCCGAGGCACGGCTGGAACAGGCCCGCGCTGATGCCTTGGTTTCCAGGGACGAGAGGGTAGCTGCACTGGCAAAGCTGATTCGCGATCTGACCGCTCCCCCATAATGATGTACCCTTTCTTCTTTTTGCTTCCCCAATGTAATTCTGCTCTTTTCAGGAATAAATAAAGCAAATCTTTTCTGACTTTGTGGACCCATCATTTCGGAATATAAATGACAGGTTTGGGCGAGAGTGATATCAGAGGTAGTATGGACATGATAGACTCTCGATAAACTTCTAGCAGGACATACCTATTCAGAGGTCATACGGGCATGATAGAATATGACCTAACTAGTTTCGTTTTGGAGGTAGTTTTGTCAAAATTGAGATTCTTGCTATATTCTACTTGAGTAGAGGAGGTTTAAGCTTAGTACCTCTTCAGGAATTTACCATTGATAGGAGTCATGAACAGGTCTCCATTAGGCTGGGCTAACCTGTAAGCGCCGTTCGAGAACGTTATCTCGATCACATAAGGGCCTTCCCACTTGGGCTGAAATTTCCCTTTACTCCTGTGAGTAAGAATCATCGGCCTTCTTACGGCTAAAACTAGCTCGCCGACTTTGAACACTCTTTCCTTCACTTTATGATTGAAAGCTCTGGAAATACGTGCTTGGTAGAGCGTGATGCGCTGTTGAGCTTGGAGGCGTTTCTCGTCTAATCCCTCTAGCTCTTGAAGCCTTAACAGGTCATTCTTTTCTTGAGTCAGCTCATTAGTCACGGCTATCCTGAGTGACGGGATCTGGATTTCAATGGGGAGAACTGCTTCGCTCCCGTAGACCAGTGAAAATAGGGTACAACCTGTTGGTGTTCGTACCGTTGTGCGGTACGCCCAGAGACATTCGCCCAGCTTCTCATCCCAATCTCTTTTGTTTGAAAAGACGAACTTCTTCAAGAGTTTGATAATGGTTTCGTTGAAAGCTTCCGCCAAACCATTAGCAGCTGGGTTTATGCCGTAGAGGCAATATTATGTATTCGATTTTTATCACAAAATCGATGAAACGCTTGGCTGATGAACTGAGGTCCATTGTCATGGATTATCCTTCGGGGAATCCCAAAGCGATAAATGACGTGATGCTTGACGAAGCTGATTACATTAGATGCCTTCACCTCAGTAAGAGGGATCGCCTCTGCCCATTTGGAGAGGTAATCCGTGATGGCCGGTATGAACCGGTGACCTCTGGAAGAAGACGGGTGAATAGGACCAATGATATCCATACCCCATGCTTCGAAAGGCCAGGACGCAACCGTAGGATATAGATATTCAGACGGTTGGTGTATGAAGTCTGCATGAACCTGACAGGCTCTGCATTGTCTTGCATAGTTGATCGCATCCGTGATCATAGTGGGCCAGTAATAGCCCATTCTCCTAATACGATCCTGTAGCTTAGGACCGGGCTGGTGCGCTCCACATACGCCGTCGTGAGCTTCCCGGATAATCTGCCGTGCTTCGTCGTTAGAGAGATATCTCAATAGTAGTCCGTCATAGGTCCGGCGATATAGGCATTGTGAAGATGCATCGAAGTAGAAGCGTAATGATCGTCTTTTGACGGATACTACTTCTTTGGGGTCCTCAGGCAAGATTCTGTATGCGACGAAATCTATGAAGGGACTTCTCCAGTCTCTTCTAGGGGGATCTGTGTTCACAGCGTAGCTACGTTCTATGTGAAAGTTATTCTTCACACAGAATAAATCTCTGTTAAGAAGGATTACCGAATCCTGCCTTCTTATAGGAGTGGCTAAATCCGCAGCTAGACTGGCTAGGGCATCAGCTTCCAGATTCTGAGATTGAGGTACATGCTCTAGGAAGAACCCTTTAAATGTCATGGCTATCTCGACCGTTGCTTGGTAATAGGGGATGAGGTCTGGATTCCGGACTTCATATATTCATCTGACTTGATTGACGATAAGCAGAGAATCACCGAAAGCTTCCAGGGAGACGACCCCCAGCTCTTTGGCGACTTGGAGCCCGATTAGCAGAGCGTTGTACTCTGCCACATTGTTGGAGCATGGCTCGCTAAGAGAATATGCTCGGTAGATGACGAATTTATCAGGAGTGACCAGGACGATTCCTACCCCTGAAACCACATTTCCCTGGGGACCAGTCCTGGAGGCGCCGTCGAAGAACAGTTGCTATGCGTCACTTTCCATTGCGGAATTACATTCTGCAACTTCGTCGGGAATGTTCTCGTATAATTTGGAGGCCTCCGGGATCGGATGAGCAGCTAGGATGTTGTTCTTCCCGGATAAAACCGCAGGCTATCAACTTTTTGACTTCAGCTTCGATGGCGTCCATCATATCCGGGCGGAACCGGCGTTGGTGCTGCTTCATAGGCTTCGAGTCGGTCAATATATTGAGTTTATGAGTAGCCACCTTCGGGTCAAGGCCTGGCATGTCCTCATAATTCCACGCAAAGACGTCGATATATTCTTTTATCAGCTGGATAACTTCTTCCCTTTCAGCTGGAGAAAGATTGTTACTGATGAATATCGGCTTTGGCGAAAGTTCACCCCCAACATCAACCTGGATAACTTCGTCTTTGGTGGGAGGTTCTCTTTGTTCGAAGCAGAATTCCCACTGCGTATCCATTTGTTGAGCCCAAGAGTCATTTTCAAACGGCTCAGAATCCTGTTTGTCTGCTTCAAAGGGATCTGCTACCACCATATTTGCTGATAATGCTTGCTCGAGAGCGTCAGGTGAGTCGGAGGGCGATGAGCCGTTCTGAGAAGAGGAAAAGATATCCTCGTCCGACTTAGAGGAGATGGCATATCCCAACCCGAAATGAGTTCGTTGATAGTAGGGGTCGCCGTGCAGCGGCGTTCGTCTGCCTCTTCCGTAGTTGAGGCCTGGCTTCCGCTCCAAGTCGTAGCCCATGTTTTACATGATCCTCAACGCTTGCGGGCTGTATTGGTGAACTTGTATTTGTCCAGTATCGTCATTGAAAGAATCTTCTTGGATAGCCGATTGATTGTGCATGCGGCCAAAGACTATTGAACGCTGGCTGCTGCAGGTAGGCGGGACAATGAAGATAGAATCCTCATATGGTCCATATGTCGTAACGACGTTGGATGATGACGATACTTCCCAGACATACGGACGGTAGGAGTTCATGACTTCCAAGAATTTTTGTGCTATGGGTTCTCCTCGTCACGGGAAGTGGATTCCTGATTTGGAATTTGAGCGTTAACGTACTGGAAAAGCGGATGTTTATTATCATCTGGAACTCCGTTCCTGGTCGCATTTACATCGGTCGGCTGCCCGTTGCGCCGGAGGTTGATGACCAAAGGTGGAGGCTTCTGGTTCAAAGTGACCACTAGAGGATCACTCCCTTTTCCTGACCTGGTTTTGTTCAGGTGAATAGCCATAGGCTCCATGGCTTTTGGACGAGTGGTTCGTCCTTTCATTCTGATTGACAGCGGTAGTGCGGCAGAGGGTTCTTCTGGCTCCCGGTGGGATTCCTTCCCTGCCTCGCCAGATACTTCTTCTGTGTGGTCTTGAGAGTACAACACGGCATCGGAATAGTAGGATTCTACTCCTTTAAACGGGTTTAGGTCAGCAACCTCCATTTGTACCGTTCCTTGGGGGTCTACATATTTGAGACATTGATGTAGAGTTGAAGGAACGATGTTGTGGTCGTGGATCCACGGTCTTTCCAGCAAAATATTATAGGACACCTCTGAATCGATGACGTAACACGTGGCCATCGATCTGAGGTTGCCAATCTGGATCCTCAGGCAAATTTTCCCCAACGGCTTACTTCTTCCGGCGTGAAACCCACGACTGTAGTGGAGGTGTAAGCCAATTCACTGGTAGGAATCCTCAGCGACCTGAGCAGACTGTGAGGTATGATGCTGATCGACGATCCCGGATCTATGTAAATCCGATCGACCTCCATGGAACTGACGTACCCGGTGTAATAGAGGGGCCTGTCATGCCTGTTATGTTTTAACAGCATGTCGTCTTGAGTGAAAGTGATATTTGGGACCACTTCCATTACATTGTGGCATTGAGGACACGCCACTGGTTCTTCGTCGGGGGACTTGAGCTGGGTCAAGCATGCCTCTGCCTGCATCAGCGCTTCACTCAGGGCTAGACGAGTGTCTTGGGAGAGCCTGAGTAGCTCAAAGATGGAGAGCCTGGCTGGTGTATTAGCCAGTTGGGCCAGGATGTCGAAGTTGTAGGGCTTCTCCAAACCTTTGTTTGGAATATTTTTCACAGGTTTATCAAAGCGCACTTTTTTTTGCTTCCCCTTGTCTGCCGGAGTTGGTTTTGAAGGATCGACATCTGGTACGACGGGGTCTGGTCCTGAAGGTTTGGCAGCTGAAGCGTCCACCGGTGCATCTTCCTGACTTGCTCCGTAGTCGTTGAGGTAGGCTTTCCCTGAACGGGTTGCAGCAAATACCTTGTCTTCGTCTGATGGCGAAGAAGTTGCGACCATATGGCATGGTTTGTATTTGGAGCTCTTTTTAGACGTAGCCTTAGTATCCTCCTCGAGCTCTGACACCAAATCCGGATGAACCCACATAATCTTGCCCTGCCGGGTGGTTAGGGGTACCAGGTCATGATTTTGACCCCTAGCTGGAGGAAGATTGATGATGTTCATCGTGGTCCGGAAAATGGGTGTGACACCGTCCGAGACTTTTTGGGAAGGCAGATTGCCAAACCGCAGAGAGATCATGTTGGCCGTGACCGTCTTCTCGGTGTTGTGCAGAGTGATGGCCTTAGCATCAATTAACCCCTGGATATTCCTTTTCAGTATGTAACACGCCTTTGTTGGGTGGTGTACGTATCTATGGAAGATGCAGTATTTGGGGTCGTCAGTACTGCCGACTTCTTGGAGCTGCCTTAGCTCCGGAAGGGTGATCTTGCCACTCTTGACGAGACACTCGAATATACTTGGGATATCGTCGTCGTCAAAAGAGTAGACTTTGACGGGCCTGGAAGTCCCGGGTCTCGTTTGCGTGGTCGCCGCAGTCTTTTGTCTGGACATATTGATCGCCAGAGCTTCTTTTTCCTTGGAGCTGCGAGGATGGTCGCTGCTGGGAGATGACCTTTTGCCTCTGTCAGAGGCGGAGATCATAATGCCATTGTCGCGCGCCTTGCGACTGTTGTCTTCGGCGGCCGCTGCCGAGATGATGAACGAGGGCCAATCATGGAACTGATATGGTCCTGTAAACACCGAGACTACGGGAAGGAGGTTCTTTCTGCAAATGTCTACTAACGCAGAGTCTGGAACTCCTGGAGGCATTTGTAAGGTGGCCTGACGAAAATGTTCGATGAAGGTGCGAACGTCCTCATTTTTCCTCTGCTTGACTTCGATGAGAGAGGACATAGACATGTCCATTCCTCCCTCGTAAAATTGCATGAAGAATAAAGCTTTGAAGTCCTCGAAGGAAGTAATGCAGTTGTCCGCCAAGCTACGGTACCACTGATAGGCTACTCCTGAGAGGCAGCCTTTGAACACCCGAGTGAGGAGGGCGTCGTTCCCTTGTAGCAACACCGTCATCATACTGAAATAGTTCATGTACTGACTTGGTGATGTTTTTCCCTCGAACAGAGCCATAGTCTGAGGTTTGTACCTTGGAGGGTAAGGGACATCTTCCCAGATAGCTGGGTAAGGCTGGTTGATTCCCAGTTTCTTGAGCTGATCTTTGTGCTTCAAGGCGTCAAACTGGGCTTTCAACTCCCGTACTGCCTGCATCGGATTTTCGGTTGGAGGTGGGACTACGGTGTAGTGCGGAGTTGGTTGTATCGTGACTCCAACGGGGGGTAATATATTCTCCGAGTGAGGAAGCGGAGGAACTGCTGACTCTTGATCTAGAGCAGGCTCTTGGCTTGGGTTGGATGGTGGTAAGTCCACCCCCACACGTATCTGAGTTGGCGGGACCGACGCTTGAGCTATGGCAGTTGTGTGCTGAGTTAGCATCATCTGGTGCATGTTCTCCATTATGGATTGTATTTGTTTTAGAGATGTCTCCAGTACAGTGATGCATTGTTTCGCGTTTCCTGATGGCGAAGCTTCCTCGCGTTCATCTTCAATGGCGTAAACTCCCATTTCCCTGGGCGTCATCGAAGGATTAGTATAGGTCACCGCAGAAGTCGACTCTATACTCTCAGCATCTGATCCAGGAGATTGGCGACCCCCAGCGTCGGAATCAGACGAGTACGAAGCTGGTTGCTGTGACCTTGCACGGGTGTTTTGGAATACCCTAGCTTCAGTGTTCCTGAGGAGGTCTTCGAATCTTCTTCGGCTCGGAGGCCTAGAGGGATGATGTCTTGAGCTCGACCCTCCTCTAGGTATGTGTGAAGTCATGTTCACGGATGCATGCGCGGGCTCTTCTTCCTGGAAAGACTGAGAGTAGCTCAATCGGTCGAAAACCGACCATTTTGCTTTAGAACAGCAGCAGTCAATCACAATTTTATGACTATTACAACATTGCTCGCCAGGAGGCGTAATAGACATGTTGGAAGGTCCCCTCTCCTTACGCTTCTGGATTAGATATTTGCGCAAGTCAGGAGGAGTAGAGGAAGAAGACCACGGCTTGTTCCTTCTGTTCCCATCAGTGGGCATGCGGAGATTGGGCACCATGGTTTTCCCTATGCCACCTGTGTACAACAGATTGGCCATCTGGGTGGCGGATAATCCCCGGAGAGGGTGTCTTTCCGCAACCTGAGCTTGCTTTACGCCGTGGGGCTTTGCCTGGCGTAATTTGGAGATTTGCTCAGACTGACGTAAAGCTGAAGAGGTCCTCAGTCGGCCGTCGGCTTCCCGCGTAATCCGGAGGGTAGGCAGATTGCTCCCTCGCTGGCGTAAAGGCCGAGAAGTTGAGTACTCTGTCGCTTGCTTTCCCTTGCGGAAATCACAGCGCTCATCTGGTTCCCCGTAGAGGTCAGATGTTATCTTGCGCACGGAGCGTGATTTGTACTTCCGATTTGGCGCTGAGGCATCATCAGAAGTTTGGTCTGTACCGCACGTAGCGGGAGACTGGTTTCTACGCATAGAGCGCAGTGGATACTTCTGGGTTAGCACTGAGGCTTTGCCCGAAGTTTTGTCTGTACCGTGCGTAGCGGAAGACTGGTTTCTACGCGTAGAGCGCAGTGGATACTTCTAGGTTAGCGCTAAGGCTTTGCCCGAAGTTTTGTCTGTACCGCGCGTAGCGGGAGACTGGTTTCTACGCGTAGAGCGCAGTGGATACTTCTGGGTTAGCGCTGAGGCTTTGCCCGAAGTTTCGTCTGTACCGCGCGTAGCGGGAGACTGAATTTTACGTACAGGGCACGGAGGGAGCAATGCTACAACCTCATTGGTTAGAGAGGTCGAAGAGATCGGAGAGATCGGAGAGTCCACAGGAATGGTAGAGGATGTCTTGGGCATCCAGACTTTACGCAGCTTCCTGTATATATATATAATTTCTGTATATATATACAATATATACATATATAATAATAAGGATACATATATATTTATAATATATATTATATACTGTAATATTATACTAAATATTATAATACTAATAATTATATATATATAATTACATATACATACATATATATAAATATACATATATATATATATACATAAATATAAATTAAATATATACATAAATAGAAAATAAAATATACATATATTAATACAATAATATATATTATACTGTATATAAATACTGTATATAAGTATATAATAATTATATTAAATAATATATATATAAATATATATATTATAATAGATATAAATATATATAATTATACATAAAATATATTATTTATACATACTTGTGTATATATATAGGTATATATGTAGAGAGAGGGTGGGGGGGTATACCTGACAGGTGGGGGACCCACAGGGCTTGCCGCCGGCGGGAGGACGGCGACGGAGCGGTCGGCGGATGGCCGGGGCGGCGGCTGCAACAGCAGCAGCGGCGGCTTGCAGCAGCGGCAGCGCCACAGGCGGTGGCGGGGGCGGGGGTGCAGGGTGGGGGTTCGACGGAGGGGAGGGTGGCGAAGAGTCCGGTGGTGGTGGCGAAGGTCAGGGGTGGTTGTGGTGGTGGTTGGAGGCAGTCGGGATGGAGGGGTTGTTGCTGTGCGGGTGAGGGAGGAGGCGTTGCGGGGGAGATGGAGGCCGGGGTGGTGGTCGTGGGGGAACGGGACGGTGGTGGTTCGACGGAGGAGAGGGTGGCGAAGGGTTCGGGGGCGGTGGCGGTGGTCCACGGTGGTCGGAGACGGTGGTTGGAGGCGGTCGAGAGGGTCGGGGTGCTGTGGTGCAGTCAGGAGAGTAGGGCACTGCGGGGGCTGCAGGCGGCGCCGGCGGCGGCTAGGGTGTTGCTCCGGTGGCCGGGGAGGAGGGCAGGGGAGGGGCGAGGTGTCCGGCGGAGGTCCGGTGGGCGGAGGGTGGCCGTAGTGAGGGTGGTGTGAGTTCGGAAATGGGGGGGTGCTCGGGTTTAAATAGGGCTTAGGGCCAATGGCAATGTTGTAATTAGTTTAGGATTTAGGGGTATTTTAGGTATTTTAATTCTTAGATATTTTAGGATATTTATTCTGAAATTTTTAGGTGGGCCCCATTGCCACATGTACGGTGTAGGTTCATCGGCCAATGAGGGGTTGACACTTTACACTAGAAATTTGCAGAAAAACCCCTGCAATTTCAAAAATTGCATAAAGGTCCTATAATTTGGAAATTTGCGTAATTATGCAATTTGTCTGGGAAAACACCATATTCCTAAAAATGCTAAAATTCACAGAACTGAGGGGGAAAGCTGTGGGAGGGCCCTAGGGGGGGTAGGGGTGAGCCTGGGCAGGGGCTGGTTTCTGGGTGGTACGGGTCACCGTATTAATTAATTAATAATTAATCCGCACGGTGTTCTCTAATTGTTTAGAGGCAGGTAGGGCCATAATTTCAGTACGGTGTCAATATACTAAATGTAGTATACTGAATGCAGAATAATAACGTATTTTTGTTTGGGCAAAATAGGTGCATGTTGGGCCTCTAATGTCTGTTGGAACAGAGATGGGTACTGGTCTGGAAATAAATAAATAAATAATAAATAAGAACGTTTGTAACGATATTTGTGCGTCTAAAACGAGGCTCATACCAGCGTATCTGTGAGTTGCACAAAGTGCAGAATAATAGACTGGCATGTCTAGGTGAGGTATGTGAACTTTGTTTGGGGATAATAGTCTGTGTAATGCTCTAATTAATTGTGTGATGGACATGTGCACAAATCAATAGGATATATAAGCAAAATAAATTAAAATAGTGCAATAAATCCTAAATTGCTAAAAATGATTTTAAAATGTCGAAATCTAGTCGAGGGGAATATTTCATCCTCGAAATAAAAACAGACATATAATGGAAACTAAAGATTGATTTAAAATATTAGGACATACCCTGGCTTGGAAATAGATGGGGGAAGCGCTATCGAATATCCTCTTCTCGTTCCCAGGTTGACTCGCCTGGTGCATGATGTCTGGCCTCGCAACACCTTTTCGCTTCGGTCTAGGATTTTTATAGGCTCCTCCTGGTATGATAAGCTAGGGCCGACAGTGATCTCCTAGTGGTCCAGCACATGACTTGGGTCTGGAATGTACCTCCTTAGCTGAGATACGTGGAAGACGTCATACACTCCTTCCAAGGTCTGAGGTAAGGCTAGCTTGTAAGCAACTTCTCCGATGCGTTCCAACACATCGAAGGGTCCAATGTACCTCGGACTCAGTTTCCCTCTTCCTCTAAATCTGATAGTTCCTCGGGTAGGTGAGATCTTCAAAAACACGTGCTCTCCCACTTGGAACTCTAAAGGTCGTCGATGTACGTTGGCCCAGTGCTTTTGTTTGTCTTGTACTGCTCGTAGGTGCCCTTGGATCTTTTTTACTTTCTCCACCGTACGTACAACCAATTCTGGTCCCAAGATCTGTCTTTCGCCTACATCGCTCCAGCATACTGGGGAACGACATTTCCTTCCATACAATGCTTCAAAGGGAGCCATTTGAATGCTCGCTTGATAGCTGTTATTGTAGAAAAATTCTACCAGATGTAAGTGATCTTCCCATGATCCGCTGAAATCAAGCATGCATGCTCTCAGCATATCTTCTAGGGTCTGAATGGTGCACTCTGACTGGCCATCAGTCTGCGGATGATACGAGGTGCTGAACTTTAGGCGGGTACCAAGACTCTCTTGCATACTTCGCCAAAAGTAAGATGTAAACCTCGTATCCCTGTCAGACACTATGCTGACTGGTACTCCGTGCAGACGTACGATCTCCTTCATATACATGTCTGCCAAGACTTCTGTAGATTGTCTGACTCTGAAAGGTAAGAAATGAGCAGCCTTGGTGAGTCTATCTACGATCACCCATACAACATTACGACCACTGGGACTTCTTGGGAAGCCCGTAACAAAGTCCATCGTAATGTGTTCCCATTTTCACTCGGGTATTGGGAGGGGTTGAAGTAGACCTGCTGATCTCTGATGTTCAGCCCTGACTTGCTGACACACCAGGCACTTTGCTACAAAGCGTGCTATCTCCCTCTTCATTCCATGCCACCAGTAGTATTGACGTAGATCTCTGTACATCTTTGTGCCTCCTGGATGGATATAGTACGTTGAGCTGTGAGCTTCTGACATCAGCTCTTCACGAAGTTCTCCATTTGGAACATAAATACGTTCTCCACATCTTAAAGTCCCATCTTCATGTATGTGACATCCTGTCTGGATTCCAGCCTCTGTTCTTTGCCGGAGCCTCTGGAACCTTGCATCTATTGGCAGTACAGCTTTGATTCTCTCGACCAATATTGATTGCAACTGGTAGTTTGACAATTGGCCGTCAATTCCTGGCATAATGACCTTTATTCCCAACTTTTCTAGATCTCTCAATAGATCTGGTTGGGTGATCATAAAGAATGCCGTGGGTCTTCTACTTAGAGCATCAGCTACCACATTAGCCTTCCCGGGATGGTACTGCAGATCGATCTCGAAATCTGTCATCACTTCTAGCCAGCGTCTTTGTCTCAGGTTTAAGTCATTCTGGGTGTAGACGTACTTCAGGCTCTTGTGATCTGTGAATATCTCCACTCGTTCGCCGTATAGATAATGTCTCCATAGCTTCAGGGCGAAGATGACTGCGGCAAGCTCCAAGTCGTACGTGGGATAGTTCTTTTCATGAGTCCTCAGTTGTCTTGAGGCATAAGCTACAACCTTCCCATGTTGCATTAAGACACAACCTAATCCTTTTTCGGATGCATCGCTATAGATTACGAAACCTCCGGATCCAGATGGTATGGTCAAAATGGGAGCTGTAGTCAGACGCTTTTTTAGCTCCTCGAAAGCTATTTGACATTTCTCAGACCAAATAAACTCCTGCTCCTTACGGGTCAACCGGGTTATCGGCTCTGTGATTCTTGCAAAGTTTTCTACGAACCTTTGGTAATATCCGACAAGTCCTAGAAAGCTTCTCACCTCTGAGACGTTGGTCGGGGTTGGCCATGTCTCTACAGATGAGATCTTTGCTGGGTCCACCGAGATGCCTTCTCCTGTGATCACGTGCCCAAGGAAAGCGACACGATCAAGGAAGAACTCGCACTTGCTTAGTTTAGCATAAAGGTTCTTCCGTCTTAGCATCTCTAGCACTAGTCTCAAGAGCTCTTCGTGCTCCTCGTGGCTCTTTGAATACACCAAGATGTCATCGATGAAGACTACCACGAACTGGTCCAGATATTGGTGGAAGACTCTGTTCATCAGGTTCATGAATATGGCATGTGCATTTGTCAGTCCAAAAGGCATCACCAGGAACTCGTAGTGACCATAACAAGTCCTGAATGCTGTCTTTGGAATATCTTCTCTCCGTACCTTGACTTGATGATAGCCTGATCTCAAATCTATTTTTGAGAATACCACTGCTCCTGTCAGTTGGTCGAACGGATCGTTAATCCGCGGCAAGGGGTACTTATTTTTTATTATCAAAGCATTAAGGGCTCTGTAATCAATACACATCTGATATGTTCCATCCTTCTTTGGTACAAACAACACTGGTGCTCCCCAGGGTGATGCACTAGGACGAACAAATCCCTTGATCTGTAGTTCTTCAAGTTACAGCTTCAGCTCGTCAAGCTCCTTCTTTGCCAGTCGGTACACATTTGAGGATACCGGTGCAGCTCCGGGTATCAACTCAATAGTGAACTCCATTTCTCTGTCAGGCGGTAGGCCTGGCAATTCCTCCGGGAATACGTCTTCGAACTCTGCTACAATTGATGGGGGTGCTGTCTCCATCGCCATGTAAGCTCTAGGAGTCTGGCCTACTCCTTGCTCGATGGTACCTCCTATGTATTCGAACTCCGGGTGACCTGGGGGTCTAAAGATGACGCTTCCTTTCCCGCAGTCTAGTATGGCATTGTACTGGATTAACCAGTCCATGCTTAAGATAACGTCAAAGTTTGGCATCGGGAGTACCAAAAATCGCACTTTCAGCCTTTTACTACAGACGACTATCGAGCATATTTCAATAATGCTGGTAACCGGCACGATGTCTCCTCCGGTAAGAATTTTCCAGCATTTAGGCAGTGAAGTGGCTAGTTTGTACATGGCTACAAAACTACTAGATATCAAAGACAGTGTAGCGCCAGAATCAAATAATGCGGTTGCGGGTAATGATGCAACTAAAATGGTACTTGTGATGGTTTCACCTTCTGGCTCCTCTGCAACTGCAGCTAAAGCAAAGGTCTGTCCGTGCCTTTGTCCTCCAGACTGTTGTCTGGCTTTGTTGAATTGGGTCTCCTGGGTGGCTAAGGGAGCTCCCCTATGATATCCTCCAGATGTTGAGGGTAGCATCCTCTGGGCTGGTGCTCCTGGTTTCTGCCCGTTCTGAGGTGCTGCATCTCTGCGTTGTGGGCAGTATCTTGCCATATGTTGGCTAGCTCCACAAATCATGCATAGCCCGTTCTTCTTTCTACAGTCTCTGACATAATGCCCCTTCTTGCCACAAAAGTGACAAGTCGGGAGCTCTTTGTTCTGATAGGGCCCCGTCTTCTGCTGTGTCTGGTTTTGTTGTGACGGATGGGTTCTCCTGCTCCGGGCTGGTTCCTGGCCGATATAGTTGGATTAGAGCGTCTTGCTCCTTGGCCAATAGCTTCTTGTACTCTTGCCTCTGAAAGAACCTCCTCGTAAGAGATCCTTGACAGCGTCGTTGTATACCTTTGGAGCTCGAAAGTAAGGCCGTGATGGAATCTCCTGGCCTTCTCCAGCTCGTTCGGTATCAAGATGGCACTAAATTGACTTAGTCGACTAAACTCTGCATCGTAGGCATCGACGGTCATGTTCCCTTGTTCCAGGTGCAGGAACTGGGAGTACAGGACATTTCGGACTGTGGCAGGGAAGTACTTTGCATTGAAGTACTCCAGGAATTGTTTCCAAGTCTGGTTCTTGCCGATGCTACGCTCGATGGAATCCCACCAGTGATGGGCGTTGCCTAAGAGTTGAGCCCTCACGGCGGTCATCCACAAGTCGGGGGAAAGTTGTGAACCTTCCAGCAGCATTTCTGTGTTGGAGATCCAGTCTGAGATCTCCTCAGGGGTTTCGCTGCCTTTAAAGGTTCTCGGGCCCATCTGGCGGAAGCCTCGGACAGTGCCCACTGGTTGGACAGGTGCTGGTGCCGGGGCAGTTATCCTCTCCAGAGCCGTCATCAGGCTCTGCCTCAGGACTTCCGTCTGTTGCCATTGTGCCTGCAACATGGCTTGAAAGAATTGAAACATTTGAGGTTGTCCCTCAAGCTGTGGCATTAGGGCAGGAAAGGCTGGAGGTAGAGGCAAAGGTGTCTCCGTCTGTGGTGTAGGTGCCTGGGAGGTTTGCCCACCTTACTGGGCTGGTGTTGCCTCCTGGGTAGGATTCTGGTGAATGAACGGGGTTGCCGGATAGACCAGCATCCTCCTCGGGGATTGGCCTCTCGGGGGGGTTGGGGTCCTTTGGACATCTGGCGAGGGGTCTGTTGCTTGGTCAGCCCCATCAATCGATTGTCCACTGGATATGTCCATATTTCTGAAGAAGATAGAATAATTAGAAAAGTACAAAGGAAATAAATAATAATCAAGTAGGATGTTTAAAAAAAAATTCAAGGATAAAGTCAGTGTGGATGAGACCTAGTATTCCTATCCTATAGCAGGTTTGCTGAGCATGTTATCATGCTACTAGCAATTTACTAGACCTGTATGGGCCACCACTAAAACCATGTCACGCCCCAGTCCCAAAATGTATGAAACTAGGCCATGTGGCATTGGCCAGCTGACACGTCACTAAGGGTTTACCCAATTTAATGGACCCAAAGGAACGTGCTATGTTGTCCTAAAATACTAAAAGTCTAATACAACTAAATCTAATCTTATCCACAAAAATATCAGGAAATAAGGTAATAAGTGCTAAATATATATAATGCTAAGTCTGAGAATGTCATAGTACAAAATCAGATAATGTCTTGTGGGAACAAACCCACTACAAAATATAATGAAAACTAAAATAAGATAGACTATAGTATCGTCTATCCAGGTAGTAGCACCAGCTCCAGATGTACTAAAGGATCAGGCAGACTCTGATGGTACCTCTTCTAACTCCTCCTCAGTAGCATGTCTGGTCTCCTGTCCAGGTCCATATACCGTGGGGTAGAAGGCCTCATCTAAATCTGAAAGAGAACCAGGTCCTCAGTGGGACATAACAAGATACATAAAAGCATGTCATATATGTAAATACTGAATAAATAAATACAGGGTGTGCTAACCAACTAAGTGAATGCAATGTAAAGACCTTGTAGTACGTATGGGAAAGTGTAGGCTTGACATATGCTGACTTAATTCACCAATCGTGGTGACTGGCTAGTATATGTGTCATATGCCCCCAGACACATGGGTAGCTCTGCAATCGTCCATCTCCGAGGAGCATGAAACGAAGGTATAACACTCAAGGAGGGGGTGCCCCATACGTCTACTAGTTATCTTCCCCGCCCAATGTAACTAATGCCAAGTCATAACTTTCCTGGATTTTCCTAATTTCGTGCTAAGCCGTGATGCACGTCACACGCACCGGTAGCTAATCGAGTATGCAACTCGCATCCCAATATGTATTGCAACCTTGTTGCGTGTTCCCGTGTCAGGGTCTAGGAGGATATTAGGATACCCTCGCAGCTATTGGAAAGTCTGCTAGAGTCTAAGTTAGTTACACTACGTGTCAACGTATTTGTTGGCGGCACCCGAGGCAATCTCAGATACACATAGTCATATAAAGTTTAGGAGAAATAGCATATAACAACATTTATAATTAAACAGTAAACTTGGCAAGGTATACTTGCCTACTTCCTGAGTGTATCGAAAACCTGTTCTCGCAGTCAAGTCTTGGGGGTCCTGTGACAGGGGGTCACTGACTGCGCTGAAGATGTACTCTGTTCAAGACGTACAGGGTTCGTGAATTTAATATTCAAATATTGCGTATCTTAAAACCATATATAATAATACATAATTAATATATGTAGTATATATCAAAAGCATATAAAATATACATAATGCATTTATATACTTAATATAAATATATACATATATATAAGTATATATATAATTTATACAAATGCAATAAGAAGATAATGAAATATATATGCTATATATATATTTTTTATATACTACAATATTTATATATGTAATAATATATATATATATAAAAATATAAAGCAATATATATATAAATATACTTATATACATATATAGCTTATATATATAATATATATATATTTACATATAATATTACATATATGATATATTTATATATATATTTAATAGTATGTATAACATAGTAGATATTTAATAGTATATATATATTAGCATAATACATAATACATATATATATATTTATAAATAGTATATATATTATAACATAATTATATATATGTATATATATATATATACATATATATATATATATATATATATATATATATATATATATATATATATATATATATATATATATATATAGATATATATACATAATAATAATATGGATACATATATATATATATATATATATATATATATATATATATATAAAATATATTAGCATATATATATATATATATATATATATATATATATATATATATATATATATATATATATATATATATATATATATATATATATATAAACAGAAAATACATATATGTATATATTATATATTATATATTATATATTATATATATGTACTGTATATATATACAATAATATACTATATATACTTTATTTATATATTTATATACATATAATATAATATATATAATTATACATAAATATATATATATATATATATATATATATATATATATATATATATATATATATATATATATATATATATATATATATATATATATATATATATATATATATATATATATTTATATATATATATATTTATATACATATAAAAGAAATACAAAATACACACATATATATAATATATATAATATATATAATATAATAATATATATATACACTTATATATATATATATATATATATATATACTGTAATTATATATTAAATAATATAATAATTTCTGTATATATATATAATTAATATAATACATATATATATATATATATACATATATATAAATACATATATACATATATAGATATTATATATATATATATATATATATATATATATATATATATACAATATAAACATATATAATAATAAGGATACATATATATTTATAATATATATTATATACTGTAATATTATACTAAATATTATAATAATAATAATTATATATATAATTACATATATATACATATATATAAATAAATAAATATATATATATATATATATATATATATATATATATATATATATATATACATAAATATATATTAAATATATATAAAAATAGAAAATAAAATATACATATATTAATACAATAATATATATTATACTGTATATAAATACTGTATATAAGTATATAATAATTATATTAAATAATATATATATAAATATATATATTATAATATATATAAATATATATAATTATACATAAAATATAAGTATTTATACATACTTGTGTATATATATAGGTATATACGTAGAGAGAGAGTGGGGCGGTATACCTGACAGGTAGGGGACCCACAGGGCCTGCCGCCGGCGGGAGGACGGCGGCGGAGCGGTCGGCGGCTGGCCGGGACGGCGGCTGCAACAGCAGCTGCTGTTAACAGCAACAGTAGCAGCGGCGGCTTGCAGCAGCGGCAGCGCCGTAGGCGGTGGCTGGGGCGGCGGTGCAGGGTGGGGGTTCGACGGAGGGGAGGGTGGCGAAGAGTCTGGTGGTGGTGGCGGAGGTGAGGGGTGGTTGTGGTGGTGGTTGGAGGCGGTCTGGATGGAGGAGGGTGTTGCTGTGCGGGTGAGGGAGGAGGCATTGCGGGGGAGATGGAGGCCGGGGTGGTGGTCGTGGGGGGACGGGACGGTGGTGGTTCGACGGAGGAGAGGGTGGCGAAGGGTTCGGGGGCGGTGGTCCACAGTGGTCAGAGACGGTGGTTGGAGGCGGTCGGGAGGGTCGGGGTGCTGTGGTGCAGTCAGGAGAGTAGGGCACTACCGGGGCTGCAGGCGGCGCCGGCGGCGGCTAGGGTGTTGCTCCGACGGCCGGGGAGGAGGGCAGGGGAGGGGCGAGGTATCCGGCGGAGGTCCGGTGGGCGGAGGGTGTCCGTGGTGAGGGTCGTGTGAGTTCGGAAATGGGAGGGTGCTCGGGTTTAAATAGGGTTTAGGGCCAATGGCAATGTTGTAATCAGTTTAGGGTTTAGGGGTATTTTAGGTATTTTAATTCTTAGATATTTTAGGATATTTATTCTGATATTTTTAGGTGGGCCCCATTGCCACATGTACGGTGTAGATTCATCGACCAATGAGGGGTTGACACTTCACACTAGAAATTTGCAGAAAAACCCCTGCAATTTTATAAATTGCATAAAGGTCCTATAATTTGGAAAATTGCGTAATTATACAATTTGTCTGGGAAAACATCATATTCCTAAAAATGCTAAAATTCACAAAACTGAAGGAGAAAGCTGTGGGAGGGCCCTGGGGGGGGAGGGTAGGGGTGAGCCTGGGCATGGGCTGGGCCTGGTTTTTGGGTGGTACGGGTCACTGTATTAATTAATTAATAATTAATGCGCACGGTGTTCTCTAATTGTTTAGAGGCAGGTAGGGCCATAATTTCAGTACGGTATCAATATACTAAATGTAGTATACTGAATGCAGAATAATAATGTATTTTTGTTTGGGCAAAACAGGTGCATGTTGGGCCTCTAATGTCTGTTGGAACAGAGATGGGTACTGGTCTGGAAATAAATAAATAAGGACGTTTGTAAGGATATTTGTGCGTCTAAAATGAGGCTCATACCAGCGTATCTGTGAGTTGCACAAAGTGCGGAATAATAGACTGGTATGTCTAGGTGAGGTATGTAAACTTTGTTTGGGGATAATAGTCTGTGTAATGCTCTAATTAATTGTGTGATGGACATGTGCACAAATCAATAGGATATGTAAGCAAAATAAATTAAAATAGTGCAATAAATCCTAAATTGCTAAAAATAATTTTAAAATGTCGAAATCTGGTCGAGGGAGTTTATAAAACTTCTTGCCCCCATTTGATCCGATTGGTTCCCAGGGATTCAATACTATAACCAACAAACCAATCAATCAAAAAAAGCCCCAAAATGTTTATAAAACGTATTTTTTCCCTTATCTTTGCATACCTTCGTATTAGGTATATGTAATACAAGAGAAATTTGTTGAGGTCAGTCCCGAGGACAGGGATGCAGCCCTCACGCACGCCTCCATGGTCCTCTTCATCTTGAGACCCATCCTCGATCCCAACCAACCAACCAAGCAAAAGAGAAAAAAGAAGCAAACTCTTTTATGAACATAAATGTATGAAACTGAATCAATCAATCAACTGGTTATGGAGGATAGGGAGGAGGTGATTGATTTAGGGGTCGAGGCCAAGGCCAAAGCAGTGGTAGTGCCACCCCTGCGCGCATGATCCGAATAAAAACTAGAAGTTGTCGGATTCCCTCTTCCACGACGATAAGAAGGGGGAGGAGAGATTGATCGGACGATCAAACACCATTCACAACGAATTAATACAAAATTAGGTTTCACGAGGGGAGGAAATTAGGGTTAGGGCTGACGGGGTAGAATAAAAAAGTAACATACCGATGACCAGTTGATATAAGGATGTTTGTCATGCCTCCTTTTACTATCCTCGCACCTGAACCAAGGCCGTCTCCCGACCTGCTGTCATGCCCCAATCTCCTACAGGCTAATCGGCCATCCCCGCTAGGCGAGAATCACCGCGCCAGCGCTTCCACGGGACGATCGCTTGATCCATCTGGGCGTGATGCCGTACGAGCGTAAGTCGCGCTCGTGCAAGGCCGTGGTTCTGGCTGGCGGTAAGAGGTCTAAGCCACAGAGTCGCACAGATTGTCCGAGTGCAACAGAATAATAAACGCAAAGGCGATTGGTAACAAGTTTACTAAGTCTTCAATAGCGGAAGCATTGAATAACACAAGTATATAAGTAAAGCAAACTCTTTATTGATATTGAACAAGTGTTACAAGCGGCGCTAGGCCGAGATTACAAGTCACTCAAGCCTCTCTCTCTGAAACAGTAAAAGCGTGCCAAGTGGCTATATTTATGGAATGATACATAGGCGATGTTCCAACATTATGTCTTGTATATATGCTTCAGTTCCGGACACAATGCTCCAAGGTTACAGAGTAAACTCCACATCTTAGCATGCACAAAGGAGGCATCCGCACCGATCGAGGTTCTCCCGCACCCTGCAAATAATCTAGTGGGTTATCTGTACATGAATGCACTGGTGGGGAGGCTACTCGCCCGCTCGATAATCTAAACACGTTCAATAGGTTTCGTGCACCATCTATTTAGTTATCTTTCTAATCTTTTCTAGGATCAGTTTCATGGCAATGATGAATAGCCTAACTCGTGTGGCAGTGTGCCGTACAATATAAGAAAAAAACGGTGAGACTTACCAACTTACCATCTGTCCTTCCCTGTCCAAGGCAAACATAGTTATTTCAAGCACGAGCAACGTATATAATAAAATTCAGGGGCAACTAGCATATGCAAACACAAGTTTTTCAGTGCGAGATTATGTTTCGGTGCACGAGTGACTCAGATTACCAGGTGTGTCGCATAAGATATTGAAGTGTTCCGTATGTATAAGTGTGTTATACCATGATCGTTCAGGTATTTCAGGTATTCTCGATGTGATGTAATGACTCGCACGCGAATACCGCTAAGCGAGGATGACTTATCTATATGAACAATTGTTGCTGGCATAGCCATAAAGGACCTGATTTATAATCTCGGGACACAGATGATGGAGGTACATGTATCGCTGCCAGTCATCCCGTCATGTCTGTGAGACTATCCTGCGTTCCATCCCGATCGGATCGGCCCCGGTGTCCCGGAGACCGTCCGTGGAACGAGATCCGAAGATCCCCCTTGATTCCAAGTTGTCCGCGACACGCAGTCTTGGGTCTTCCAATTTTACACAACTTGACATGATAATCTATGATTCTTTTCTGAATGAGATTTGCTCCGCGAGCTATGATTCTTGCTTGACATGATTCTCTTTAGATGGAAACTTGACATGATTATCATTCAGGTATAAATTTTATATGATTCTCGTTCAGTGTTCAACTTGCCTTGATGCATTCCCCTGGTGCGGGGACTGCCTTGGCGACCTAACAGTCCTGGATACGTGCAGGTTCATATTGCACAGAAGGGCTATTCGATAGTCTCCTGGCTGACTCGATGCATGCACGCTACCGATATCGTTTACTTGATTGTGGCTTAATTTCGTGTAGCAAACATTTGAGTCGAGGCAACATTACAAGTCAACATATAAGCAGGCAAGCATTGTAATCATAAGAAAACTTAAGCATTTATGTTGGCTCGGGCTTGAGGGTAAGCCGATGAGTGAAACCGTAAAGGGACTTACCGAGCAACACAATCTAGGGTCGTGAAGTATAGCAAGTAAAGTAGTGCACTACGAAGTATATGTATATCGTTTTACTCGCGGCATAACGTGGCCTAGTTGCATAAGACAAAGTTAGCATGCAAGGGTCTAATTATAAGCAAAGTTTCATTTCCATGTTCTAGCACAAGCAATACAAGTTAAGATTATTCTCTTAGCTAGGTGCGTTGTATTCTTATTAGCATGCAGGGGGTGATTCACCTAGCGACTAGCATGAAACATCCATATTTTAAGTGTGCTGGCTAAGCAAAGACAAGTTCATCGTAGCCACCCACCTTAGCGATGATTCGCCTTGGTCGAGCGATACTCCGAGCGAGCCTCTAAAAGCCTAATCCGGAACTCTTGAAGGGCCAAGTCTGGAAATCCTTTGTCTCAAACGAGTCTCGCTGAAGCAAAATGGGTCGGGACGTTGCACTTTTGCCATTTGAATCGGCAGTCCGCTTGAGCGGAATGGGTCATTACACTTGCTGCCCGTCACAACCTCCCGACTATTCGATGACGCGCGTCTGACCTCGACCTAAGCCGCTTCCGACTCTGATGGCTCCATCCGCCTAGGATTTCATTTAGAAAGAGGAAAAATATTGAGGGACTAAAAGACGGGAGAAAAGGAGAAAGCAAGAGAAATATAGGGATCGAGGGAATACAAAGGTTGGATATGATATCCTTTCTGATCCTAACACTTTTATATGTCACATGCAACTCACGTGACATAAACTTTACCCTTTTTATTTTTTAGTAATTTTAGTAACAGGTGTAACCGTTAGTAAAAAAATATTGTGTGTTACAAATTTAAAATTTTATTTTTTGTTATTTATACCTTTTTTTACCATTACAAAATTGTAACGGTAAAAAACCGTTAGGAATTGAAAAAATTTTGTGTTAGGAAAATCTTATTTTTGTGTAGTATATATATATATATATATATATATATATATATATATATATATATATATATATATATATATATATATATATATATAAAATTCTGATCCTATTCAGATACATGCTATTCAGCAATCCTTTCAGGATGATTATCTGTGTACCATCTAAAATGAGTTAATATAGGACACCTAAGATTCTCTAATATATATATATATATATATATATATATATATATATAAAGAGAGAGAGAGAGAGAGAGAGAGAGTATTATTATTATAACATGGCCACGTTGTAATTAATCCTCCTCATAATTCTCGACTTAAGTTCATGTAATATTTCAAATCACAATGCATTTCATAAATTTGTATTTTTTTTAATTTACTTCTATCCACTGTCATTATTCTTTTTTGTAAAACTTAACATCATAGTATAATGGCTCAATTTATATCATACAGATACGAGTTGACTCGAAAACTATTTGCTATTAGAGCATCCTTAGTAAGGCTCATCTCCGGTCCCATTTCTAAATCTAGAATTTTCGGTCCCATCCAAAGTTCATTTTGTAGAATAATAAGTTCTATTCTTAGTCCCAATTTTCAGATTTTTGGTCTCATCCCACCCATGAGAGCTATAGGTTGGGCCTCCCAATTTCTAGATTCTAGATTGTAGGAATCTATTTTGTAGAATAGTAAGTCCCAATTTGAAGTCCAACTTTTTAGATTCTAGATTTTATATTATTTTTTTTACATCAATTTTTACCACATAATCTCTGAAACCGGAACTCACTTTATTATTTTCTACTATTTTCTTACAAATCTAACCTATTCTACATTTATCTTTTATTTAAAATTTTGAGTCACAATTGTATTGGAGAGTCAAACTAATGCTCTTATAATAGCTTGACCGACAGAGATGATTTGAAAGAACAAAACCATTAGGGGTACCTGTAATTTATCCTAGTAGTAACTATAGATGCCACCTTTCTAAAAGGTTTAGAAGATTAGCACATTGTGAGGTGCTATGCAAAAGCCAAAGCATCCAAATAATCTCTCCCAAACAAAACCAAACCACCACCGCACGTTTTTCTCGCCTTGAACATTCCAATCCACCAACCAATCTTCAGTGTTCTCTATCCATTTTCCAATGCTCATTTTTATAGCAGACAGCCCATCGTGGCCGTCCAATTGTTTCGAAAGCGACGGCCACGGAATCCCCGGTCCACGCTGGGTGACGTCGTCGCGAGGCGGCCACTCGGTTTTGCAACAAAGTCTCTTTTCACGTGTTGGGGTTTGGACTTCACAAAGTGCGTCTGAGAAAATTCAGGTCGGGTGTAGGATCCGACCCGCTAACTTTTTTGGGCACTTGCTTTCTTCCACCTAAGCCTTAGCCCACAGTATCCCTTCCAAAAAGAAAAACCGCTTGTTCCGTTCTCCTCCTCCTTCCTCTTTCCTCCTTTTCTTCTCCATTCGTAAATTCCGAAAATCCTAACCCTAATTATAGGGTTGGCGGGATGGATCCGAACCCGATTTCGGACTTCTGGATCGACGAAGGCGTTGTCGGCGACGGCGAGCTGCGGTGCGCGCTCGAGAGCTTCTGCGACATGCCGCCGGACGATGGGTACGCGAAAACCTAACCCTAATTGCTTCTCTGAATTGGTTGATTGCGATGCACGTCGGAGATTGTTATGCGGTTGCTTTAAGATTCGTGCATCTGATGGGAAATTTTTCTGGGCAGTGTCGGATTCCAGGACGGGTTCGGAGACGATGGCTGCTGTCTGGATCAGTCGAACATTAGGAAAAGGTATATAATTTGCGGTTATTTAGCTTAATTTTTTTTGTGAAATTTGGAGTTTTATGGATTAGCCGAATAAAAAGTAGTTTTTTCTATTTGGTTGATTTCAACAAATATTGAATTTAGTCTGTTGGATTCTTGAAGGTAAAAAAAATAGAGATTACGGGATGAATTTGGAGTCATGTTGATTTGGAACGGGGACTCAAAGTTCAATTAATCTAATTATAGAATTAGAGTTTGTAGGAGATTTAAATAGTGAACAAGTTCTTTATATTATTTTAACAAAAAATGGTAGAAGGAAGCCTATTTATGTTTTGGCTTTCAGATTAACTTTATTTGCACGACTTACCAGAAGAGCGTGATTCAGTCGGTAAGACTTCGAGGAATGCCCCAACTTTGACAATGAGGAAGAGGCCTTCAAAACGATAAATTATTCAATGTGCTATCCTCACCACGTGGCAATGGTGAGACCTTGCTCCCTTCCAATAATAACATGACACACTACTAAACTAAATTAGAGGAAGAAAATAGAGATTGATGTGTCATGCTGTTATTGGAGGAGAGCAAGGCCTTACAACTGCCACTTGGTGAGGCCGACCCACTAACTAATGTCTCCTTCAACTACTATTTTGACTCATCCAGTTACGGTAGCCAACTCCTTGTCAAGAAAGAAGATTACACGCGTGGACACGAGAACGACATACTCGATTCATATTTGACTTTGGTTTTTGAAGTTGTTTTATGTTGGATTACGTTTTCGTCGATTGCTTGGTTCTAAGATGTTGTCAATTGAAGGAGATTGCTCAAACGGTCATCCAAGCAAGACAACAAATCCTTAGGCGAAAACATCGGGATAAGTTTGGTTGAATATGAGAAGAAAACTCACACTTAACTCATTGGTTTCTCACATAGTATAAAAGTATATTTTATTCTCGTTCATCATGTGTTTCTTTTTTTATAGCTATAACTAAACCATAAGATAACACAATAATTCAAAAGATAAACGAATAATCCTATGAAAGATAAACTTTCCATCCAAACTGATCTCAAGATAAACAAATAACAACAAAGATAAACACTTAATCTAGTGGGAGATAATTCTCTATCAAAAGCTGGTAAATGAGTTAGAAGAAGAGTTTTTCAGTGTTCTAAATGGCGACCGTCTCGACTGCCTATAATAATTCAAAAGATAAACAAATAATCCTATGGAAGATAAACTTTTCATCCAAACTAATCTCAAGATAAACAAATAACAACAATGATAAACACTTAATCTAGTGGGAGATAAATCTCTAATCAAAAGCTGGTAAAGGAGTTAGAAGATTTTTTCAGTGTTCTAAATGACGGCCGCCTCGATGACCTAGGCGGTAGACGGTCTCTCTTTGCACCGCTTTTCGGTAGGCGGTGAAGTAGACAACTAATGGAGCTTTGGCGGCGTAGGTGGACGCCTAGGCGGAGCAAATACCTAACAAGATATTTTGGCCAAACGGTTTTGTAAGCATTATGGACCTACAATTCACTTTTATAACAAGCTTAATAAATCTTTGTTCTACAATATAGTTATGCATAAAATATCCTTAAAATATGTATATAATACAAAAAACTGTGGTAAAATAATAAAAAATGTCCAAAATGTATCAATCGTCTAAGTGGTGTCTAGGCGGTAGGCGGACTCTTTTCGCCGCGCACCCGTCTGCCGCCGTTTAGAACATTGAATTTTTTTCATAACAAATATATCTCAATTTCTCAACCAAAATGTCTTGCGTAGTTTTTGTGAGTTGATTAGTTCAGAATCAGACTCGTCTCTGTCTTGTGCTGCGTCTTGGACAAGTCTAATCTCCACCACGTATGGATTGGGCATATACAAAGTAGTTTACGTCTTTTCAATAGAAAAATGAGAATTTATTTTGCTGGATTATTGGAGAAGAATAGAGATCATTGCTCATTTCGTCATCTACAATTAGATCTTCACACCTTAGATGTCACTGTCTCCTAGGAGGCCAATGGATCTCATTAAGAACCTCGTTTCGATGGTTCTTACTTAGGACCGACTTGGGAGCTCCTTTTTTGGCGATAGGAGCATGTTTCCTCGATGATAGGAGCGCTTCTCATAACAGGATTAAAATTTTAAAAGATGACAATTTTTGGAAAATGAGTTAGAGAATTTTTAATGTATGTTCATCAAATTATGAAAAAACTAAGGATTACTTACCTTGACATTATAAAAATTACCATGCCATTGTAACTTGAACTTTATAAATTCTAATAAATATTAAGATATCTATAAATTTTGATAACAATAATTAATAAAGATAAAAAAATTATTAGCGTATACTTCCATCACATTCCCAACTCCCATCACATTCCCAACTTTAGACTATTCTAAGTAGTCGCGTTCCTCCGCTTCCGCTTCCGAGCTTCACACTACAGAGCTACTAGTACATGCAAACAGCCTCAACATCATTGATACGTTTGGTGTCATTGTGGTGTACGACATGTGTCTAACACGTCACGACCAGGACAAAATGCTGTTTTTGACTGTATGTGCTTCCTAGATACAAAGAAAATGCGCAATCCATTTATTAAGTTGATGATAACTGATTGTTTTTTGTGAAGAATGAAGTTCGATTACATATTATATTTTCGTACACTAATTCCTCCCAAAATGAAAAATCTTAGTTTGTTTGATCTTGTTTGCTTTGATCTATAGCAATGACTTGTCATAGGCTAGAATACTCAACAATGTAGCTAATACTTGTAGCTTTTCTCATCTCTAGGGGTATTGTAGCTTGCTTTATGTTGAGCATTTTAGCTCGTGTGGCTTCTTATGTTCCTCTCCATCATCTCTCCGTTGGGTACTTGCTTATTCTCCTTTAATTTCAGAGCTGTGTTTTGAGTATAAACTTGTTGAACTCGATGTTTATCAAATCTATGGATTCGTCTCTTGCATCCTATTCCCCACTACTCTCATGTTCAGGTCCACTTGAATAGTAGAAACCAACTTGTCTAGCAGAAGGAAGCTGAGTTAGTGTAAGCAACCCCTTCATATGTGTTGCAGGATGTTTGTGTGCCTTAAAGACCTTTTTATCTACGAATAGAGGATTTACCATGCCTTTATGTTCTTTTTCATCTTTATGCCAAACCGTATAGCTAATGTGAACGAGGAAACAGAGAAACCAAGATTCACATTTTAAAATGTCACATAATAGGTGTAAATGTCATTGGTTGTGGTGGTGATCGGTTCTGTATATTCATCATCATCATCCAAGCCTTCTCCCGTCATAAAAGAAGCAGTTTGCAAAGGTAGACAAACCTATCATTTTGATCATGCAGTTTCAGCTCACACAACCAAGGAGCACCCTCAAATTTTCATTTGAGTATAAAAGTGCTTAACCGATGGATAAAATTATATGATTTTGCTATAGGAAATTGCAGTAATCTCCATGACGCATTACGACAAGTGTGAAAAGGATTTGACATTCACAACAGTTAAACTATATTTGCATGATCTATGATATTTCTACCTGACATCCATATAGAGTTCGTTTTGAAATTTGTGAAAGATGTCTGTTACGTGGCATGCTAGGTGCTTCCATTTGTAAGGAATTTGATAAATGGTTGCCCAGCTGCTAGAAAATGTTTATTATTTGAACCTCTTCTTTGCCTGCAAGAACTGAAATATTTCTGTAGGTTTGCTTGTTTTCAGGCAGAAATTACTGTGCGACTGATTGCAGCACCCATCTTACCTTTCACTTAATCATCTTCAAGTATTTTTGGAGTAACCTTGGAAAATTGAGATGATTTCTTCTAAACTTCTCCACAGTGATGTAAATGTGACATTTTTATAGTCATAATGTTTTATTTATATGTGGAACTTCTATTATGAGTTTGAATCTATTAGATGCATTAAGATGCAAGATGCCAGAACTACGTATAATCTTATGAAAAAGAAGTATAGTTCGCTTTTTTTTGTTGTTTCTCAAAGTTGCAAGTTTGTGGAAGTTCTTGTTGATTCATTTATTGCAAGTTTGTGGAAGTTCTTGTTGATTCATTTATGTTACATGTTTATAGTTTACAGTATTATACGATTCTTTGTTTATTCCTCAGCAGCAACATCATCATAATCCTCCTCCAAGCCTTCTCCCATCAGAATGGGGTCGGCTATGGTGCGTAAGAAAGCTTCGTACAAGATTTGACAAAGTTTTATGATCGACTGTGGTCGTGGCGTCAACCCTCTATGTTGGTGCCAAATTCCTAGTCAAGGTAGTCATGAGCATAAGAGGAGCATGCTATAAAACCTAGGGGGCCAATTAATCAAGGAGCACTCTCCAAGTTCCCGTAGACTATAAAGAGTCTAGACGAAAAGATAAGATGGTACAATTCGCTCTAGGGAATTGCATTCATCTCTATGACATATTAAACAAAAGAGTAAAGGAATGATAAATCCCAAATTAAAAAAAAAAGGTAGGTCGATTGGGTTTTATGATAACAGTCATGTAGTTTACAAATTCTATTTTTTTCTCTACTAATACACTCTTTTTAGTTGCATTTTGACCACTTGTTCTATTGGAATATCTTGTAGGTCTAGTATATTCCACAACATATATCACCTTAATTTTTAGTTTATAGGGAAACTAAAAATACACAGGACCTTAATTTTGTAGAGCAAGAGATGAATCATGCACAGGGCCCAAGTCTAAAGCATGCCGTGAGAAGCTGAGGCGGGACAAATTGAATGACAGGTTGGTAGGCGATCATCATTTCTTTTGTTTTATCTTGCTGTATGCAAAATATAAATTTCTTCTTTGCCCTTTTGATTTGAAAAAAAAAATACTTGATTTTTTGCTACCTCATTTCAGGTTCTCAGAATTGAGCTCTGTCCTTGACCCTGGTAGGCCTCCAAGGTCTGATAAATCGAGTATACTAAGTGATGCAGCTCGTTTGCTGGTACAATTGAAGGCTGAAGCAGAACAACTCAAGGAATCAAATGAAAAGCTTCAAGAAACAATCAAAGAACTGAAGGTTTGAGCTTACCAGTATTTGTTATCTTTACTATAACACAATTCAGACTTGAGGTTTATATAATTCATATGTAACACACTAAGCAGATACTCATCTATCCTAATACTCAAGTATTTGCCCTGGGCTAGCTTCCTCTCCTTCCTCTCAAGTTTGTTATGTGTTTAGTGTGAATTGAATTGGTATGAATTTCTACTAAGGTAAAGTTATAACAAAGTCTAAAGTAGTTGTCAAATTGGAAAACAAAAATCGAGATATATTATTTTTCCACATCGAGTTTCCTTAAGCCTTCTAATTTCCACACACCCTTGTTACTCTCGGGACTTAATTAAAAGATAAATGAACAAGGTAAACATAGTTTCTGATATACGTTGCAGTCTACCCTCTGTTGATCCAAAATTTGTGGTCGAGATTCAGAAGCTTCAGCAAACAAGTTTGCCTTCCGAGATCTCGATTCCAACAAATCACTATAAATATATATAACATTTCTGATTACAACTTGCTCCAAAGAAAACAAAAGAATCAAAAATCAATCTATGTTCTTCCTTGCAATCGCAGTTGCAGAAGGACAGAACAAGTTACAAATAGAGGAGAAGTAGAAGAGGAAGAAGAAGGATTATGGCTTGCTGGGTTATAAAGATTACCGTTGCTCAAAGCAAGATTCGCCCCACACGATATGCTCCCAGGAAACAAGTTCTCGAAGAACTTCTGGAACGCTCGCGTCATCTCTCTCCTGGACTCGCACGATCTCCTGGACTCCTCTTGGCGGCGCAATAGCCTCTCTTCAACTCTCTCTCACGAATTCTGTTTTAAATTGATCTTTCTAATGAGGATTGAGAAGAGAGTATTTATAGAGGAACCTGGCCACCTAGTCGGTTACAAAGAGATAAGGACTAAATTAATTCAAAAAGACATAATCTTTTCATAACCGAATCTGAACTTGCCAGCACGGCAGTGCAGCGGCCCAGTGCACAAGCGCGCAGCAGCACAGTGGCGCATGAGCCCGCGCAACGCCAACTCAGCACCTGCTCAAGCACCCTGCTCATCCGTTCGTGCATGCACCTGCGCATGCAACCGCGTTAGCAACAACGCATGCAACTCGCGCATAATTGAGCCATGAGCGCATCAAATGTGCATAAGCGCCATGCGCCGATGCTGACGTGCTAAGTGCAAAGTACAAAGTACGCTAACAAAGGGCCATTTTGCGCCCTTGAGTCCGAGTCCGAGTCGCTAAGTCCCTTTGGAGCTTAGCTCCTATGGAATAAATTTCAAGAGCATGACAAAAAGCTTAAAAGCTTTCATGGATGAGTTAATCATTTTTTATCCTAATAAAACACCCCCACATGGCATCCATGTGCCCCACCACACCCCATATACACATCTCAACACAAGCAAAGCATTATATTGAGATACCCACTTGGTAGTGTAGCCAATGTGGGACTATCTTTCATAGTCCAAAGGCAAAAACACCAACAGTCTCCCACATATCTCAATATATGGGTTGAGCGTTCTCCATAGTGACTACCGATCATGCATTAGGATAGATGTCGCTTCGACTTGAATCTTTCCGTATGGGTCAAATAACAATATGATGCAAGAATGGACTAAGCCTTGGATTCTGCACCATAGTTGCAATTCTTCTCACTTACACAATGACATCAACTGTGCTTCTGGTTGCACATTAAAGGTCTTGTGCATGCCTGGTTTTGGTGTATGTATATTGGGCATCTACAAGTTTTTCATCAAGAGACGGCATGTATCTCTTTTTATACACTTTAGGTGAGTTCTTTTAAAGAGTCCTTGGCATGAAGCATTGCGCTTCCTTGCGGTGCTACGCCGCTATGACATGACCTAAAGCTGAGGTTCACTCCCTCATGTGGTGTCATCCACTTTAGCATGAGGTCTCAGTCTCTTTGTAGTACCAACTACCCAGCATGAAGCCTTGTACTTCCTTACGGTGTTACACCGTTGTGACATGGCTCGTGGAGCCGAGGATTACATCTTTTACCTCTGTGGTGTCACACCACTGTAACATGAGGTCACCGGCCTCTTTGTAGTACTGCCTACCACTTTTTACTCTATAGCATTAGGCTACCTGCCTATGTGCGGTGCTATGCCAATATGACATGGCTCGAAGCCGAGGTTCACTCCCTTGTATGGTGTCACGTCACTGTAGCATGGGATACACGTCCCTTGTAGTGCTGAAACTACCATGCTTCCTGTAAAGCACACCAGACATTCACTCTGTCTGAGAACTCATTAAGGCGTCAAAGCCATTCTCCTACCTGGAAATGTTCTGTTCAAGAACAAATAGTAGACCACAGTGGTTCCGGGTACGTATCCCACAATGTCCCTGAGGACTACCCAGTGTACCTGATATTCTCCCAGTCAATGATCCTTGTTTGAACCAAAAGCTAGATGCCTAGTAGCATAAAACTTTATGATAGAATTACAAAGACTATCATAATGTCTTTAAGCCCATTTTAATTGCCGTGTCCTCGACCAGCTAGCGCTTGAGGCCTTTGGTGAACGGATTCGCCAGGTTCTTCTGGCTCCGAAAATCAATCACGGCAATGACCCCAGTCTTTATCAGATCATTCACTGCCCTGTGCCTCAACCGCACAGTCTTCTTCTTACCATTGAAGATGTCATTTGATGCCACCACTGTTGTCGTTGTCACGCCCCGATCTTTCGCGGAATCGGCCATCTCCGCTAGGCGCGAATCACCGCGCTAGCGCTCTTGCAGGACAATCGTTCCTATCTGGACGTGATGCCGCACGAGCACAAGCTGCGTCCGTGCAAGGCCATGAATCCGAACAGGGAAAATAGCTAAGCAACATAGTCATACAGATAGTCTCCAATGCAGCAGAAATTTGAATGACACGAATAAACGGCTGTTCGATAACTAGTTCACCAAGTCGATATAGCGGAAACATAGAATAAATACAAGTATGAAACATAAACAAGCTCCTTTATTGATAATGAATAAAGTTACAAGCGGCGCTAGACCGAGATTACAAGACGCTCGAGCTCTCTCTCTATCACTTATAAAGGCATGCCAAGCGGCTTACAACTTGGGATGATACATAGACGATGTTTCAACATTATGTCTTGTATAAGTGTTTCAGCTCCGGACGCAACACTACAAGGCTCCAGAGCGAACTCTACGCCTTTGTGCGCACGAGGGGACACTCCCCACCGAACGAGGTTCTTCCGCACCCTGCAAACAATTTGGTGGGTTATCAGTACATGAATGCACTGGTAGGGAGGCTTCTCGTCCGCTCGACAAATCCAAACACGTTATATAGGTTCCGTGCACCATCTATTAAGTTATCTTTCTATTCTTGCCTTAGGATCAGTTTCATGGCAAAGATGTAAAGCCTTACTCGTGTGGCAGTGTGCCGTGTGATATAAGAGAAACACGACAAAACTTACCAACTTACCATTGTTCCTTCCCTGTCCAATGATACAATCGAGTTAACCAAGCACAAATATATACATATATTTAAATCCAAGGAATCACATAGCGAACACATGTATGCTACGTGCGTATTTCTAAATCAGGTGCACGAGTTTGCTTAAATTGTGATACACAAGTTACTTTGTTTCTCAGATTCAGGCGTGTTACTCAGGTTATTCAAATGATTATAAAACTCAGGTTACACAGATTACTTGTTCATTTCTCAGGTTACTCAAATTCAGATTTCTTAGACGCAATGCAATGACTCGCACGCGGATTGCCATAATCGAGCCCGACTTAATCTATATGAACGGGTCGCTGGCCTACATGCCATTATGGACATAGTCGCAATAAGACGGTGGTCCCGGTGCCCCGGCGACAGACCGAACTTATCCGTGTTAGCTACAACTAGCGCGACTACCGGATTTTTCCCTAGACCGGATCGGTCCCTGTGCCCCGACGTCCCGTCCGTAGTAATCAAGCTTGTGCACAAGCATCCGCGACCAAGCGAGTCTCTCTTATTTGTTCTTTCTTTTTCTTTTGATATCTTCTTCTTATGAGTAAACGATAATAGTTGTAGACGCAGGTAATGAGGCTCGCTACAAGCCATCCTAGGCCGTTCCTGACTCATTAGTTCTTTGCATATTTCTTTATTACGGTCTCCTCGAACCATTCTTTTAGTGCCATTCTCTTAGTGCCATTCCTTAGTGCCATTAATTTTAGTCATTCGTTACTTGCATCTTACTTTTATATTTTCTTATCATCTTTGCAGCTCCCGGTATGGGAACTACCCTGGCGACCCAACGGTCCCGAAGCCGTTCCATGTTTTCTATTACATGGCTCGGAACGACTATTTTGATAGTCTTCCTGTCTCAGGTGAGTGAATCATGTTTCGTGTTGTGTTTTAGGCCGTGGCATGAATCTACGAGACTAGCATTGAAAGAAGATAAGCGAGTACTAGTTAGCACATAAAGCAGGCAATCATCGAAACCATAGAAATATAAACTGCTACGCTAGCACGAATCTAACAGGGTTAGTGAGAGGATTGAAACCGTGTAGAGGCATATGGTGCAGCGCATAAGGGAACTATCAAGTTACTTCTTTACCATGTTCTATGCAAGCAATACATGATGGAATTATTCCATTAGCTAGGTGCATTGTACTCTTTATTAGCATGCAAGGGGCGATTCGTCTAGCAACTAGCATGTATCGTCCGCATTTTTAAGTGTGCAGGCTTAGCAAAGACAGGTTCATCGTAGCCACCTACCTTAGCGATGATTCGCCTCGGTCGAGCGATACTCCGAGCGAGCCTTTGAAAGTCTAAGTCTGAACTCCTGAAGGGCCAAGTCTGAAATCCTTTGCCTAGTCTTCTCGCTGAGCAAATCGGATCGGGTCGTTGCACTAGCGCCGTTTGAATCGGCTCTCCGCTTGAGCGGAACGGGTCGTTACATTATACACCACTCAGAAAAAGTCTCGTCCTCGAAACTTCCTGAGCGCAAACCGTTCTATCGCAAACTATCGAATATATCTCAAGCATAACAATCGGTATCACTAGATCCGTTCCAACACAACTTTCTACTCGTTCCCTAATCCGTGTCGCGTGTATGCTGGGTCTGTCTCGTTGAATGACTCCATCATTCAATCTAAGTTCTGACTCGGTCTCTACTGCGCCTTAGCGCGGATCATATATCGCTTAACGCGGGGTACGTTATGATCCATCTTGAATGGCGATCTAAGGCCGAGGCAAACTTATCCAAATCGATATACTCGTCCAAACGTATCTAACATATTCACTTGCACTAGCATTCGAGATCAGCATATCGCGAGTCTGGATCATAGACATATTCAAGGCGTCCCTCAAACATATGCATGTCAACCAACTTAGCAATAGTGAAGTCTTTGCACTCGAGTTCAACATATCACTGAGTCTTGGATCGTGCACACGTTCAAGGCGTCCCTCAATCATATGCATTCAACCGAACTTAGCGAAAGTGAATTCGGACAAGCTACTCGCGAAAATCTTAAGGGTTCTCGTCTTATGAATCACAATGATACCTCCAATACTCGTCCCAATTTCTAAGGTCAAACCATTGTTCTTTCGTACGGGACATTCTGTCCAAGCTCGTTTCAATCAGATTTCTAAACATCGAGCACAGATCATTATATCCATATCAACACGTTCATTTGCACAGAATCCGGGTCCGTTTAGCAAACCGTTCCTAAGACACGTTCGTTCAATTAAATCCACGATATATCCATGTTGCAAGTCAAACCCATCGATTTGCATAGTCTATCTTCTCAATTACGTTTGATAGAATTCATCTATCCATTATAAATCTAGACTACCAAGCCATGATTCAATTCTAAATCTTCGACCTAAATCATAAACTCTAAGTCATCCAACAAGATTCATGTATCCGTTCACGAAACCATCAAGCGTGTCTTACTCCATGTTCTAGACTAACTCATCCTTGTAACACTTCATATTCACTTGTATTCCCAAACTCGTCTTATCGTGTCGAACCACAAGTCAAGACGATCCTTTGATTGTCGCGCTCTGGTCTTCCGCAAGTTCGATCATCCTTGCTGGACGTGAGTTCACCACGCCAACGCTTCCGTTGGATAATCGTTCTAATCCGGACGTGACGCATGTACGAGCATGGAGTTACGCTCACACAAGACAAGAACGTCAAACGTTATGGTTATCATCAAAACGATCGAGACACCTTATCATTACACTTCGCTCCATCCAAGTTATATATTAATCCACCAAGTCACGTTCATCCATTAACCGTTCATGCCGTAATCATAATTCGTCTAGCCAATTCGTCCAACTTTAATGTTACCATGCTACCGTTCGATCAATTCCACAGTCTACTTCTGGCATTTCTCAAACAACTTAAGTTCAAATCCTCAAGCCAATGTCTATCCACTTCGTTACGTTCCATTTCATCGAGTTCGTTTGAATAATTATCGAACATGTTTCCGCGAGTTCGATTATCCCCGCTAGACGTGAAATCACTACACCAGCGCCCGCGGGATAACCGTTCTCATTTAGGCCCGATGTCGAGTATTACCTTTTGAACTAGATTTTAGATCGTCCAAGTCAAGATTAAATCCGTTATCGCCTACCTCAATCATTGAACCAAATTTTTTTAACTTGCATCAATCCATGTTATCTTTCAACTTATCGATATCGTATCAAGTCTTCCAAATTTGAAACCATAACATTCATACTCAAGCTAAAATTCCATCAAGCGATATCCCACTCAATCCACATTTTCGATGCATGCTATCTTCCATATCCTAGATTATTCCATCGCGCTATTATAAGTCTGACTTATACTTACCTGAACGATATCCCAATTTCGTTCGCAAACTTGCTCGCACCCAAGGGTCTTATCGTACGATACTCAACACAACTTAGTCGAAAGGCTGTGTGCATAGCTAACTGTCCAAACGATATTCTATCTCGCACACTAATCCGCTTGGTGTTTACGTATAGGTATTCGGGTTCGCATATAACTTGCAATTTCAAGTACGAGTCTATATCACACGAGATCTGACACAGTTCGGCACAAAGGCCTTCACATAACAATTCCGTTCAAGCATTCATATCATTCACATGCACTTTCAAAAATATTTAGACTCATTGAATGTAACATCCCAACTGGACAATGAGAGCGTTTCGTACATGACCCATGAACGAGCTTTCGAAACTGAAAAAATTGATAAGAAGTCCAAGGATGTAAAGCCGTACTCTGATACCAATATGTCACGCCCCGATCTCTTCCAGAATCGGCCGTCCCCGCTAGGCGCGAATCACTACGCCAGCGCTCCCGCAGGACGATCGTTCCCATCTCGACTTGATACCGCACGAGCACAAGTTGCGCCCGTACAAGACCATGAATCCGAACAGGCGGGGAAATAGCTAAGCCACAGAGTCGTACATATAGTCTTCAATGCAGCGAAAATTTGATTGACACGAATAAACAGCCGTTCGATAACTATTTCACCAAGTCGATATAGCGAAAACATAGAATAAACACAAGTATGATACATAAACAAGCTCCTTTATTGATAATGAATATGGTTACAAGCGGCGCTAGGCCGAGATTACAAGACGCTCAAGCTCTCTCTATCACTTATAAAGGCGTGCCAAGCGGCTTACAACTTGGGATGATACATAGGCGATATTCCAACATTATGTCCTGTATATGTGCTTCAGCTCCGAACACGCAACATTCCAAGGCTCCAGAGCGAACTCCACGGCTTAGCGCGCACGAGGGGACACTCCGCACCGAACGAGGTTCTCCCGCACCCTGCAAGCAATCTGGTGGGTTATCAGTACATGAATGCACTGGTGGGGAGGCTTCTCGCCTGCTCGGCAAATCCAAACACGTTATATAGGTTTCGTGCACCATCTATTAAGTTATCTTTCTAGTCTTGCCTTAGGATCAGTTTCATGGCAAAGATGTAAAGCCTTACTCGTGTGGCAGTGTGCCGTGTGATATAAGAGAAATACGACAAAACTTACCAACTTACCATTGTTCCTTCCCTGTCCAATGATACAATCGAGTTAACCAAGCACGAATATATACATATATTTAAATCAAAGGAATCACATAGCGAACATATGTATGCTACGTGCGTATTTCTAAATCAGGTGCACGAGTTTGCTTAAATTGTGATACACAAGTTACTTTGTTTCTTAGATTCAGGCGTGTTACTCAGGTTATTCAAATGATTATAAAACTCAGGTTACACAGATTACTTGTTCATTTCTCAGGTTACTCAAATTCAGATTTCTTAGACGCAATGCAATGACTCGCACGCGGATTGCCATAATCGAGCCTGACTTAATCCATATGAATGGGTCGCTGGCCTACATGCCATTATGGACATAGTCGCAATAAGACGGTGGTCCCAGTGCCCCGGCGACAGACCGAACTTATCCGTGCTAGCTGCAACTAGCACGACTACGTAATTTTTCCCTAGGCCGGATCGGTCCCGGTGTCCCGGCGCCCCATCCGTAGGAATCAAGCTTGTGCACAAGCGTCCGCGACCAAGCGAGTTTCTCTTATTTGTTCTTTCTTTTTCTTTTTATATCTTCTTCTTCTGAGTAAACGACAATGGTTGTAGATGCAGGTAATTAGTCACGCTACAAGCCATCCCAGGCCGTTCCTGACTTATTGGTTCTTTACATATTTATTTATTACGGGCTCCTCGAGCCATTCTTTTAGTGCCATTCCTTAGTGCCATTTCTTAGTGCCATTAATTTTAGTCATTCATTACTTGCATCTTACTTTTATGTTTTTTTATCATCTTTGCAGCTCCCGGTATGGGAACTACCCTGGTATGGGAACTACCCTGGCGACCCAATGGTCCCGAAGCCGTTCCATGTTTTCTATTACTTAGCTCGGAATGACTATTTTGATAGTTTTTCTGCCTCAGGTGAGTGAATCATGTTTCGTGTTGTGTTCCAGGCCGTGGCATGAATCTACGAGACTAGCATTGAAACAAGACAAGCGAGTACTAGTTAGCACATGAAGTAGGCAATTATCGAAACCATAGAAACATAAACCGCTACGCTAGCACGAGTCTAACAGGGTTAGTGTGAGGATTGAAACCGTGCAGAGGCATATGATGCAGCGTATAAGGAAACTATCAAGTTACTTCTTTACCATGTTCTAGGCAAGCAATACATGATGAGATTATTCACGATGAGATTATTCACTTAGCTAGGTGCATTGTACTCCTTATTAGCATGCAAGGGGTGATTCTCCTAGCAACTAGCATGTATTGTCCGCATTTTTAAGTGTGCAGGCTAAACAAAGACAGGTTCATCATAGCCACTCACCTTAGCGATGATTCGCCTCGGTCGAGCGATTCTCCGAGCGAGTCTATGAAAGTCTAAGTCTGAACTCCTGAAGGGCCAAGTCTGAAATCCTTTGCCTCAAGCAAGTCTTCTTACTGAGCAAAGCGGGTCGGGTCGTTACACTAGCGCCGTTTGAATCGGCTCTCCGCTTGAGCGGAACGGGTCGTTACAGTCGCCTGGTTGTCGCAGTATATCGGTACCGCCAGAATCTGCGCATAAACTACTGGAAGATCATACATGAGCTCCCGAAGCCACTCTGCTTCATCCGCTGCAGTCGCCAGTGCATAGAATTCAGAATCCATCGAGGAATGAGAGCATTGTCTGTTTCTTCGACTTACACGATATAGCAATTCCACTTATGGAGAAAATGTATCCTCCTGTGGACCTTTCGCTCTCTACTTTTGACTACCAGCTTGCATCACTGAAGCATTCCACTACTGTCGGATACCTGTTGTAGTGGTGCATACTTCTGAGTCGTCCTGAGATATCTTATCACTCTCTTCACAGCCTTCCAGTGCTCCACACCTGGGTTGCTCGTGAACCGACCCAGCATCCCCATGGCGAAAGCTATGTCAGGCCTTGTGGCAGTTGTTGCATACATCAAACTCCCAATGACGCTTGAATACTCCAGCTGCCTGACGCTTTCCCTAGGATTTGGCTTCAGCTTCTTATCACACCTGTACGGAGTATCGATCCCTGGAAGATCCTGATATCCATAGCGTGTAAGCATCTTCTCAATATAATGAGACTGTGACAGCGCCACTCCAATGTCCGTCCAGATGATCTTTATCCCGAGGATAACATCAGCTTTCTCCAAGTTCTTCATACTGAACTTGGATGAGAGAAACTTCTTTGTTTCAGTGACTCGTGCTAGATCCGTGCCTAGGATCAACATGTCGTCAACGTATAGACAAACGATGAATCCTCTCCCGTCAGCGAACTTTGTATAAGCACACTTGTCCGTCTCGCTGACCCAGTATAACAATTTCACCAACTTATCAATGACTTTATCAAACTTCTCGTGCCACATCTTCGGAGCTTGCTTCAGACCGTATAACAATTTCACCAACTTACAGACTTTGTCTTCAAGGCCCTTGACGATGAATCCTTCTTGTTGTTGCATGTAAATCTCTTCGGTCAACTCTCCATTCAGGAATGCTGTTTTAACATCCATCTGATGAATAACTAGCTTGTGAATTGCACTTAAAGCAATCAACATCCTGATGGTCGCCATCCGCGCTACTGGAGCATAAGTATCGAAGTAGTCGATCCCCTGCTTCTGAGAAAATCCCTTGGCAACCAACCTTGCCTTGCCTTGAACTTGTCAATAGTTCCATCGGCCTTCATCTTTTTCTTGAAGATCCTTTTACATCCGATTGGTTTAGCTCCTTCGGGAAGATTGACCAACACCCAAGTATTGTTGGAGGTTATTGAGTCATACTCGTCATTTATAGCCTCTCTCTAGAAAACAACGTTTATGGTCTTCATCGCCTCATCATAGGTAAGCAGATTGGTGACGAAATCATCTCCAAAATCCTTCGGTCTCCTCACTTGATAGGTGACGAAAACAACTTTTTGCTTCTACATGATAGGTGACGAAATCATCTCCAAAATCCGTCGGTCTCCTCGCTTAGACACCGGTTCTGCGAGTCCTAGTTCGAACGTTGTCTCTGGAATGACTTCTTCTTGGACTACATCTTCATTGGAAGCGTTAGCCTCCTGTGCACCTACATATTTTTCGGAATATTCGCGATAACAATGTTCTTGTGCCTTGCAAATTTATCTTCAAAGAATTCTGCGTCACGAGATTCAATGATATGATTTGATTCTATATCAAGGAACCTCCGAGCATCATTCTTCTCAACATAATTCAGGAAAATGGTCTTTGTAGTTCTCGTACCCAGCTTCTGTATCTTCAAGTCCGGAAGCTTCACATACGCCAGACACCCCCACACTTGATTGACATTCAAGTTGGGTCTGACATTGAAACCGAGTTCATGAGGAGTGATATCGGAAGTTGCGTACAACACTGTTCAGAATAAAAGTAGCCGTAAGCGTAGCTTCTTCCCAGAAGCTGTTTGGAAAACCCGCAGTCAACATTATTGAGTTCATCATCTCTGTCAACGTCCTGTTCTTCCTCTTAGCCACTCCATTTGATTGAGGAGAATACGGAGCAGTCGTCTCATTGACAATTCCATATTATTTGTAGAACGATACGAATTCAGAATATCCACTTGGTAGTGTAGTCAATGTGAGACTATCTTTCATAGTCCAAAGGCAAAAATACAAACAATCTCCCACATATCTCAATATATGGGTTGATCGTTCCCCATAGTGACTGCCCATCATGCATTATGATAGATGTCGCTTCGACTTGAATCTTCCCGCATGGGTCAAATAACAATATGATACAAGAATGAATTAAGCCTTGAATTCTGCACCATAGTTGCGATTCTTTCCACTCACACAATGACATCAGCTGTGCTTCCGGTTGCACATTAAAGGTCTTGTGCATGCCTGGTTTCGGTGTATGTATATTGGGCGTCTACAAGTTTTTTATCAAGAGACATGTATCTCGTTCCATACACTCTAGGTGAGTTCTTTTACAGAGTTCTTGGCATGAAGCCTTGCGCTTCCTTGCGGAGCTACGTTGCTATGATATGACCTAAAGCCGAGGTTCACTCCCTCATGTGGTGTCATCCACTGTAGCATGAGGTCTCAGCCTCTTTGTAGTGCCAAACTACCCAGCATAAAGTCTTACTTTCTTTGCGGTGTTACGCCGCTGTGACATGGCTCGTAGAGCCAAGGATTTACATCTTTTACCTCTGTGGTGTCATACCACTGTAACATGAGGTCACCGGCCTCTTTGTAGTGCTGCCTACCACTTTTTATTCTACAGCATTAGGCTACCTGCCTATGTGCGGTGCTACGCCACTGTGACTTGGCCCGAAGCCGAGGTTCACTCCCTCGTGTAGTGTCACACCACTGTAGCATGGGATACACGTCCCTTGTAGTGCTGAAACTATCGTGCTTCCTGTAAACCACACCGGATATTCACTCTGCCCGAGAACTCATTAAGGCGTCAAAGCCATTCTTCTACTGGAAATGTTCTGTTTAAGAACAAATAGTAGACCACAGTGGTTCCGGATACGTATCCCACAATGTCCCTGAGGACTACCCAGTCTACCTGATATTCTTCCAATCAATGATCCTTCTTTGAATCAAAAGCTAGATGCCTAGTAGATTTCTCTTTGAACTAATAGCATAAAACTTTATGATAGAACTACAAAGACAATATCGGTATATCTTCAAGCCCATATTAATTGCTGTGTCCTCGACCAGCTGGCGCTTGAGACCTTTGGTGAACGGATCCGTCGGGTTCTGGCTCCGAACATCAATCATAGCAATGACTCCAGTCTTTATCAGATCATTCACTGCCATGTGCCTCAACCGCACAGTCCTCTTCTTACTATTGAAGATGTCATTTGATGCCACCGCTGCAGTCGCCTGGTTGTCGCAGTATATCGGTACCGCCAGAATCTGTGCATCAACCACTGAAAGATCATACATGAGCTCCCGAAGCCACTCTGCTTCATTCGCTGCAGCCGCCAGTGCATAGAACTCATAATACATCGAGGAATGAGAGAGCATTATCTACTTCTTCGACTTCCACGATATAGCAGCTCCACCCATAGAGAAGTATTCTCCTGTGAACCTTTCGCTCTCTACTTCTGAACGCCAGCTTGCATCACTGAAGCCTTCCACTACTGTCGGATACCTGCTGTAGTGCAGTGCATAGTTCTGAGTCCTCTTGAGATATCTCATCACTCTCTTCACAGTCTTCCTGTGCCCCACACCTGGGTTGCTCGTGAACAGACCTAGCATCCCTACGACGAAAGCTATGTCAGGCCTTATGGCAGTTATTGCATACATCAAACTCCCGATGACGCTTGAATACTCCAGTTGCTTGACGTTTTTTCTAGGATTTGACTTCTGCTTCTTGTCACACCTGTACGGAGTATCGATCCCTGGAAGATCCTGATATCCATAGCGTGTGAGAATATTCTCAATATAATAAGACTATGACAACGCCACTCCAGTGTCCGTCCGGATGATCGTTATCCCGAGGATAACATCAGCTTCCCCGAAGTCCTTTATACTGAACTTAGATGAGAGGAACTTTTTTGTCTTAGTGACTCGTGCTAGATTCGTGCCTAGGATCAACATGTCGTCAACGTATAGACAAGCGATGAATCCTCTCCCGTCAGCGAACTTTGTATAAACACACTTGTCCGTCTCGCTGACCCTGTAGCTGTTTGATCTAATTACTTTATCAAACTGAGCGTGCCACATCTTGGGAGCTTGCTTCAGACCGTATAACGATTTCATCAACTTACAGACGATTTCATCAACTTACAGATTTTGTCTTCAAGGCCCTTGACGATGAATCCTTCTGGTTGCATGTATATCTCTTCGGTCAACTCTCCATTCAGGAATGCTGTTTTAACATCCATCTGATGAATAACTAGTTTGTGAATTGCACTTAGAGCAATCAACATCCTGATGGTCGTCATCCACGCTACTGGAGGTTATTGTAGTCTCCCTCCAGAAAACGTTTCTGGTCTTCATCGCCTCATCATAGGTAAGCAGATTTGCTTCCACATGATATGTGACGAAATCATCTCCGAAATCCTTCGGTCTCCTCACTCGCTTAGACACCGGTTCTGCGAGTTCTGGTTCGAAAGCTCTCTGGAATGACTACTTCTCCTTGGACTACATCTTCATTGGAAGCGTTAGCCTCCTGTGCACCCACACTATTTTCCGTAATATCCGCGATAACAATGTTCTTGTGCCTTGCAAATTTATCTTCAAAGAATTCTGGGTCACGAGATTCAATGATATGATTTGATTCTATATCAAGAAACCTCCGAGCATCACCCTTCTCAGCATAATCCAGGAAGATGATCTTCGTAGTCCTCGTACCCAACTTCTGTATCTTCAAGTCTGGAAGCTTCACATACGCCACACCCCATACTCGAATGACATTCAAGTTGGGTCTGACCTTGAACCAGAGTTCATGAGGAGTGCTATCGGAAGTCGCGTACGGTACGTTGTTCCGAATGAAAGTAGCCGTAAGCGTAGCTTCTCTCCAGAAGCAATTTGGAAGACCCGCAGTCAACATCATTGAGTTCATCATCTCTGTCAACGTTCTGTTCTTCCTCTCAGCTACTCCATTTGATTGAGGAGAATACGGAACAGTCTTCTCATTGACAATTCCATATTCTTTGCAGAACGATGCGAATTCAATAGACCTATACTCTCCACCTCGATCACTTCTGAGTCTCTTGAGTTGTCCTGTTTGGCATTCATCCTCAGCCTTGAACTCTTTGAACTTCTCGAATGCTTCGTCTTTTGACTTGAGCAGATAGACGAACGCATACTTCGAGTAGTCATCGATGAATGTAATGAAATACTTCATATTGGCCTTTGTGGAGAACTACTTGAAGTCACAAATATCTGAGTGTACCAACTTCATAAGATCTGTGCTTCGATTTACCCGTTTGAACGATTTTTTTGTGATCTTTGTCTGCACACAGACCTCACACTTCTCCACCTCCTTACCCCTACATTTGGAGATAAGTCCTAGAGTAGACATTTTATTTATTCTTTAACAATGAACATGTCCTAGTCTATTATGTCATAACTCAAGAGAATAACCAGAAGAAGAGACTGTATTTATAATTTCATGCGGAGTTACAAGTTGAAGTTTAAACATCCCTTTGGTACAAAATATGTTTTCGATGTATGTTCCTTTGTAGGACACCACCATCTGTCTAGCATTTATGTCCATCCTCAAGCCTTGCCATGCAGAGCAGATTTTCCGAGACCAGGTTCTTGGCAATCATTGGTACATGCTTCACATCCTGAAGCATCAACGACTTTTCCGAAGTCAGGTTCAGTACCACCGTTCTGGTCCCAAGTACTTCAGCTTGTGCCTGGTTTGCCACCATAACCTTCTCAGATGTACGTTTGTAGGTGGTGAACAACTTTTTCTTTGAGCAAACATGGCAGGATGCGCCAGTATCTACCCACCAGTCGGTGTCGACACCAGTCGTGACAACCTGCTTAATCATAACAACCTTGTTAGGCTCACCTTGCTCTGTCTGTTTGGACTTAGATCTGCAGTCACTCCGGTAGTTGCACTTTTTGCCACAGTTAAAGAAAGTTACATTTGGCTTTGACTTTGACTTGGGCTTAAACGAAGCTGACTTTACGTTCAGATGGTTGAAGTCATTCTTCTTGTTGTGAGAAGCCTTCTGCTTCCCTTTGGAATCACCAACATGCACCAAGTTGGCCTTTCCCAACTGCTTGGACAGGGAGTCCAACTTCAGTTGCCCCTCGGCTTCATCTTCAATGTGAATCCAGTGAAGATCTTCGAGCTGGATCTCCATCTTCTTACGGTACATGTCAGTCTTGAACTTGATCCAACCTGGAGGAAGCTTGGTGACTATAGCCCCTACCATGAACTTGTCTTCCTACTTCATGCCCTCTTCCTCCAGTTTTCGCTGCATCTTTAAAATTTTCTTGACTTGTGGTAACATTATCTTCTCGTCTTCAAATTGCATAGTAAAGAATTTTTCGACGAGATGGATTTTGGACATTTTTTTGTCAGTTTTGTAATGCTTCTCAAGAGTTTTTCAGACATCTCTTGCCTTCTCTTTCTTGCTGTAGGACTCTGCCATCGAGTCGTCCATTGCATTTAGGATCAACTGCCTGCAGAGGTCGTTGCGCTCCTTCCACTTGGAGTGCGCGTCCTGTGCCACACCAACTTCAAGTTCTCCTCCATCATCAGGGATGGTAGGTTCAGGATCAACCAACACATAAGTAACTTTGACAAGAAGATTCAGAGATATCTTCCTATTCCAAATGTTGAAGTGTTTGCCATCAAACTTCTCAAGTTTGTGACAGGTAGTATCGAGAAAGTTTGAGCGGTTATTCTCCATCTTTTCTTCGAATCTTTATTTGAGATTGTTACTCTCGGGACTTAATCAAAGGATGAATGAACAAGGCCAACAGAGCTTCTGATATACTTTGCAGTCTAACCTCTTATTGATCTAAAAGTTGTAGTAGAGATTTAGAAGTTTCAGCAAACAAGTTTTTCTTCCGAGATCTCGATTCCAACAAATCACTATAAATATATATAATATTCCTGATTACTAACTTGCTCCAAAGAAAACAAAAGAATAAGAAATTAATCTATGTTCTTCCTTGTAATAGCAGTTGCAGACGGACAAAACAAGTTACAAATAGAGAAGTAGAAGAGGAAGAAGAAGGATTATGGCTTGCTGGGGTGATGAAAATCACCGTTGCTCAAAGCAAGATTCGTTCCACACGATCTGCTCCTATTAACCAGCAAGTTCTTGAAGAACTTCTGGAACGCTCGCGTCACCTCTCTCCTGGACTCGCACGATCTCCTGGACTCCTCTTGGCGGCGCCGCAGCCTTTCTTCAACTCTCGCTCTCTCTCGCGAATTATGTTTTAAATTAATCTCTTTCTAATGAGGGCTGAGAAAAGAGTATTTATAGAGGAGCCTGGCCACCTAGTCGGTTACAAAGAGATAAGAACGAAATTAATTCAAATCCCGCAAAATCGAATCTGAATTAAAGACGCAATCTTTCCATAACCGAATATGAAATTGCTTCTGCCTTCAGCACAGCAGCACAGCGGCCCAGCGCACAAGCGTGCAGCAACGCATGGCCACCCCTTGCCGCGCAGCGCCAGTTCAGCATCCTGCTCATGCGTCCGCGCATGCAACCACACTAGCAACAACGCATGCAACTCGTGCATAACCGAGCGCATCAAATGTGCACAAGCGTCATGCGCCGATGCTGACGTGCTAAGTGCAAAGTGCGCCAACAAAGTACCACTTTGTGTCCTTGAATCCGAGTCCGAGTCGCTTTGGGAGTTAGCTCCTATGGAATAAATTTCAAGAGCATGACAAAAAGCTTAAAAGCTTTCATGGAGGAGTTAATCATTTTTCATCCTAATAAAACATCTCCACATGGCACCCATGTGCCCCAATACACCTCATGTGCACACCTCAACACAAGCAAAACATTATTTTGAGATACCACTTGGTGGTGTAGCCAATGTGGGACTATCTTTCATAGTCCAAAGGCAAAAACACCAACACCCCTCAACTATATGTGGGTATGTTGGTTCAAGAATTAGGTTTCTAGAACAACTTTGGGAGAGTATGGATGTATCTGATACATGCACTTATTTGTGTCTATTTCTGTATGATCATGCATGCATGCACACACAGATCTATATATGCACACATGAACAACACAATCATGCCTGATATATATATATATATATATATATATATATAGAAGGCCGTCCTGTAGATTAAACCCAGGATCTCAAAACTATCTTTGACAAGTTTCTATCTTTGCATGTTGGAATTGAGAACACAAGAGTATATGCGGGATCTATGTTGCACAGACACGGATAAAACACGACTGGGTAAGGACATGCGACACGGACACATCACCTAATTTGTTGTCCTATTGTATTTTGGACTGTCCGGGTTGTGTCCGATACTTGTCTAATACGTGTCCAACACGACATGATCCACATTTTTGGAGTGTCCGTACTTCCTAGTATGAGATTAGGTCAAAAGGATATTTGCATCTGATAGTTTATAAATATCTCCATTGCTCTTTTCTAATTAGTTCAGCATATATGTTTTAACTTCAGAGTTTCATAGCTATGGGAAACTCTGTTCATACATAGTTTCAGTAGATTGCTTGAGCTTTAAGAAAATGCTAATATGAGATGAGGTCCTATTGTCTGTTTCAGTTCTTTCTGTTATATTATTCTAATCTGTCTTATTCTGTTATAGGTGGAGAAAAATGAGCTTCGAGATGAGAAGGTTAAGTTGAAGACAGATAAGGAGAGACTGGAGCAACAGGTCAAGGCCATGAGTGTCCCACAACCAGGGTTCATGCCTCATCCAATGGCTTTCCATCCTGCAGTTGCTCCTACTGCTGCATTTTCTGCTCATACACAAGTCACATCCAAGAAAGGAGCGCATGCTTTCCCTGCATACCCAGGTATGGCCATGTGGCAATGGCTACCTCCTGCGGTCCTGGATACAACCCAAGATGCCAAGCTCTGGTCTCCCAATGCTTAGGCATTCAAGTTCGTACATCTTCTTGTTTGTGACTCAGTTTGATAACGCTGCTCCTTGTGTCGAAAGCAAACACAATGTTTGCTTCAATCATGGTAGTGTCTTGCTGGTGAATCCACTCACCCTAACATTATCCAATATTACCCATTGAGGCTGAAGAATTGAGATTATTCTTTGAGAACTATCCAATAGCTGTTCACTGTTTTTGGCAGCAACCTGATGAGCACTTATGTTTTACTACCTAATGCGTATGTTTTCTTCGCCTAATGAAAAATTGATGGAATAACTTGCTTCAAAGCTCTTGAGAACAGAAAGTACCCATTTTGAATGTGGCAGATGGGAGAACTGCAGATCTTTTGATTGTAAATATAGTTGTGTTGGCCTAAAGAGGGGAACATGGGAACTGTTTCTGAACAAAGCTCGAGTATGTTAAAAGACTTGTAAAATGTCACAATCTAAAGACACTGGCTTTCTTGAAAAATTAATCTGCTCCCTCGCAAGAACCTACTGCCAGTTTGCTATTGCTATTGTGTGTTCTAACAAAGTATCGTGAGGATTGCGTGTCTAGGGAACAAATCCTGCGAATAAACTCATGTCTGAGCCCTGAGGTTTCTTGGATGTGTGGATGGGTTCTCTCTAGACCGTTGGATGCAATTATTTGATCCTATGCTACAAGTCAAAGGTAATTGCTCTACCATACTCTCTAAATGAATTCTGGCCAATCACAAATGATATTTTTTTTCCCAAATTCCCCCAATATAAAGAATATAGAATGAATGGCTCCATCAACGAGGCCACAAATTATTGACCTGGGTTAGATTGGCAAATCAAAACGGACACTTCACCAGTTACCGAGAGGCTTACTGATCAGGTTATCTGGTTTTCTCTCTAGTCAAGGACACATGGGCTCAAGTTTGGTTTATGTCATTGGTTGGGTCTCGTTGGCCCTTTGGGTCATAGGTGGTACGCACCAGTCATGTGCTTGGTCAAAAGAAAAAAACATATTAACCTAGTCAACCATGAATCTATCACATTATTCACAAGCTATTAACATGGGTTAGCCTAGGTTGATGTCACACACACATACGGGTGAGCAAAATACGGTTTTGGACCAAAAATCGATTCGAACCGATCCGAAATAACATTTCAGGTTGGTTTTCAAACAAACGGGTCAGCTGTTGGTTTATAAACACATATATTTAGTTTTTCGGTTCGGATTAAACACCAAGGCTACCACCACAGACCCTGCCCACTTCAACCCGAGCCCCGACGTGACCGTCGTCAAGTCATTCACCGTAAGTCGCATCTCCTCTCTCGAGCTCACCAACATCCTCAACATCAGAAGCCTGGTCCTTGGAGAGCGGCAAAGCATCCCATTTCTTTCCACAACCACCTACATGCCTACCAGCTGCACCATCCTTGCCCACCACGTGTGGCACAAACTCTCTGCCTTCCTTGGGAAGAACTCAAATGATCAGAGTCAACATATAGAGCCTCTTCTAGAGTGCATTTTTGCTAATATATGCATAATCTTAGTAAATTGGAATACATCAGGTTGTGTTGTTCTTTACTTCGTGCTATTTTTTTTGGACCGTTCTGTGGTTTTTTGGCATCAAGTGTGTTGTTCAACATGTTAGTAATGATTTACTTTTGTGAATTGTTAGAGTTTTCATCAATTATGCTCTTAATTAGTTCTTGTTTTTATTATTTTGTTTTTCGAATTAGTGCACAAACTTTCGTTCTCTGTGTTACTTGAATCCATTTAATATAACCGACCAAAAACCGAACTATTTTATCCAAGCTATTTTAATACGGTTCGATTTTTCTAATACGGTTCAGTTTTTGGTTATGCAAATATTGATTTTTGGTTATTTCGGTTTTGATAATATCGGATCAGTTTGAAACGAACCGAACCAATGATCACCCCTACACCCCCCATGCGCAGTGTCTCGATGTTAGGTCTCTCACTGGCTAATGAAACCTAGATGTCAAGCATTCTAATTTTTACACTAAAATAAATATAGTTTAAATTATCGTATTAGGGAAACCATGGTTTACAATCTTTCAAACCCCATTTTTTTTTTAAATTCGTTACATTTTACTCTCTTAGGTATTGTTATTCTTTCAATCTTTGTCTTAATGTGATATAGAAATAAATACAATTTTCAATAGCAAATCACATCATCTTACCTTTGTTTACGCTCTTTATAGATTAGGAGAACTTGGAGGTGCACCTTGGTTGCTTGAATTTGAACTGCGTAGATCTAACTGCGTGCTAGCTAACTGTCTAGTTTCTATGTCACGTCTCTCTCATGCTTATAATTACCTTGTCTAGGAATTTTATACCAAAATAGGGGGTTGATATTTGCTTGACAACCGTTCATACAAGCTTCGTCAAATCTTTTATGGAACTTTGTTATGCTCCATAGTTGACCCTACTCTGGTAGAAGAATGCTTGGATTATGATTGTGATTATATTTTATTCTCTAATAGCAACAAATCAATAATGGACGACGATGAAAATTTTGACACTACTAACATTATATAAGTGTATTGCTTCACGTACTAGTCCATCATTGTCCATTCCTATACAATTCTTGTGAATCTGACTCTAAATTTTATTATTTTTCTTCATAAAAAATCTTCATATTTATAATTGGCATTTATTTCCTTGAGTGAAAATATTTCTATGTAAAAATAGAACATCTTTAAATGCAATATCTTATACTTACAATGCTATGCCCTTATTATTTCTCATGGAATCCTATAGTCCTCCATGTTGGGACTAGCAGCGCCGATATCATGCTCTGATACCACATGTCTGTAATTGACCGCAACGAACACTAGGCCAACCCACTTGAGATAACCAACCACCCGTCTACCAGAATTCCAAGACAGGCAAAACAAAATATTTTAGTGACTATGTCACCTCGACAAATCCCAATAATTATAACTTCAAATGGAGATATAAGATTGAATAAAAACTATGTTGAATACTTTGTCCAAAGATTCAACCCCTCACCAAACTCAAGAAGAAAGCAGAAGATGTAAGAAAGCCACTCACCTAACCCTGTAGCGATATCCCTGAACGAAGATGACGACTCTCCGAATATATCTTCTCTTACAACTCTCTTGGATGGTTAGCCCTAAGAGAAAAGTACAAACTTTCTCTTATATCTCATGTAGACAAGCACCCTGAATCTCTCGTATGAGCATCTCATATGCCTCCACTCTTAAAACATATAAATAGGTTGAGAAAACCTATTTTAGGTCATACGTGTAACGACCCACACCCGAAATTTGGGCATGAGCCGTGGGTACGTCCAGCCTACGACGCATCATCGGCGGTAGAACGTCGTCTAGGTCTCAATACTACTAATCATAACTCATAACATAACCTGTCAATGATCTCAACTCCATAAGGAGGACAATGAATATGCATTTGATCATCAAAACATAAGGTACTCAATCACAATAACTATAAGAAAGTAAATGGCACGAAGAAAGTAAATGGCACGGTAAGATGTAAAGATATAAGGAAGTTCTAACATAAGTCTAGAACACAACTCAAATAACAATAATAAGTCTAGAGTCTAACTGACTCAACATAAATAAGTCTCAACATAATACACCCTAGTCTCACAGTTATAACAATTCAATACATAAATAAACTAGACTAAGTGCTGTCTAAACGACTGTGGGTGGTGTTTCCTCTAAGGAGAGTGGCTCCTCTGAAATCTCCGGAATGAAATCTCCATCTATTCCTGGACCATAGTGGGTAGGGCAGAAATCCTCGAGATCCTCTGAAAATGTTATCCAATCAGGATTGGAGCGAAGCACAAAAACTAATAGTAATTTCAGTTATATTGACAAAAACTATAAGACAGTGTAAGAAAATACATGATAAAGAAATACTAAAAAAATAAGAAATACTGGAGAGACATGTAATCAACATATAGAACTAACTAGCAATGAACAGATATATAGAAAAACTAGAAATGAATGTACTGAAATAAAAGAATAGAAATTCTAGCTAAGTGTTGTAAAATATCAGTTTGCTATGTGATCGGATTGAGACTAGATTAGGTTTGTTCTATATGATTTGCTATGATACATGTGAGGCCAGGCTAACCATCTGGTTATCTATGATACGAGCAATAGTCAGGCTAATCATATATAACAGACTATGAGGCATATAAATGGTCAGGCAACACCCTACGTGATATGTGGGGTGAGCTATGATGCATGTAAAGTGGGGTATGATCACATAATCTTGCTAATATTTTTTTATCTCCAACTAGTACAATGGATTCCAATCATGACTTCTTATGACAGGTATCTATGATACTAGCCAGTGTATCCGCTGTGTCGGAATCAAGTATACACTACAACTAGAATCATAGTAATAATCAAAATAATAAAAACTGTCAGAGAATGTACTCGCCCGCGGTCCTGAGTAACGGGTATCTCTCGATGCCCAAGCTGATGTCACACACTCCTATTCAGGAATATCAAGTTAATTGGTCAAATGAGAAAAAAAAAGTTAAATGATGTCCTAATATTCTTCTAAGTCTTCTCTAGGTCACACACTAATTTCTAGGTTCAAGCTAAGCTTTAGTTCTCTATCTAGCTAAGCTATCCAAGAACACAAATACCAATAAGCTAAAAATACTCCCGGTCTCATATACTAACTAGTACATGAGTTAACTATCTATTAATTCTACCTGAAACCTCAACTAATATCAAGTAATTGAATAACTAACATGTAGCTAATTAACTAACTAACTTAACATATATTAATCTAATACTAAGTGAAATACTTACTTATAACCCTATATTAACTAATATATTATGTATAGCTATTAATGATTACCAATACACTAGTCTACTAATATTACTTAACATTTAATAGGTTAACTAATATTTGAATTCAACTTCTAACTATACACTAACTAATCTCTATGGAAGTAATAGATTAACATCTATTATATGACATTATACCACACCAATCAACAACAATAACCGTCAACTGAACATCTGCTACCCCTGATACTCAAAGATATTACCTAATTGACTTGGCTAACTGGTAACTATATACTAACATATATACACAAGACTTACCTGTACAATCACTTACCTGACAGTTGATACTCCTAACCATTGCAATCTTGCAAACACCTGTATAACTAATCTATATCAACCCTCTTGTCCTAGATGATTGCTTGCTATTTGCATCACAAAACCCAATCCCTTTATGTTATCTAACCACTTTATTACCCGATATTGTGATACCAGGTAACCCGCAATCTTCATTCTTCACCTGCAGTGCAAGGTCACTGCTCGAGCCCTCATTATATGCCTATCTGCATTTGCTTCCGAGTGTACTGCCATCCTAAACCTCTGTATCAGTACCCACTGATACAGCTATGAGCCCAACCTCGCCTTCTTCAGTTCACACAGTGACTGAACTAACTGTTATTAACATCATTAATACCACTAACCAATGTACATAAAATTACTAACAATACTAACATCTAACATGAATATAACTTAACTAACATATATTACACATACAAATGAACACTATATATTACTGATCCACAACTGAAACCAACTAATACTTAAATCACACAGAGATGCACCTAATGTACCTGTTGTCGCTATAGATAGCTTAAATATCCAGATTCTAGCATAATACACTGCACAAATTATTATATATCCCATTCTCCAACATGCTAAACTTTGGACCATTGCTTTGTCAGTGAATGCTTGACTTTGCTGTGCAGTTTAAAGGCCTGTAGGCAGTATATTACTGTCACCAAGCTCTCGAACACAGTGGATACAATACACACCTGAAGTCACTATGGTTCCCAAGTTCTCACTGTCTCATACTAACTTCAGTCACAGTATTAACACACACACACAGACAAAAATTAGCCTATACACTATGCCACAGTGTTTTCCCTCTTTACCACTGTCAACACTGATGCACAAACAAATGATATGAGACACACCCACACATACATGGACACATACACACTTATACATTTAAACAAACACCTAGTTTGCACTAATCTAGGATACTCATGATACACAACCCAACCTCTTGCCAAAACCCCCAATCACAACTAATAACATATATTCATACCAAATATAAATAAATAAATAAATAAAATATATATATATATATATATATATATATATATATATATATATATATATATATATATAGTATGATTAGTTGTTATGAAAAAAATAAGGGAAAATACACCCTTAAAACACAAAACCCCAAATATACATATAACACCATGAAGAAAACACTATGGAAACCAAAGTAAACTAATTTCCCCCTTGTAGCTATTCATAAACCATGGGTGGGCTCCTAATGGCCAAACAAATAATAAAACATAATTTAAAGGAGAGGTTTCAGATTTTTACCTATTGGAAGATGGGTTCCCAATGCAAACTTCTTCTTCTCTAAGGCTCCTTGTGACCTAAGCTTCTAGGCTTCTTAGATGAGAAAAATGAGAGGGATTGGAGGTTTAATTTCTGAAATTTGGTGGAGGAAGAAAAGGGTTTGGGGAAGAACTATTTCTAGGATTTTTCTTCATGAGCTATAATGAACTAGAGGGAGGCTCCCTCTTACTATATAGGGCCAGGCACATGAGAACCTAGGGCTTGCAATGCATAAAGTCCTTTATGCCCCTATGGTTAGTCATGAAGTATTATTCAAACAAGTGGATTTTAATCCTAAGTGAGGGATTTAACTAGATTCTAAATTTTAAAAAATATAGGGATTAAATAGTGGGTTCAAATATGGCTAGTCTAATGTAAAGTCCATGGTCACATCAAGTCTAGTCCACTAACCCATATCATTATTAATAAAAATATAATATATTATACATATTATGTAACTATATACATAATATATATAGAGATATTGCAAATGACAACAATATCCCTACTCTAGAAATGTGGTAGTGACAAGTCTACCCTCCTAAAAAAAATAATATTGTCCTCAAAATTGAACTAAACTAGCACAAGAACACAATCAGAACAATAAGAACCATACCTCAAGGCTCGAAGAGATACGGGTATTGCTCGCGCATTTCGTCCTCCCTCTCCCAGGTTGACTCACCTGGAGAGTGATGTCTCCATGAAATACGAACCAAAGGAATAGTCTGGTTCCGCAATACCTTCTTCCTGCGATCTAAGATTACTATGGGCTGCTCAGGATAGCTGTGAGTCGGGCCAACCTCGATCTCCGAGTGATCTAGTACGTGACTAGGATCTGCCACGTACCATCTCAGCTGTGACACATGGAACACGTCATGTGCTCCCTCTAGTGCAGGCGGCAAGTGTAGCCTGTAGGCCACTACACCGACCCTCGCAAGAATACCGAAAAGTCTGATATACCATGGACTAAGCTTCCCGCCTCCACCAAAGCGAATCGTGTCCCATGTCAAAGAAATCCGCTAGAACACCAAATTGCCAACCTTGAACAAATACAGCCTTAACATGCAATCTAAAATAAAGCAATCACAAGCAATTATAACAAAACCTATACCTCAAACTCCAAGGGTTTACGGTGGCTGTCGGCCTAATGCCGATGTCTGTCCTGCGCCACTCGAAGTCTATCTCTGATGAGTTTTACCTTCTTTGCTGCATCCATGGCAATTTTTGGTCCCAACAAGGCTCTTTCACCGATATCATCCCAAGATAACGGTATGCGACATCTTTGTCTATATAGAGCCTCGAATGATGACATCTCAATACTGGCCTGGTAGCTGTTGTTGTAAGCAAACTCTATCAAGTGAAGATAATCCTTCCAAGAACCTCCGAGATCCAGAATACAAGTGCGTAGCATATCCTCGAGAGTCTGAATAGTCCTCTTCGACTGTCCGTCTGTCTGAGGGTGATATGCGGTACTGAACTTGAGCTGAGTGCCCAAGCTAGCCTGCAAACTCCTCCAGAAGTGGAAAGTGAATGACTATTCCGATCTGAGACGATGCTCACAGAAACCCCATATAATCTGACAATCTGTCGCACATACATCTTTGCTAGCTTCTCTGTCGACGTACCCACTTTGAATGGTAAGAAGTGGGCTGATTTGGTCAACCTTTCCACGATGACCCAAATTGTCTCTTTTCCTCCTGGAGAACGTGGAAGTCCAAAAATAAAATCTATAGTCACATGCTCCCACTTTCACTCTGGGATGGGTAAAGGCTGAAGCAATCCACCTGGCTTCTGTCTATCCGCCTTTACTTGCTGACACACTAAACACCGGGATACAAAGCGTGCTACCTCGCACTTCATACCATACCACCATACGTGCTCCCTCAGGTCTCGATACATCTTGTTGGAACCTGGATGCATCGAGTACAGAGAGTGATGCGCCTCCTGTAAAACCTTCTCACGCAGCTCCCCGATCGGCATACATACCCTCGTACCGTGCCGCAACGATCCATCATCCACAAAAGTAAAGTCCTTTGATAATCTTGTCCAAACCTGTGACCTGATACTCCTTAGAGCCTTATCATCATACTATGTAGCTCTGATTCTATCCATCAGCTCGGACTATATATATATAATTCCTATATCTGAATCTCGATACCAGGACCTAGCACCTTAATTCCCAAGCTCTCAAGGTCGGCCAACAAGTGTCTGTCTGTCGTCAAGTACATAGCCATCGGATACTTGCTCAAGGCATCGATGACTATGTTAGCCTTTCCTGGATGGTACTGTAATGAAATGTCGAAGTCCTTCATCAACTCCAACCACTCCTATGTCTCATGTTCAGCTCTTTCTGCGTAAACACGTATTTTAAGCTTTTGTGGTCGGTAAAAATCTCCACATGCTCTCCGTACAGATAGTGTTTCCACAGCTTTAGAGCAAAGATGACTACTGCCAACTTCAAATCACGGATGGGGTAGTTTTTCTCATAAGGACATAATTGTCTGGAAACATAAGGAATCACCTTCCCGTGCTGCTGAAGAACGCAACCCAAACCCTTTCCTGAAGCATCACTGTAGATAGTGAATCCACCTGTCCCTGATGATAACGTCAATACTGGAGCTGTCGTCAATCTCTTCTTCATCTCATTAAATACGGCCTGATAATCCTCCGTCCAGACAAAATCTACATCCTTCCTGGTCAGCCTAGTCATCGGCTCTGCAATCCTAGAGAAGTCTTGTACAAACCTCCTGTAGTAACCTGCTAGTCCGAGAAAACTTCTGATCTCAGCTACTGAACTAGGATTAGTCCATGACTCTACTGCCATAATTTTCTTTGGGTTAACTGAGATCCCGTCACCCGTCACCACATGCCTAAGGAATTCAACCTTGTCAAAGAAAAAATTGCACTTCGAAAGCTTCCCGTAAAGGTCCTCTTTCCTACGAGTCTCCAAAACCATCCTCAGGTGCTCCTCATGCTCCTCCGGGATCTTCGAATACACAAAAATATCATCGATGAACACCACAACAAACTTGTCAAGGTACTGGTGGAACACCTTGTTCATCCGATTCATGAATACTGCCGATGTATTAGTCAACCCAAACGGCATCACCATGAGCTCAAACTGGCCATATCGAGTCCGCAAAGCTGTCTTCGGAAGGTCTTTTTTCTTTACTTTTACCTGGTGGTAGCCTGACCTCAAGTTTATCTTTGAGAATACCTTTACTCCACTCAACTGATCGAAGAGATCATCTATCCTCGACAGCAGATATTTGTTCTTGATAGTGAGGTTGTTGAAGGCTCTGTAGTCGATACACATGCGTACCGACCCATCCTTCTTTGGTACAAACAAAACTGGAGCTCTCCACGGTGATGAACTGGATTTGATGAAGCCCTTGTCCTGCAACTCATTAACCAGCTTCTTCAACTCTGCCAGTTCGCTGATGTTGACCCTATAGACCTGCTGTGTTATTGGCTCTGCGCCTGGCACCAAGTCTATAGAGAACTCGATATCTCTATCTGGCGGCAAACCTGGCAACTCCTCTGGAAAGACATCCAGGAACTCCGCTATCAAAGGATGTGGCAACTTCTCTTCCTCCATCCTGGCTCCACAAAAAGTGCCCCTGCTCTGCTCCGCTGCTCCTCTGGCGACCTCGAACTCTGGCTCTCCTGGCGGTCAAAATATCACTCTACCTCTACGATAATTTATAGTAGTATGGTGCCTACTCAACCAATCCATTCTGAGTATAATATCGTATCCCGGAAGTGGCATTACGAGTAAGCACACACTCAACTCTCGGCCTCCCAATGAAACTCTCGGGTCCTTGCAAAAATCACTAACTAGGATAATGCCTCCGCCAGTCGTGATCTTGCAAGTCCTATCTAAGGGTTCCCCCTCTAAACGATGCTTAAGAGTATAATATACAGATACGAAACTATGGGAAGCGCCATAATCGAATAATGCAAGTATTGGAATAAAATCGAGAAGAACTGAACCTGATATCACATCTCATGCTGGCTCGGCCTCCTCGATCGTCATGTCATACGTTCATCCCTGTGGTGCACCTCTTTGCTGCTGCTGGTGCTGGAAAAACCTCTACTGCTGTGGCAGAAGGGGTGGTCCCTTCTGCTGGCCTTCTAGTGCAGTAGGTGATCTGGCAGGCCCCCTATGAGTGGTTGCTCCACCCTGACCTGGACGAGTCTGAATAGACGGATAATCTCTCAACTGGTGCAGAGATGATCCACAAGATAAACATGTACCCAGTCTCTTCCTGTAGATGTCTCTTGTGTGTCCTGCCTTTCCGCAGTATGCACGCTGGATAGCGGGCTGGGTCTGCCTTTGGGGTTGCTGCTGGATGTGTCCTCGAACTGGTGCTTGATGATACTGGTACGAGACTTGATCTCTCTCATCATCCCCTTCCTGAACTTCCGGGCTCGGTCTCTTGAGTCCCGAATCATCGACGATGCGAAATGACTCAAGCGAGAAAACTCTGCGGCGTACTCATCGACCGACATGTTCCCTTAGACCAAGTCATCCCCTTCCTGAACTTCCGGGCCACGTCGGAAAAGAACTTATCCTTGAAAAGCTCCTTGAAACCTCGTAAGTAAGTCCTCTAGCAATAAGTCTCAGCTTTGTACGACACCAAGTTAACGCGATATCGAATATCTGGCTGCCTGTAGCCACGATCTGCAGACTCTCTGGAATCTGGGCCAAGCGTAAGTTCCTCTCTATGTCCTCCAGCCAGTCGTCGACGTAGAGTATTCCCTCAACGCCCTTGAACTCCCAAGGCATCATCCTCTTGAAGTCCACTATAGTGCCTGGCCTCTGTTGCGGCTGCTGCAGCTGGCCAGGATGCTGCTGTGCGACTCTCTCCACTACCTAGAGAGTCACCCGATGAGCATTCTCCATGCTCTCCCTCATCAGCTAAGTCTGTTCTTGGTGCGCCTCTGCCTGCACCCTCTATGCCTCAGCCTGAACTCGCTGAGCCGCTGACAACGTCCTCTGAGCATCCAACATGCCCTTGATTAATGCGAACATATGTGCTCCGTCAGCGGGCACATCTCCTGGAAACAAAATCTGTGGTGGTGGAAGGTCCTCCGTAACAGCCGGGACAACCCTCTGGATAGGTGGGGGAGGAGGACCCCCAAAAACTGCTAAAACTCCTACACGAACAGGTAAAGTTGGAGGAACAACTCCAGCTGTCTGGGTGGCAGGTCGAGAGATGGCAGACCTCTCGGAAGCTGCGGGCCCCAATCTCAGCGACCTAGTCTTCGGTGGCATCCTGAAGACAGTCCGAAAGAAGAAATCAATTAAGGCAAAAGATACGATATCATCGAAGAAGGACAGTAAATTTTTAAAAGAAGTAGTTATTCAAAATAGCAAAATAGACATAGAAATTTCCTATTTATGATTGAGCATACTCTCATCTATACCCTATCTCATGCTCGTAATAGTACTCTAAGTCTGAGCACTACTATGATACTACATTAGTTGCGACCTAATCTTACTCTTCTAGATTAGTTCAGACATGCATGGGCCACCACTAAGACGTGTCATAACCCGCACCCAGAATTTGGGCATGAGCCGTAGGTACGTCCAGCTTACGCCACATAATCGACGATAGAACGTTGTCTGGGTCTCAATATTATTAATCACAACTCACAACATAACCTGTCAATGATCTTATCTCTATAAGAAGGACAATGAATATACATTTGATCATCAAAATATAAGATATTCAATCACAATAACTATAAGAAAGTAAATGGCACGATAAGATGTAAAAGATATAAGGAAGTTCTAACATAAGTCTAGAACACAACTCAAATAACAAAAATAAGTCTAGAGTCTAACTGACTTAATATAAGTAAGTCTCAACATAATACACCTAAGTCTCACAATTATAATAATCCAATACATAAATAAACTAGACTAAGTGCTGTCTAAACGACTGTGGGTGGTGTCTCCTCTATGGAGAGTGGCTCCTATGGAATCTCCGGGATGAAATCTCCATCTATTACTGGACCATAGTAGGTAGGGCAGAAATCCTCGAGATCCTCTGAAAATGTTATCCAGTCAGGATTGGAGCGAAGCACAAACACTAACAACAATTTCAGTTATATTGACAAAAACTATAAGACAGTGTAAGAAAATACATGATGAAGAAATACTGAAAAAATAAGGAAAACTGGAGAGACATGTAATCAACATATAGAACTAACTAGCAATAACATATATATGGGAATGCTAGAAATGAATGTACTAAAATAAAAGAATAGAAATTCTAGCTAAGTGTTGTAAAATATCAGTTTGCTATATGATCTACTTGGGACTAGATCATGCTTGTTATATATGATTGGCTATGATACATGTGAGGTCAGGCTAACCATCTGGTTAGCTATGATGCAAGAAATAGTCAGGCTAATCAAATATAACAGGCTATGAGACATGTAAATGGTCAGACAACACCCTACGTGACATGTGGGGTAAGCTATGATGCATGTAAAGTGGGGTATGGTCACATAATCTTGCTAATATTTCTCCGTCCCAGCTATTACGATGGATTCCAATCACAACTCCTCATGACAGGTATCTATGGTACTAGCCCGTGTATCCGCTGTGTCGAAATCAAGTATACACTATAACTAGAATCATAATAATAATCAAAATAATAAAAACTGTCAAAGAATGTACTCACCTACGGTCCTGAGCAACGGGTGTCTCTCGATGTCCAAGCTGATGTCACACACTCCTATTTAGGAATATCAAGTTAATTGATCAAATGAGGAGAAAAAGTTAAATGATGTTCTAATATGCTTCTAAGTCTTCTCTAGGTCACACACTAATTTCTAGGTTCAAGCTAAGCTTTAGTTCTCTAACTAGCTAAGTTATCCAAAAACACTAATACCTATAAGCTAAAAATACTCCCGATCTCATATACTAACTAGTACATGAGTTAACTATCTATTAATTCTACCTGAAACCTCAACTAATATGAAGTAATTGAATAACTAACATGTAGCTAATTAACTAACTGACTTAACATATATTAATCTAATACTAAGTAAAATACTTACTGATAACCCTATATTAACTAATATATTATGTATAGTTATTAAATGTTACCAATACACTAGTCTACTAACGTTACTTAATATTTAATAAGCTAACTAATATTTGAATTCTACTTCTAACTATACACTAATTAATCTCTATGTAACTAATGGATTAACATCTAATAACAGACACTATACCACACCAATCAACAACAATAACCCTCAACTGGACATCTGCTACCCCTGATACTCAAAGATATTACCTAATTGACTTGGCTAACTAGTAACTATATACTAACATATATACACAAGACTTACCTGTACAATCACTTACCTGACAGCTGATACTCCTAACCATTATAATCTTACAAATACCTGTACAACTAATCTATAACAACCGTCTTATCCTAGATGATTGCTTGATATTTGCATCACAAAACCCAATCCCTTTCTGTTATCTAACAACTTTATTACCTGATATTGTGGTACCAGGTAACCCTCAATCTTCATTCTTCACCTGCAGTGCAAGGTCACTGCTCGAGCCCTCTTTACATGCCTATCTGCATTTGCTCCCGAGTGTACTGCCATCCTAAACCTCTGTATCAGTACCCACTGATACAACTATGTGCCCAATCTCCCCTTCTTAAAGTTCACACAGTGACTGAACTAACTGTTATTAACATCATTAATACCACTAACCAATGTACAAAAAATTACTAACAACACTCACATCTAACATGAATATAACTGAACTAACATCTATTACAAATAAAAATGAACACTACATATTACTGATCCACAACTGAAACCAACTAATACTTAAACCACACAGAGATGCACCTAATGTACCTGTTGTCGCTACAGATAGCTTAAACATCCAGATTCTAGCATAATACACTGCACAAACTAGGATATATCACCCCCTTCTCCAACATGCTAAACTTTTGACCATTGCTCTGTCAGTGAATGCTCGACTTTGCTGCGCAGTTTAAAGGACTGCAGGCAGTACATTGCTGTCACCAAGCTCTCGAATACTGTGGATACAACAGACACCTGAAGTCACTATGGTTCCCAGGTTCTCACTGTCTCATACTAACTTCAGTCACAGTATTAGCACACACACATAGACAGAAAATAGCCTATACACTAAGCCACAGTGTTTTTCCTCTTTACCACTGTCAACACTGATACACAAACAAATTATATAAGACATACCCATACATACATGGACACATACACACTTATATATTTAAATAAACACCTAGTGTGCACTAATCTAGGATACTCATGATACACAACCCAACCTCTTGCCAAAATCCCCAATCACAACTAATAACATATATTCTATCAAATATATATATATATATATATATATATATATATATATATATATATATATATATATATATATATATATATATATATATATATAGTATGATTAGTTGTTATAAAAAAATAAGGGAAAATATACCCTTAAAACATAAACCCCAAATATACATATAACACCATGAAGAAAATACTATAGAAACCAAAGTAAATTAATTTCCCCCCTTGTAGCTATTCCTAAACCATGGGTGAGCTCCTAATGGCCAAACAAATAATAAAACATAATTTAAAGGAGAGATTTCAGATTTTTATCTATTGGGAGATGGGTTCCCTGTAAACTCCCTCACCCAAAATAGGTATTTGTGTATATTTTATATTATTACATTTATTATAGATGTTGAATTTATTTAAAATATTCTCTTAGTTAATTAGAAAATAAATATTTTTTAGTATATTTACTTATATAAATATTCATTTAGAATTATTTTAGGTTATTTTAGATTTTTGGAGATTTTTCTAGAATTTTTGGTAATTAAAACTTAGAAAACATAAATTTCTAGGACTTCTATGATTTACTATACGACCATACTTGTCTGTCGTTCCTACCAAATATTTATTTTAGTTTAAAATATTTAATTATATTTTTTGTAATTTATTTAGAATTTTAAGAAATTTATTTAGATTTTAAAATTATTTAGGATTTATTTGGATATATATAGTCTTAATATTAGATAGATGCTAATTTATTGTTAATAGATATTAATAAGATTTTTATAAATTATTTCTATTATCTTTAATTATATTTAAGATTATAAATTATTGAGATAGATTCAAACTCTACTTTAAATTAATTCAAATCTTGAACCTACTAGGAAATCAACTTAATGTATATCATATCCTTATTTAAATTCATCATAATCCTATCCAAATTAACCAATCCTAGTTGTATTTAATTAAGTAGTCTCCACCATTATTAATACCTCATCCTTCATATTTTTCTTCCCAAAATTCCTCTCTTTTTCGTCCAAAAATAGCCAAATTCGTCATAAATTCAGCCTCACTTTCTACTTTTTATGACGAATTAAAAAGACGATATCTTCTAGCTCCGGACTCCAAACGAGGCCTAGTTTTTTTTGTTAGAACGATAATGAGGTTAGATTTCTGATTATATAAATTGTTTTTCTAAATTATTAGTATTAAATTCTAGAAAATTCGTAGAGCACAACATGTCCAAAAATAGACGTATTTCGATGTATTCGCGATTCTGGGAGAACCAGGAATCAGAATCATGAACCGTTTAAAGTTTCGGAAAGCTAATGTCGAGATAATCAACATATATTTTTCCCAGAATTTATTTCGAAGTATTTACATACTGTTAATTCTGTAGAACTTCTAGGTTAGAATTTAACCATCGGTGCACAATACAAAATTTGTATGTGCCATAATTCCCAAACGAATTTGAATTCGGATGAACCATAAATTCCAGCATATTTTTGACGCTGAAATCTACAGGAAATCATGCATGAAAGTTGAGTTTGTGTCGGTTGACTTTTTGGTCAACAGATCGCCTCGATTTGCGTGCCATGAGTCTCGAGTTGATAAAATTTAGTTTTTTTGGACAAAAATTTAGGAATTAACATAAAAATCAGAATAATAAGATTAAAATAGGATTTTAGAGTAATTATTCCAGAATTAAATAAATTAAAATAAATTAAAATAAATTATCTTTTGACGTGATAAATTTGTAATACATAGGCTATTTGGACTGTGACTTGGACTCTGATTCATACCAGCAGCAGGACCCCAGGCAAGATACCTTGCCAAATTGCTTACAGTATTTTGCATGCTTAGTATATTTATGTATATTTATTGCATTTCTGTTTATTTATTGCATGTGTAGTTTCTTTCAGTCATTACTATATATTAGATATGTTGACACACACTTGCCACTTAGTATCATGAGAGGACAATCATTAGGCGTATGGGCTTTTAACCACTCTGTTAAACCATAGTAACTAGCACGCACTATGGTGGTCGTGTCCGATGGTCGCTACCCCCGAGGTATGTCGATTGATGGAGTCCGAGGGTCGCTACCCCAGAGGTATGTCGGCTGATGATGTCCACTGACGAGCGTGAGATTGTGAGGATTAGATCGAGTAGCCTACCCTTGCCCATACGTCGAAAAGTTGTCCTCATTTGCATTCATATAGATTGTCCTGTACAGCGTACTTATCTATTTTCAAACATTATGCATGTTTACTGTATTCAAATTGGCTCGTATTTTCTGTATCTTGTTACGTCCCTCTGAGGACCTGGTCTGCTGCCAGGTGTATCTTTTCTTGAGTATTTACAGAAGCGCAGATTTGGATGGTTACATGTGATCCGAGAATGTCTTCTCATCGAGCTGTGATTGATAGCTGGTATTCTTATATTGTGTTGTGGTGTTGTACTCATATTGTATTTGCTCTTATATTCGAGTTGGTAGTGGATTTGTTTCCATCCAACTATCATCCTTAGATACTTCTTATTGAGATCTAGTTTCATAGATACTGGTTATTTATTTCTATATGATTTTGGTGGATGAGATTTAGATTTTACCCTGTGACTTGTATTATATTTTATACCACTTGTGAATTTTGTATTCATATTACAGCGTACGTATGGATTTAGTTTTCATATATTGGAGTTGCCATATCCATGCGGCTGGCATGCTTACGTGTTCCTAGTCCTACGTATTTGGGACTGGGGCGTGACATGTTTTTGTGGTGGCCCATGCAGGTCGAGAGCATATTGTCTCGGTTACGTTACTGTATCGAACAAGCCTGCACCTAGGACTAGAGTATAGGATCTCATCCACAATTGACTATGATTCATCTTCTTCTTCTCTATTCTATTCGAATAATTGCATCCTGCTTGATTCCTGTACTTCCCTAATAGTTCTTTGAGAATAGTCTTCTGCTAGAATATAGAAACCCCTGTTATTAGGATGATAATTAGAGTAGCACACCTATTAAGAATACAACGAGAATATAGACACACCACTAAGTTTAGAATATCTAGTGAACCTAGAATTCCTTATCTTTAGATTGTTATACCATTACCCCTTGATGTATTATGAGGACGTGAGGGTAGTATAGACGCTACTAGAGTTAGAAGTTTTACCATAATGTTTGACACCTAGTATCACATAGTCTTTTGACCTATTAATTGAAGTATAACCGAATGATATTTATCGCATGCTAGCAAAAGACGACAGTGTTTATTCAGACCATAAAATTTAGAGGTCCTTGTCCTATTTGGTCGACTAGCGACTTAGATAAGGAGGTTGTATGATAACTGTAGAGATTGTAGAGTCTTTTATTATTATTGCTTATGTTATTTTTGCTTTTGCGAACTTGAATTATTTTGTAACTTCTCATATCATAATCCAGCGTTATATTTTCTGTGCTACCTTGAATTATGCTGCTATTATAGCCTAGTTTTTGCAAGCTTAATCTTATATCGAGCTTGTTCATGACATATGTGTTATTAGGGCCTGATCAACCACACTAATACAAATTGTCTAATCAGAATCAGTGTATTATGGTCTAGCTAGCCATAATGCGCTTGATTCGCCCTTTGCAATAGTATTTTACGTGGATTAAGATGTATAGTGGACCAGTAGACAAATATACTTATCCTCTAGATACGACAAAGCATATCATATCAAGTACATAACTGCACCGATGTGAGCATGCGAATAGGAAATTACCAAATTAAGATTTCAATCCACAACTGTCTTGACAATTCCTATTTGAATTCTTTAAACGCTTTGATTCCCATACTTCCATTCTATTACTCCTCCATGAACTCTTTTCTGTTGCTTTCCGTCTTCCCTTGTTTCGGAAAGACGAAATCTCGTGCTTGGATATAAGTGATACACGGATAGTACAAGATATACCCCATAGGCCAATCACATTATTTGGTGACTATATTTCATAATTGATTAAGGGCATATCACATATGATATAGTTGGTGTTAAAGTTTTGAGGATTGAATGACATGAGAAAATAAATTGAGGAATATTTTTCTTAAGTGTAAGAGTCTTATGTGATAGATGGGTAAATTCTAAGTTGGTTAGAAATTGTATTATTAAACTTGAGGAGAATTCTTTTAGATTGTGATCAAGTAGGATTAGATTGAGAGATTAAGTCCTTTTAAATGTGGAGAATTTTAAAAGAAGGATTAAGATAATGAGGATTTAATGAAATTTTAAAAATCTTGATATTGAGGACCCAATATTTATACTTTGAGCACATGATTTAAATTTTGAATATTGAAGGATGAATCATCGATTTAAATTTTTAGGATAAATATAGAATTTTAGACTTGAACAACTGGTGAATTAGATTTAAATTTTACAATTTGATGATTTGAATTAAAAGTTTAATTTTGATTGTTGGGTCACCTATTTGAAATATTGAGGATGTAAATTGAGTTTAAATATTTGAATAGTACAAAATTCTTAATTTGAGAATAGGAATAAGATTTGATTAGAATTGTTTATTATTCAAAGTCTAGAGGAGATTATGATAGTTGAAAATTATGATATAAATTTTGATGTGGGATGTCATATAGACTTGAGTTAGATTTGGATGTTGATTATTTAAAAAATCGAGAAGAGATTACGACAGGTTGAATTTTGATTTAAACAGTGGTTATCTTAATTTTAAAGTGATCGCGATAGATTTGAATAGATTTTGTTATTTAAATTTTTGGAAGAGATTGCGATTGACATACCTTGTGTACGAATATGAAGGATTTAACAAATTATGTCTTATTTTAATTTTGAGGACGAAATTGTTTTAAGTTGGGTAGATTGTAAACTCCCTCACCCAAAATAGGTATTTGTGTATATTTTATATTATTACATTTATTATAGATGTTGAATTTATTTAAAATATTCTCTTAGTTAATTAGAAAATAAATATTTTTTAGTATATTTACTTATATAAATATTCATTTAGAATTATTTTAGGTTATTTTAGATTTTTGGAGATTTTTCTAGAATTTTTGGTAATTAAAACTTAGAAAACATAAATTTCTAGGACTTCTATGATTTACTATACGACCATACTTGTCTGTCGTTCCTACCAAATATTTATTTTAGTTTAAAATATTTAATTATATTTTTTTGTAATTTATTTAGAATTTTAAGAAATTTATTTAGATTTTAAAATTATTTAGGATTTATTTGGATATATATAGTCTTAATATTAGATAGATGCTAATTTAGTGTTAATAGATATTAATAAGATTTTTATAAATTATTTCTATTATCTTTAATTATATTTAAGATTATAAATTATTGAGATAGATTCAAACTCTACTTTAAATTAATTCAAATCCTGAACCTACTAGGAAATCAACTTAATGTATATCATATCCTTATTTAAATTCATCATAATCCTATCCAAATTAACCAATCCTAGTTGTATTTAATTAAGTAGTCTCCACCATTATTTATACCTCATCCTTCATATTTTTCTTCCCAAAATTCCTCTCTTTTTCGTCCAAAAATAGCCAAATTCGTCATAAATTCAGCCTCACTTTCTACTAGTTATGACGAATTAAAAAGACGATATCTCCTAGCTCCGGACTCCAAACGAGGCCTAGTTTTTTTGTTAGAATGATAATGAGGTTAGATTTCTGATTATATAAATTGTTTTTCTAATTATTAGTATTAAATTCTAGAAAATTCGTAGAGCACAGCATGTCCAAAAATAGATGTATTTCGATGTATTCGCGATTCTGGGAGAACCAGGAATCAGAATCATGAACCGTTTAAAGTTTCGGAAAGCTAATGTCGAGATAATCGACATATATTTTTCCTAGAATTTATTTCGAAGTATTTACATACTGTTAATTCTGTAGAACTTCTAGGTTAGAATTTAACCATCGGTGCACAATACAAAATTTGTATGTGCCATAATTCCCAAACGAATTTGAATTCGGATGAGCCGTAAATTCTAGCATGTTTTTGACGCTGAAATCTATAGGAAATCATGCATAAAAGTTGAGTTTGTGTCGGTTGACTTTTTGGTCAACAGATCGCCTCGATTTGCGTGCCATGAGTCTCGAGTTGATAAAATTCTATTTTTTTGGACAAAAATTTAGGAATTAACATAAAAATCAGAATAATAAGATTAAAATAGGATTTTAGAGTAATTATTCCAGAATTAAATAAATTAAAATAAATTAAAATAAATTATCTTTTGACGTGATAAATTTGTAATACATAGGCTATTTGGACTGTGACTTGGACTCTGATTCATACCAGCAGCAGGACCCCAGGCAAGATACCTTGCCAAATTGCTTACAGTATTTTGCATGCTTAGTATATTTATGTATATTTATTGCATTTCTGTTTATTTATTGCATGTGTAGTTTCTTTCAGTCATTACTATATATTAGATATGTTGACACACACTTGCCACTTAGTATCATGAGAGGACAATCATTAGGCGTATGGGCTTTTAACCACTCTGGTAAACTATAGTAACTAGCACGCACTATGGTGGTCGTGTCCGATGGTCGCTACCCCCGAGGTATGTCGATTGATGGAGTCCGAGGGTCGCTACCCCAGAGGTATGTCGGCTGATGATATCCACTGACGAGCGTGAGGTTGTGAGGATTAGATCGAGTAGCCTACCCTTGCCTATACGTCAAAAAGTTGTCCTCATTTGCATTCATATAGATTGTCCTGTACAGCGTACTTATCTATTTTCAAACATTATGCATGTTTACTGTATTCAAATTGGCTCATATTTTTTGTATCTTGTTACGTCCCTCTGAGGACCTGGTCTGCTGCCAGGTGTATCTTTTCTTGAGTATTTGCAGAAGCGCAGATTTGGATGGTTACATGTGATCCGAGAATGTCTTCTCATCGAGCTGTGATTGATAGCTGGTATTCTTATATTGTGTTGTGGTGTTGTACTCATATTGTATTTGCTCTTATATTTGAGTTGGTAGTGGATTTGTTTCCATCCAACTATCATCCTTAGATACTTCTTATTGAGATCTAGTTTCATAGATACTGGTTATTTATTTCTATATGATTTTGGTGGATGAGATTTAGATTTTACCCTGTGACTTGTATTACATTTTATACCACTTATGAATTTTATATTCATATTATAGCGTGTATGGATTTGGTTTCCATATATTGGAGTTGCCATATCCATGCGGCTGGCATGCTTACGTGTTCCTAGTCCTACGTATTTGGGACTGGGGAGTGACATTCCCAATGCAAACTTCTTCTTCTCCAAGGCTCCTTGTTTCCTAAGCTTCTAGGCTTCTTAGATGAGGAAAATGAGTGGGATTGGAGGTTTAATTTTTGAAATTTGGTAGATGAAGGAAAGATTTTGGGGAATAACTATTTTTTGGATTTTTTTTTCATGAGCTATGATGAACTAGAGGGAGGCTCCCTCTTACTATATAGGGTCGGCCACATGAGAACCTAGGACTTGCAATGCATGAAGTCCTCAATGCCCCTATGGTTAGTCATGAAGGGTTACTCAAACAAGTGGATTTTAATCCTAAGTGAGGAGTTTAACTAGATTCTAATTTAAAAAAAATAGGGATCAATTAGTGGGTTCAAATATGGCTAGTCTAATATAAAGTCCATGATCACATCAAGTCTAGTCCACTAACCTATATCATTAATAATAAAAATATAATATATTATACATATCATGTAACTATAAACACAATATATATAGAGATATTTCAAATGACAACAATGTTCCTACTCTTGAAATGGGGTAATGACAATATGAAACCCTAAAATAGTCCAGCAAAAATCCTGGTCGTTAGTATAAAACCAACGGTGCTAATTAAAATCCAGAACTCGTCCAGCCCTAACCGAACTGAATTTGAACCAAATTTGGTTTAGTACCTGCTAATAAGTTCTGTCTGAAAATAACTGAACTCGGACCAAACTCGGCCTGGACAGAATTCTGATTGAGTTTGGTCTTTTCATATCCAGACTGGACCCCAACATTCTCCCCCTCCAGTTTGATCAGAGGTATTGGCCCCATGGCTCCTCAATTGGACTCCATACCTGTCGTCCTACGATAGAGTTCCTACTCCCCCTTATCATTGATCTCCGATCCCCCTAGCTGCTTTGCATCTTCCTTCGTCTCCAGCTCCTTGACCACTACATCGATGGTAGATGCCTTGTGTAGCACCACCTAAACCATTGAGATCATATCGACATCAATAACTCAGCAAAGACCGAAGTCCCTGACGTTTAACCTTGTCGTAAGTCTTGGATGCATGTCTCGGACTTCTATCTTCTACTTGAACGTGCTTCCATTCCATCAAGCGTCTTCACACCCTTGGCTGGTCCAACCAAACAGACTGTACGATTCCCTCGAGATTCAAGCTCTTGAACATGTCCACCTTCGTGTTCGATACTGAAGATCTCCTGTACATACAGTATTGTAAAAATTCGACTAGTTGGCCGACTCGTCGATAGTCGGTCTCTGCCAACTCGACTAGGGCCCTAGTCGGCCAAGAAATTGGTGCAGGCTAAAATCGGACCTAGTCGACCGACTAGGCGATCCTAGGCAGTTAGGCGGGACCTAGTGGGCCGACTGGGTCCATAAAAAATAAATTCGTCCGACTCGTAGGTGTCGACATCACAAACAAAAAGGAAAAAGAAATATATATATATTTTTCTTTTATTTGCAAATTGACAAAGAGTACAAGAGAAACCCTATACAAGAGAATCTAAGTTTAAAAGATCTGGGGTAAGTATAACGGTGGAGATCGAGCACTACAACGGCTTCTTTACTCCGTTGACGATCCGGGACCAAGGGGCATCGACGAGGCCTCGGAGGCGCTATGTCTCCTTCTCTTGTAGAGGCGACTAGCTCTGTTTCTTCTTTCTTTTGCATGTGGGTGTATGGATCTTTCAATCCTCTTTTATGTGGGAAAATACCCACTATTTATAGCCTTCAACAAGGCATCACGTAGGCGCATGTACGTGATTTTCATGGCGTATGACACTGCAGGCGCATGAGATGGCATTATCGTAATGGCGCATGGTACTACGGGTGCATGACATACTTATATACATAGGGGCGCATGGTACTGCGGGCACATGAGATGCCTAGATGTAGGTGGGCGCATGATACTGCGGGCACATGAGACACCTAGATGTAGGAGGGCATATGGAACTGCGGGTGTATGAGACTCCTAGATATAGGAGGGCATATGGCACTGCGGGCGCATTAGACTCCACTTAGACTGTTGGCATATTAGCCAGATCCTTGAGGCACAAGGATTTAGACTATTAAGGCACATCATTATGGCGCATAGAGCAAGGTCTCTCAGGTGCATGGAGCAGATTTTCTATGCTTTTACAAGACTCCCTTCAAAGTTTCTAAAATAAAACATTGTATGTTTAAAGTTCAGAATACTTTGAACAGAAGCATGGAGAACATGGGTAGAGAAATTATTTTGGTACGCGTGTGAGGCATCCCTATATGCGGTGCATCTACAGAGTATTCTTCTTTTTGGCATAGCGCATTGTTTGGCACATATGGATACTAGGCTCATAGGATAGCCTGGCTAAGTGTAGCGGACTTCTAGGCGCATAGACTGGTTGGTCTCATTAGAAGTTAGGAGCATCAGAGCTAGGCGCATATGACTGTCCCATAGTTAGGCGCATAGGGTCACTTTGCTGCTTGACTGACTGTCAAGTCAGTGGCGCTTCGTCTCTGAGGGGGGCTCACTTTTTGAAGCGTCGACCGCCGTGAGTACTACCCTCCTATATATACTCCATGGCTTCTAGAGAGAGAGGGACTCCTCTTGCTGTTTCTTTTACAATTTTTCTTTTCTTTTGACTCCTTGTTTCCATCGACCTTGTCCTATCTACATTACTCCCAAAGGCAAAGGAAAGGGAAAAGGGAAGGCCTCGTCGTCAGAGACTACAACAGAACCGATCGTCGAGAAATTGGCACATGTCGACGTGCGAGGGGTTATGAAAGCTAATAGAGGGCAGGACGATATGATCCTTCGCGCCCTTTTCTTTTATTTGAACTCTTTTTTATTTTTTCTTCCTTCTTTTTTGGGTCTGCTGCATGGATGGGTCCCACCCCTTTGGAAGCATGTGCGGACTCGTCACTGCTGTGGTGCATGGACTTAGCTTTTTTTTAGCTTCATCGTATAGATTCGTCGTTAGCTCACTACTTTTCGCGCAGGGATATGGCCCTCTTTGGATGCCTGTCATGAAGCATGTGTCAAAATACCACATGTATCCATTACTCACACTTGGCAGAGAATGCTCAGTTTTGACTCTAATGCGCCATTCCTTCGTGATGAGCGGGGGGAGTTGACGCGCCGATGATGCGCCGAGTAACAGATGTGCACATGTCTTGACTAATGCGCGCCTACTTTAATTTTTGCATATGGATTCTGAAATCTTATTTTGGTTTGTTCTTGCAGTCTCAATGGAAATGCCCTCAGTGGATGTATTTTCTTTTTGGTCGAGACTTGAGTATGCTTGCTTGGACTTTGTCGAGGAAGTGGTCAACCCAGCCAAGAATCTTATTTTGGTGGGTCAACCTACAACAAGGATTGACCTTATTGCTGAGTAGGGTTATATCTGTCTTCAACGCCTGATGGACCTAGGAAAAATTCCTGTGGCTGTCGGTTCTGAAGAACACTTCCTAAAACCCTAATTTTTACTTGGCGATAGTTTGATTGCCCGCGAGGATGCGCAACTAAAGTTTAAGAAGGAGTGGTACTTTGAGGCCCATGATGTGAAGATGCATATTCCCAAGATTGAGCGTTAACTTCCACTTTCGGCTTTCACGTGTTTAGCTTCCAAAAGGAACATGAACTGCTAACTTACTCCTTCGTAGGGCGGCATGCTATCCAATCACTTTAAGCCTTTGACGAGCACTCCTAAAATGGATACTTTTGGATTTGCAAGGGACGGTCCTTCCTACTCCTTACGAGTGTTACATCTCGGCAGCTTGGTTAGTGAATTGGTCCCTGAGCTTCAGGTCTTTGGAGCTTCAACTTTTGCTAATCGGCTTTTGGAACACAATCTTTCCTACACACCTGGTTTTACTTGAGGGAATAGCTGGACTCATATTGACCAAGAGTTGATAGACCTTACCTCATGGATTTTTACCACCTATGAGGTAGATCTGAAGAATCTTGGGTTGTACTATGCTTTGAGGGCCACTCAGTACGGGGTAAGAGTGAACCCTGACATGTTCTTTGCCTTGATGGAGATGTATAATTATGATTCGGGGACATTCTTCACGCCTGTAGGGGAAATGAGCCTGGCCCTCCATGAGATGCACGAGGTCTCTCGGCTCCCTTGGGGCACTGAGTCATACGAGGAGTATACTCCTTGTAACAAGGAGCTTACAGCTTTAGAGGTGAGCCATCCTGAAATGATGGCCATATACAAAGAATTATTGTGCCACCATCAAGTAGGTCATTGCCAGGACAAGACAGGGGCTTCTTCCCATGCTACCATCTGGAAGCGGTACCTCTTCCTGAAGACTAAGGCCAGAGAAACGAGCAGACATCTCTATACTCACCAAGCTTCTTCCCAGAAAGAGATAGATGATTTAATAGCCTCCATGAATGAGGAGAACCCCACGGTGGATGGCAAAGGGAAGCCAAGTTATAAAATTTTCTTTTTTTATTCATGACTTTTTAACTTGTCACTGAAAGCGGAGCTTGCCGGCTATTTGACGATATGGCTGCGTAACTATGTCTTCCTTGGCGGCTCTGGCTCTCTTGAACGAGTTAGCAGGAATTCAATTTTTTTTGCCGTAAAATTCATGTTCGGTCACAGGCTTGCCCTCCTCCCTGCAATGGTCTGTAACATCCATTGCGGGTTATGAGAGTTTGTATAGAAGTTGATACCTATATGGGAAAACAAGGGTGACTTCCCCCGAGTAGAGCTTACCTATCACTATTTGATGGGTTGGTTGATCCTACACCATCCTACTATAATGCAAACCGGTATGCAGGAGAACTCGTTCCTCCGATGTTACTGCAGAGAGGATTGGGTACATTCGGGAATACCTGCTTGCCATACGGCGTTAAGTTTTTTGGATGGTTATAACTGCTTTGTGGTTCCTCTATGTTATGGGGGCTTTACGGAGAATGAAGATCTAGAGGATGTCAGTACTGGGTCTTCTGGTTTGCGAAGGCAAGCCTTCTACTGGCTGTTATGGATTCGACCTTCTAACCTGGTATATCAGAATAAGGATAGGGTCAACCTGGTGTAGTGCCCCGCTTCCAGCGGTACACTAACGTAATACCTTCGGCTTGTGACTCAGTTTAAACTGAGTATCGGAGAAACCTTATGACCCAATGGATGCACGGACGAAGTGCAATTAACCGTTCCAACAGATGTATCGGCTTCTATTGAAATAAGTCCAATAGTTTTTGCTGGATGTTTTGCTACTTGATTTTGTATTGCTTTGCATTTTGTGTTTCTTTCGATGATTGGTTTTCATAAGTTCGCTTTCCTACCTTGTGCATTCATTTCTAATTGTAAGAAAAAGAGATCGAAGGATGCTAACCAAATGTTGTTGCAATTTTAGGACGCATAACTAAGGAGTGATCGCTACGTGAGGCTTCCCCATTTCCTCGTTGATTCATTCGGTGAGTGGCTTCGACCCTTCGATGAATCCATTGTCTGCATGTTTAATAAAAGAATCTCTAGTCCACTCTGCTGTATGTCCCTAAGTTAATGTTGCCTCACTAATCAAGATATACAAAATGAAAGAACTACATGCTTGTAAATATAGAAATGTTGCTTATTTCAAGTTAATGTTACTTGCCCTTATTCATATACTACGCAACAATAATGTGTATAGAAAATATCTTATTATTTGAGAAGTATTCGATACTACATGAAAAGGAACTAATGGTGCACCCTGAGGTACGGTCGCTTACGATGTAGTAGGGTGTAGCCATTAGATAATTAAAGAGAAGATGAAAATGTGTGCTTGTGCTCAGAATTGTGCTTGTGATATTTTATCTGATAGAAGTTCATATCTTGCATCAGTCTCGGATAACTTGTGCACAAGGTAATAGTCTCTCGAAAGGTTCCTGGGGCACTGGAAATTGGTCGGTCCTGAAGAGATTATTGATAGCACTCTGAGGGACGGTCCCTTTTGGATGTAGTGGGGTGTTGTGTCCATTAGTGCAGAGCAAAACTTCTTGCAAGCAAGGTAGAATGCTAGGTGCAACCTTCTTGCAAGCCTAACCGATAGATGTGCACTAGTGAAGAGCTGAACCTTGAGTCACCGCTGCTAATTCACGAGGAAGAGCTCTCATGGGCCATAATGTAGTTAGGTAGAATGCTAGGTGCAACCTTCTTGCAAGCCTAACCTATAGATGGCAAGTCCCTTGACCCTTGAGAGATATATATACCAAGTCCCTTGACCCTTGAAATATTGATGCCATATCCCTTGAGATTATATTATATGCAAATTGTAGCCAACTTGTATGTCTGCTGTAGGAATAACAACCGACCGTGGGTAAGATTTATCATTATGTGGCTTACTTTATTATTTATGTTCATTTGCATGCCTTAATAAAAAGAACCTAGACAACTAGAAAGATTACTTAATGAGCATGCTAGTTTCAAAAGTTTAATTAGTGTGGATCATACATTAAAGCTTTTGAGACAGCAGTTCAGAATGAACAATTCATACCACAAAGTGCTACCGAGAAGGCGACAGCTACTCGAAACCCTCCTACCAAAAGATACCATGATAGAGAGAGAAAGGCTGATACTGAGAAGAAGGCCGTTATAAATCAGTACCGTATGAAAGAATGCAGTTACTGCGGCCGTACTTATCACACTAAAGAAGTTTGTTATTCCTTCGTAGAGAGTGCTTCAGTTGTGGACAAAAAGGTCATGGGGTCAGGGATTTTCTGACTAGGAAGTCCGAACCCTAGAATCGAAATGACGGTATTGAGCGTGAGCAGAATTCGAATCCAGTGCCACCTCCCAGCAATAGGCGTCCTGACCAGATGGGGAGGGCTAGAGTGTTTAATCTGAATGTATTGTGAGATGATACGGATCACGTTGTTGGTGAGTCAGATTCCTTTGACCTCTTGATTCCTCGGCTATCGATTCTTTGATCTCTTAAGTTTTGAGGACAAAAGTTTTTCTCGGTGGGGTATTATGTAGTACCCCGCTTCCAGCGGTACACTAATGTAATACCTTCGTCTTGTGACTCCATTTAAACTGAGTATCAGGGAAACCTTATGACCCAATCGATGGACGAACGAAGTGCAATGAACCATTCCAACAGATAGATCGGCCTCTATTGACATAAGTCCAATAGTTTTTGTTGGATGTTTTTACTACTTGGTTTTGTGTTGCTTTGTGTTTTTGTGTTACTTTCGATGATTGGTTTTCATAAGTCCGCTTTCCTCGCTTGCACATTCATTTTGAATCGTAAGAGAAAGAGATCGAAGGATGCTAACCAAATGTTGTTGCAATTTTATGACGCTTAACCATGGAGTGATCGCTACTTGAGGCTTCCCCATTTTCTCGTTGATTCATTCAGTAAGTGACTTCGGCCCTTCGATGAATCCTTTTGTCTGCACGTTTAATAAAAGAATTTTTACTCCACTCTGTTGTATGTCCCTAAGTTAATGTTTCCTCACTAATCAAGATACGCAAAATGAAAGAACTGCATGCTTATAAATATAGAAATATTGCTTATTTCAAGTTAATGTTACTTTTTCCTTATTCATATGCTCTTTAACAAGAATGTGTATAGAAAATCATAAGACAAGTATTCGATGCTACATGAAAAAGAACTAATAGTGCACCCTGGGGTACGGTCGCTTGCGATGTAGTAGGGTGTAGCCATTAGATAAGTAAAAAAAAGATGAAAATGTGTGCTTGTGTTCAGAATTGTGCTTGTGATATTTTATCTGATAGAAATTCATGTCTTGCATCGTCCTCGGACTACTTGTGCCCAAGGTAATAGTCTCTCGAACGATTCTTAGGGCACTGAAAATCGGTCGGTCAGGAAGAGATTGTTGATAGCACCCTGAGGGACGGTCCCTTGAGGATGTAGTGGGGTATTGTGTCCATTAGTGCAGAGCGGAACCTTGCATCACAGCTTCTAGTGCTCATGTTACGTTAGGGTGAGGTGCTGCGGGCAAGTCGCAAGGCATTTATGCGCACTAGTGAAGAGTTGAACCTTGAGTCATCGCTGCTAATTCATGAGGAAGAACTCTCATTAGCCATCATGTAGTTATGTAGCATGCTAGGTACAACCTTTTTACAAGCCTAATCGATAGATGGCAAGTCCCTTGACCCTTGAGAGATATATATACCAAGTCCCTTGACCCTTGATATATTGATGCCATGTCCCTTAAGAGTATATTATATGCAAATTATGGCTAACTTGTATGTCTGCTGCAGGGATAACGACTGACCATGGGTAAGATCTATCATTATGTGGCTTACTTCATTATTTATTTTCATTTTCATGCCTTGCTAAAAAGAACCTAGACAAGTAGAAAGATCACTTAATGAGCTTGCTAGCTTGACAAGTTTACTTAGTGTGGATTATCAGGTGAGTTTGGCTTCGGTTGCTCACCAGTACATGTGGGGTACTGACCCACGTTTGTAGGAATATTCAGGTTCTGAGGACATGACTATGGCAAGCCTCTTCAACCTGCAGGAGTGCATCCAATCCAGTAGAAATCGCGCTTGTTGCAAGCCAAGCTTCTTCCTTCCTAGTTTTCTTTCTGTTGCAAGTTTCCTTCAAGGTGTTTTTACTTATTGTCCTAGTACAAGGATGTGATGTATGGACATTGTGGCTAGTTTTGGATTTCAAAGAGATGTAAGCTAACCATGGCATATTTTGTAATCAACCAAGCAAATGCTTTGTAATCCATTCCAGTATTTCAAAAAAGAAAGTATTTTGGATTCCTATCATATGTGTTTAATCTTTGGTTTTCTGCAAGGATTTATCTGTAATGCTTTATATCTTGTCTATTTTGTATTTTGTGCAGGTACTATACCTTGTGCAAGCGCAACTTAGGCTTGCACAACATAACATCCAAGCGAGGACGATTGGTTTTATAATGATAAGTAGGGATGATCGGCCCTTGCGGGATTAGGGCATGACAAGTTGGTATCAGAGTACGGCTTTACGTCCTTGGCCTCTTCAACCATCATTTTTGAAAATGATATAAGTTTTCAAGCGATTTCAAATATTCTGATTTGCAAACTATTTTAAGCTATACAAGTATTTTGCTAATTTAAAGGTCTCGATTTGGAAAAGTTTAAGAAAACCCAATGTCCCATACAATAAGTCCATAATACGTTATAAGACTGACATAAGCTACTTTTTTTGTAGCAAGATGCCGGAAGCGAGTAATCCGTAGACATCACAAACACCATGGGCGAGTGATGATCAAATTGATTGACTGATGGCATGTTTGAAAATCAACAAGGAAGATACGATGCCCAATAAGAACAATTTGAGGCTCAGCAGCAGCGGCTGATGCTCGAGCCATGGCCAAAAAAAGTAATTATACTATTTGACCCAGATAGTGACAACATTTGTGACAAATAGCAGTAGATCTGGGACTGCTGTGATACTGGTGGTAGCAGCCACAGTAACGCCTTGAGGAAAGGGACTCGCAGAAGATGATAAGCCTCAACCAGCGGCCAGAAAGTCTACTTTTAAGGGTGTTGAGTTTTTGAAGTTGAACCCTCCAGAGTTCAAAGGCAGAGTTGCACCGAATGAGGTGATGGACTGGGTCGCCAAGTTGGAGGGCTTATTTGAGTTTGTAGGGATACCAGCAAGCAAGAGAGTGTTATATGCCTCCATACAGCTACGGTTACATGCACACGACTGGTAGCAGATCAAGAAGCTAGATCTCGCCATAAAGCGTTAGAATGGAAAGATAAATTGGAGAATGTTAAAAGATGCATTCTTGGGACAGTATCTTCCGCCGACTATCAGACAGAGAAAGGAAGACGAGTTCACCGAACTTAAGCCAGGGAGCATATCCGTCGAAGACTATGAGTCAGAATTCTCCAAGCTTGCTAAGTTCGCTAGCTCCATGGTTCATAATGAAGAAGCTCATACATATCAGTTTATAAAAGGCCTTAATGATAACATTAGGAAGGATGTCATGAACTGAGAGTGTACATCATTGTCACTACCATATTTCAGAATAGGGGTATTTTTGTCCTTTTATTTATTTAATTTAATGTGTTAATATTGCATGATATTTATTTATATTTAATTGCTATGATTTTAATTGATTGTTGTACCTTACCGTTTCTTCGATAATTGGAGCACTACTCTAGGCATTGCCTTCCTACAAATTTTACACCCTTGTCCTAGACGTGCTAGCCTTCTATTTTGATCTTTGTGTGACTTATAACTATGCCCTTTTGTGCTTCATTTTAGTCGCACAACATTCGTCGCAAACGATTATATTTAATTCTGTATAAATCCAACTTTGTATCCTTGTGCGTTCCAATCAAAATTGGAGATACAATCTCGACCCATTTTGTGCAACCCAAATTATGATAATATTCTATTCTGAGTCTTCAACATCCATGAGACTTGTGTCCCACCTAATTTTAACCCCATGTACTTTCAATTAATTTTAGAACACCAATTATATTAATTTTAATTAAATTAATCCAAAAACCCCACTTTGTGTAATTTCCTAATTATTGGGCACTTAATGCAAAAGTGCATTGAGGTGTCTACACCCCATTGGACCAATACATGAAGAAATCCCATTTTCCTTCATGTGATTTTTTTCATAATTTTAGAGTGTGTAACACTCAACATCAACCCCTCATCAAACCTTAGCCCTCCATTTTGAAACAATACAATCCTAGCCCTTTAAATATCTATATATAAAGCCAAAACCCAATTCCAAGGAGTGTTGACCGGCCCAATACCCTAGGTCAACCTCAAAACCCTACTTTTTAATATATATATATATATATATATATATATATATATATATATATATATATATATCCTCTTCTTTATATTTTTTCATTCACCATCACCTATACTTGACCTAGTCGAATCCTTCATCCCCCTCTATATTCATCTTTCCTGTTCACCACGACCGGAGCAGTCCCGCCGGAGCACAACCACCTTCCTTCACCAATACCTCACCAGATCCACTCGACCTCCGTCTCCTCCCATCTCAACCCGCCTGTCATCATCCCGACCAGCTGAACCGTCGCTGCTCACCGCCTGATCACCCATCGTGACACCCGCGGCCACCATCCCATCGACGCCTGGACCCGATCCCCTCCAGCCCAACTCGCCTGACTTCTTCCCGTTGACTCCGCCATCTCCCTCTCCTTCAACCGTAACCCGACCACCACTCCACGATTGCCTACACCCACCTGAAACCCGACCACTATCCACCCATCCGTCCGAGCAACACCCCACCTGAACGACCCCGACCCCGCTGAACCGACAGGACAACAGCCTTCTGAACCCCACAGCACGTCGGAGCAGACCTCGCCGGAGACAGTACCTCCTCGACGACTTCCCTTGACGATAGAACTCGCCGGATCCCCCTTGACCCGTACACGACCCCGTCTTCCCTCACGACTCGACGTCGAATATTCCCTCGTGCACGTGCACGCCGAGGCCAAGGTGCGAATTTTTTCTCTTGTGATTTTGTTCGTGTGTGAATGATGTTAGGATGTTAGCGTGTCGTGTTGTGATAAGTTCATTAGATATTCATTGCGAGACCATGCAATAAACCCAAACTCGTATGCGTATACGTATGCGTATGTGTATAGTATTCAATTTAGTATATATATATATATATTATGTAGAAATTAAATGTTAATACTAGTTAGGACTATATATGTATTTATACTGTATGCCCTAGTGTTAATTATGGAGATCCCATATTTACATTGACCATGTGACCCTGAGAATTGGGAGTTGACTGCCTTGTGTACACTGACGTACTGGCGAGACATATGTTAGTGATTGACTATCTGATTATGCACATCAATTGAGATGTGACACCCGTACAGCTAGACGCACACTTGACCCTATTAGATGACAAGTAGCACCCTTAGCGTAGTCTCTGAGTTTAGTATCTTTATGATTGTGTGTATGTTAGAGTATCAACTAATGCAATATTATCATTAAATGATGTCTATAGGACTGTCGGATTATTCAGACAAGACCTCGAAAACAGGATATTGGTATTTCCAGCAGAGGACCACAGGCGAGTACATTCTCTGACAGTTTTTATTATGTTGATTATCTCTATGATTCTAGTTGTATAGCATATATAATTCTGATACTATGTATACACGAGTTGGCATCATCGAGACCAATCATGAGGAGTCATGATTTGGAATCCATCGTGCTAGCTGGGGACGGGAAGATATTAGTAGATTATGTGACCATACCCAACTCTACATGCATCATAGCTCACCCACATCTCACGTCGGTACAGCCTGACCATTACATGCCTCATAGCCTGTTACATGTGATTAGCCTAACTATTGCTCGCATCATAGCTATCCGGATGGTTAGCCTGACCTTACATGAATCATAGCTAATCATATGTAACAAGCCTGATTAGTCCCAAGCTGATCACATGATATGCTGATATTTCACACACTTAACTAGATAGTCTATACATATATCTCTAGTTTATTGATCTAGCATTTCCTTATGTTCTATTACTGTTCTAGCATTCACTTATATTCTAGTTCATTGTTCTAGCATGCACTTATACTTCTGTTCGTTGCTAGTTGTACCATTAATGATGACTTATGCTCTAGTATTTCTATTTCCAGTATTTTATTATTCTAATATTGTTTATTGCCAGTATTTGTATCTATCTTGTATTTCTTTACATTGTATTATAGTTTTTGTCAATATACATGGAACTGCTGTTAGTGCTTGTACTTCACTCCATTCCTAACTGGATATTTTTTTAGAGGATCTTGAGGATTTCTGTCCTACACACTATGGACTAAGTATAGATGCAGACTACACACCAGAGATTTTAGAGGAGTCCCTTCCCTTAGATGAGACACTACCTGCAGCTATCTAGATAGCATTTATTTTATGCATTTGAGGTTTATTTTTAGTTTATGTTGAGACTTATATTAAGTTTAAATTGAGACTTGTGGAGACTTTTTATGTTGGACAACTAGACTGTGATTTATCACTATTTTTGAGATATTATATTTGACTATATCATTCTTTCTTATCTTTTATCGTGCCATTTATTTCTTATAGTTATTCTGATTGAGTATGCATTATGAGGTATTGAGAGATGTTTATTTCATTGTACTCCTTATGGAGTTGATATCATTGACAGGTTGTGAGTTATGTTTAGTATTATTGAGACCTAGACAACGTTCTACTGCCGATGCTGCGGCGTAGGCTGGACGTATCCATGACTCATGCCCAAATTTTGGGTGCAGGTCATGACACATTTTTAGTGGTGGCCCTTGCAGGTCAAAGCTTCGCAAGTTGTGGGATACCGTGGTAGTGCGACAACTTATTTGTACTACTACGAGTCTGTTTTAGGAAATAGGATTTAGGATGAGAGTATACTCAATCACAACTAGGAATTCTGATCTTTATAATGTTATTCTGGATAATTGCTTCCTTTAGAAAATTACTGTCCTTCCTTAATGATATCGTATCTATTATCTTAATTGATTCTTTTCGGTCTGTCTTCAGGATGCCGCCGAAGACTAGGTCTTTGAGATTGGGAGCAGCAGCTTCAGAGAGGTCTGCCACCTCTTGATCCGATGAACAGACATCTGGAGTTCCTCCTACATCTCCTGTTCATGTGGGAGTATCTGCAGTTGTTGGGATTCCTTCACCCATTCAGAGGATTGCCCCAACTATGACGGACAACCTTCCACCGCCACCGGCTCCGATTCCCGGAGGTGTGCCCACTAACGGGGCACAGATTTTTTTGCACTTATCCAAGGCATGTTAGAGGCCCAGAGAGTGATAGTAGAAGCTCAGCGTGTTCAAGCTGAGGCTCAGAGGGTGCAAGCAGAGGCGCACCAGGAACAAACAAAGCTGATGAGGGAGAGCATGGAGAACGTTCATCAGGTGGCTCTCCAGGCTGTGAAGAGAGTAGCACGACAACAGCAGCATCCTGGCCAGCAGCACTAGAGACATGTACTATAGTGGACTTCAAGAGGATGATGACTCAAGAGTTCAAAGGCACCGAAGGGATACTCTATGCTGATGACTGGCTAGAGGATATAGAGAGAAACTTGCGTTTAGCGCAGATTCCAGAGATTCTTCAGATCGAGGCTGCTGGTAGTCAGATGTTTGATATCATACTGACGTGGTATCGTACAGAACCGAAACTCACTGACGGAGGACTTACTTGGGAGGACTTCAAGGAGCTCTTCAAGGAGAAGTTCTTTCCTGACGTAGCCCTAGGAGCATTGGAAAGTCAGTTCCATGACTTAGTCCAAGGAAGCATGTCAGTTGAGGAATACGCCACAGAGTTTTGCCATTTGAGTCGTTTCGTGCCATCAATAATTCGAGACCTAGGAGACAGAGCCCAGAAATTCAGGAAGGGATTGAATAGAGCGATCAAGTCTCGTACTTCGGGATGACGCACTGCTATATTTGAGGGTATTCTGATGGATGCCCAGATTGCTGAAGATGACTTGGACCTCAGGCCCAAGAGAGGATACGACACTTCTGGAGGAACAAGTGGTAACACATGACCATCCAAGCGCCTACACTTTCAACAACAACAAAGGCTGTACCAGCAGCAGCACCAGGCACCAGTTCGAGGACACATCCAACAGCAACAGCCACAGAGGCAGACTCAGCCCGCTGTCCAGTGTGCGTATTACGGGAAGACATGACCTACTAGAGGCATCTACAGGAAGAGATTGGGTACATGCTTGTCCTGTGGATCGTCAACACATCAGCTGAGGGACTGTCCATCTATTCAGACTCGTCAGGGTGGAGCAGCCGCTCATAGAGGACCAGCCAGAGTACCTACTGTACCAGGAGGCCAGCAGAGGGGATCTCCACTTCTACCACAGCAGCAGAGGTTTGCTCAGCACCAGCAGCAGTAGGGAGGAGCACCTCAGGGATGAGCACACACCATGATGATTGAGGAGGCTGAGCCCGCTGGAGACGTGATTTCAGGTTCAATTTCTCTCAATTCTATTCCAGCACTTGCATTATTTGATTCTGGCGCTTCCCATAGTTTCGTATCTATATTTTATGATCTTAAGCATCGTTTAGATATGGAATCGTTAGATAGGACTTGCAAGATCATGACTAGAGAAGGCATTATCCTAGTCCGTGATTATTGCAAGGATCGGAGAGTATCATTGGGAGGCCAAGAGTTGAGCATGAGTTTACTCGTTATGCCACTTCTGGGATACGATATTATACTCAGAATGGACTGGTTGAGTAGACACCATGCTACTATAGAATGTCACAGAGGCAGAGTAATATTTTGACCACCAGGAGAACCAGAGTTTGAGGTCGCCAGAGGAGCAGCAAAGCAGAGCAGAGGCACTTTTTATGGAGCTAGGAAGGAAGAAGAGGAGTTACCACATCCTCTGATAACGGAGTTCCTGGATGTATTTCCAGAAGAGTTGCCAGGCTTGCCGCCAGACATAGATATTGAATTCTCTATAGACTTGGTACCAGGAGCGGAGCCTATTTCACAACATGTCTATAGAGTCAACAACAGCGAGATGGTAGAACTGAAGAAGCAAGTTGAGGAGCTGCAGGACAAAGATTTCATCAGATCCAGTTCATCACCATGGGGAGCTCCGGTATTGTTCATACCGAAGAAGGACGGCACGGTACGCATGTGTATCAATTATAGAGCTCTAAACAATCTCACTATCAAGAATAAATACCCGCTGCCGAGGATAGATGATATTTTCGATCAGTTGAGCGGAGCAAAGGTGTTTTCAAAGATAGACATGAGGTCAGGCTATCACCAGGTGAAGGTGAAGAGAGAAGACATATCGAAGACAACTTTTCGGACCAGATATGGCCAGTTTGAATTCACGGTAATGCCGTTTGGTTTAACCAATGCACCAGCAGTATTCATGAACTTAATGAAAAAGGTATTCTACCAGTACCTTGACAAGTTCATAGTGGTGTTCATCGACGACATTCTTGTGTATTCGAAGACCCCAGAGGAGCACGAAGAGCACCTGAGGATGGTCTTGGAGACTCTCAGGAAAGAGGAGTTGTACGGAAAGCTCTCAAAGTATGAGTTCTTCCTTGACAAGGTTGAATTTCTTAGACATATAGTGACGGGTGATGGAATTTCAGTTAACCCAAAAAAGATCGAGGCAGTGGAGTCATGGGCTACCCCCAGTTCGGTAGCAGAGATCAGAAGCTTTCTCGGACTAGCAGGATACTACAGGAGGTTTGTACAAGACTTCTCCAAGATTACAGAGCCGATGACTAGGCTAACCAAGAAAGATGTAGATTTTGTCTGGACAGAGGAATGTCAGGCCGCATTTGATGAGCTGAAGAAGAGATTAACGATAGCTCTAGTTTTGACGTTGCTGTCAGGAACAGGCAGATTTACTATCTACAGTGATGCTTCAGGAAAGGGTTTGGGATACGTTCTTCAGCAGCACGGGAAAGTAATTGCCTATGCTTCAAGACAATTATGCCCTCATGAAAAGAACTACCCCACTCACGATTTGGAGTTAGCAGTAGTTATCTTTGCTCTAAAGCTATGGAAACACTATCTATACGGAGAGCGTGTGGAGATCTTCACAGACCACAAGAGCTTGAAATACGTATTTACACAAAAGAAGCTGAATATGAGGCAGAGGAGGTAGTTAGAGTTGATGAAAGACTTTGACATCTCATTACAATACCACCCAGGAAAGGCTAACGTAGTCGCCGATGCCTTGAGCATGTATCCGATGGCTATGTACTTGACTACAGATAGACATTTATTAGCCGATCTTGAGAGCTTAGGAATTAAAGTACTAGTTCCAGGTGTTGAGATTCAGATGTGGGGATTGCAGATACAATCAGAGCTGATGGAAAGAATTAGAGCTGCACAATATGATAATGAGACTCTGAGGAGTATCAGGGCACAAGTTCGGACATGATTGTCAGATGACTTCACTTTTGCGGATGATGGATCTTTAAGGCATGGCACAAGGATGTGTGTGCCAAGTGGAGAGCTGCGCGAAGTAGTTTTGCAAGAGGCACATCGCTCTCAGAACTCGATGCATCCCGATGCCAACAAGATGTATCGAGATCTGAGGGAACACGTATGGTGATATGGTATGAAGCACGAGGTAGCACTCTTTGTATCCCGATGTTTAGTGTGCTAGCAGGTAAAAGCAGATCGACAGAGGCCAGGTGGATTGCTTCATCCTTTACCCATTCCAGAGTGGAAGTGGGAGCACGTGACTATGGACTTTGTTTTAGGGCTTCCATATTCTTCAGAAGAAAAGGATATGATTTGGGTCATCGTGGATAGGTTGAGCAAATCAGCCCACTTCTTACCATTCAAAGTGGGTACATCGACAGAGAAGCTAGCAGATATGTACGTACGACAGATTATCAGATTACATAGAGTTTCTATGAGTATCATCTCAGATCGGGATAGTCATTTCACTTCCCACTTTTGGAGGAGTCTGCAGGCTAGCTTGGGCACTCAGCTCAAGTTCAGTACCGCGTATCACCCCCAGACAGATGGGCAGTCTAAAAGGACTATTCAGACTCTTGAAGATATGCTATGCACTTGTGTTTTGGATCTCGGAGGTTCTTGGGAGGATCATCTATACCTAGTAGAGTTTGCTTACAACAACAGCTACCAAGCCTGCATTAAGATGTCACCATTTGAGGCTTTATATGGACGGAGGTATCATACACCGTTATCTTGGGATGATGTTGGAGAGAGAGCTCTGTTAGGACCAGAAATGGTCGTGGATGCAGCAGAAAAGGTGAAACTCATCAGAGACAGACTGCGAGTGGCACAGGACAGACAACGACATTGGGCCGATAACCACCGTAGACTCCTAGAGTTTCAGGTATAGGTTTTGTTATTTTGGTTTGTGATTGTTTTGTTTTGATTACGTGTTAAGACTGTTTATTCTAGGTTGGCAATTTGGTGTTCCTACAGATTTCTCTGACACGGGGCACGATTTATTTTGGTAGAGGCGGAAAGCTTAGTCCACGATACATCAGACCTTTTAGTATTCTTGCAAGGGTCGGTACAATGGCCTATTGACTAGACTTGCCGCCTGCTCTAGATGGAGTGCATGACGTGTTCCACGTGTCGCAGCTGAGACGGTATATTGTAGATCCTAGTCACGCACTGGATCACTCGAAGATCGAGGTTGGTCCGACTCTCAGTTATCCTGAGCTGCCCGTAGAGATCTTGGATCGAAGAGAGAAGGTATTGCGGAACCAGACTATTCCCTTGGTTCGTGTTGCATGGAGATATCACTCTCTAGGCGAGTCAACCTGGAAAAGAGAGGACGAAATGCGCGAGCAGTATCCGTATCTCTTCGAGACTTGAGGTATAATTCTTTGTTTGATTATTTGTTCTTGTACTAGTTTATTTTAATTTCGAGGACGAAATTCTTTAAAGGAGGGTAGACTTGTCACTAACACATTTCAGAATAGGAGTATTTTTGTCCTTTTATTTATTTAATTTAATATGTTAATATTGCATGATATTTATTTATATTTAATTGTTGTGATTTTAATTGATTGTTGTACCTTACCGTTGCTTCGATAATTGGAGCACTACTCTAGCCATTGCCTTCCTACAAATTTTACACCCTTGTCCTAGACGTGCCAGCCTTCTATTTTGATCTTTGTGTGACTTATAACTATGCCCTTTTGTGCTTCATTTTAGTCGCACAACATTCGTCGCAAACGATTATATTTAATTATGTATAAATACAACTATGTATCCTTGTGCGTTCTAATCAAAATTGGAGACATAATCTTGATCCATTTTGTGCAACCCAAATTATGATAATATTCTATTCTGAGTCTTCTACATCCATGAGACTTGTGTCCCACCTAATTTTAACTCCATGTACTTCCAACTAAATTTTAGAACACCAATTATATTAATTTTAATTAAATTAATTCAAAAACCCTACTTTGTGTAATTTCCCAATTGTTGGACACTTTATGCAAAAGTGCATTGAGGTATCTATACCCCATTGGACCAACACATGAAGAAATCCCATTTTCCTTCATGTGATTTTCTCTATAATTTTGGAGTGTGTAATACTTAACATCAACCCCTCATCAAACCTTAGCCCTCCATTATGAAACAATGCAATCCTAGCCCTTTAAATATCTACATATAAAGCCAAAACTCAATTCTAAGGAGTGTTGACCGGCCCAACATCCTAGGTCAACCTCAATACCCTACTTTTCAATATACATATGTATCCTCTTCTTTATATTTTTCCATTTACCATCACATATACTTGACCTAGCGGAATCCCTCATCCCCCTCTACTATTCATCTTTCCTATTCACCACGACCGGAGCAGTCCCACCGGAGCACAACCGCCTCCCTTCACCAACACCTCCATCGGATCCACCCGACCTCCGTCTCCTCCCCTTTCAACCCGCCAGTCATCATCCCGACCCACTGAACCCCCGCTTCTTACTACCTGATCACCCGCCTTGACACCCGCGACCACCATCCTGTCGATGCCTGGACCTGATCCCCTCCAGCCCAACTCACCTGACTTCTTTCCGTCGACTCCTCCATCTCCCTCTCCTTCAACTGTAACCCGACCACTACTCCACGACTGCCTGCACCCGCCTGAAACTCGACCCCCATCCACCCATCCGTTCAAGCAATACCCCACCTGAACGACCCCGACCCCGCTGAACCGACGGGACATCAGCCGTCTGAACCCCGCAGCACGCCGGAGCAGACCTCGCTGGAGACAGCACCTCCTCATCGACTTCCCTCGACGACAGAACTCGCTGGATCCCCCTCGACCCGTACACGACCCCGTCTCCCCTCATGACTCGATGTCGAATACTCCCTCGTGCACGTGCACGCCGAGGCCAAGGTGCGAAGTATTTCTCTTATGATTTTGTTCGCGTGTGAATGATGTTAGGATGTTAGCATGTCGTGTTGTGATAAGTTCATTAGATATTCATTGCGAGACCATGCAATAAACCCAAACTCGTATGCGTATACGTACGCGTATGTGTATAGTATTCAATTTAGTATATATATATATATATATTCTGTAGGAATTAAATGCTAGTACTAGTTAGGACTATGTATGTATTTATACTGTATGCCCTAGAGTTAATTATGCAGATCCCGTATTTACATTGACCATGTGACCCTGAGAATTGGGAGTTGACTGCCTTGTGTACACTGACGTACTGGCGAGACATATGCTAGTGATTGACTGTCTGATTATGTACATCAATTGAGATGTGGCACCCGTGCATCTAGACGCACACTTGACCCTGTTAGATGACAAGTAGCACCCTTAGCGTAGTCTCTGAGTTTAGTGTCTTTATGATTGTGTGTATGTTAGAGTATCGATTGATGTAATATTATTATTAAATGATGTCTATAGGACTGTTGGATTATTTCGACAAGACCTCGGAAATAGGACATTGGTATTTCCAGCAGAGGACCACAAGCGAGTATATTCTCTGACAGTTTTTATTATGTTGATTATCTCTATGATTCTAGTTGTATAGCGTACATGATTTTGACACTATGTATATACGAGTTGGCATCATCGAGACCAATCACGAGGAGTCATGATTTGAAATCCATCGTGCTAGTTGGGGACGGGGAGATATTAATAGATTATGTGATCATACCCAACTCTACATTCATTATAGCTCACCCACACCTCACGTCGGTGCAGCCTGACCATTACATGCCTCATAGCCTGTTACATATGATTAGCCTGACTATTGCTTGCATTATAGCTATTCGGATGGTTAGCCTAACCATACATGAATCATAGCTAATCATATATAACAAGCCTGATCAGACCCAAGCCGATTACATGATATGTTGATGTTTCACACACTTAGCTAGATAGTCTATATATGTATCTCTAGTTTATTGATGTAGCATTTTCTTATGTTCTAGTTACTGTTCTAGCATTCACTTATATTCTAGTTCATTGTTCTAGCATGCACTACTACTTCTGTTCATTGCTAGTTGTACCATTGATGATGACTTATGCTGCGGTATTTCTATTTCCAGTATTTCATTATTCCAGTATTGTTTATTGCCAGTATTTGTATCCATCTTGTATTTTTTTACACTGTATTATAGTTTTTGTCAATATACATGGAACTGCTGTTAGTGCTTGTACTTTGCTCCAATCCTGACTGGATATTTTTTAGAGGATCTTGAAGATTTCTGTCCTACATATAATGGATCGGGTATAGATGCACACTACACACCAGAGATTTTAGTGGAGTCCCTTTCCTTAGAGGAGACACTACCTGCAGCTATCTAGATAGCATTTATTTTATGCATTTGAGGTTTATTTTTAGTTTATGTTGAGACTTATGTTAAGTTTAAATTGAGACTAGTGGAGACTTTTTATGTTGGACAACTAGACTGTGGTTTATCACTATTTTTGAGACATTATGTTTGACTATGTCATTCTTTCTTATCTTTTATCGTGCCATTTATTTCATATAGCTATTGTGATTGAGTATGCATTATGAGGTATTGAGAGATGTTTATTTTATTGTACTCCTTATGGAGTTGATATCATTGACAGGTTGTGAGTTATGTTTAGTATTATTGAGACCTTGGCAACGTTCTACCGTCGATGCTGCGGCGTAGGCTGGACTTACCCACGACTCATGCCCAAATTTCGTGTGTGGGCCGTGACAATCATACATTAAAGCTTCTGAGGCAGCAGTTCAGAATAAACAATTCACACCACGAAGTGCTACCGATAAGGCGACAGCTACTCGAAACCCTCCTGCCAAAATTTACCATGATGGAGAGAGAAAGGCCGAGCAGAGAAGAAGGTTGATACAAATCAGTACCATGGTAAAGAATACAGTTACTGCAGTTGTCCTTGTCATATTAAGAAGTTACTTTAATTGAGAGTGCTTCAGTTGTGGACAAAAAGGTCATGGGGTCAGGGATTATCCGACCAGGAAGCCCGAACCCCAGAATCGAAATGACGGCATTGAGAGTGAGCAGAATTCGAATCTAGTGCCTCCTTCCGGCAATAGGCGTCCTGACCAGATGGGGAGGGCCAGAGTGTTTAATATGAACGTATTGCAAGATGATACTGATCATATTGTTGATGAGTCATATTTCTTTGACCTCTTGATGCCTCGGCTATCGATTCCTTGATCTCTTAAGTTTCGAGGACAAAATTTTTTCTCGGTGGGGTATTATGTTGTACCCCGCTTCCAGCGGTACACTAACATAATACCTTCGGGTTGTGACTCAGTTTGAGCTGAGTATCGGGGAAACCTTACGACCCAATCGATGCACGAATGAAGTGCAATGAACCATTCTAACAGATGGATCGACGTCTATTGAAATAAGTCCAATATTTTTTGTTGGATGTTTTGCTAATTGGTTTTGTGTTGCTTTGCATTTTTGTGTTATTTTTGATGATTGGTTTTCATAAGTTCGCTTTCCTCGCTTGTGCATTCATTTCGAATCATAAAAAAAAAGAGATCGAAGGATGCTAACCAAATATTATTGCAATTTCAGGACGCATAACCAAGGATTGATCGCTACGTGAGGCTTCCATATTTCCTCGTTGATTCATTCGGTGAGTGGATTTGGCCATTCGATGAATTCTGTTGTCTGCACGTTTAATAAAAGAATTTCTAGTCCACTATGCTACATGTCCCTATGTTAATATTTTCTTACTAATCAAAATAAGCAAAATAAAAGAACTGTATGCTTATAAATATAGGAAGAGATTGTTGATAGCACCCTGAGGGACAGTCCCTTGAGGATGTAGTGTGGTGTTGTGTCCATTAGTGCCGTACAAAATCTTGCATCACAGCTGCTAGTTCCCATGTTACGTTAGGGTGAGGTGCTGCAGGCGAGTCGCAGGGCGTTCATGTGTACTAGTAAAGAGCTGAACCTTGAGTCACCCTGTAAATTCACGAGGAAGAACTCTTATGGGCCATCATATAGATAGATAGCATGCTAGGTGCAACCTTCTTGCAAGCCTAACCTTCTTGCAAGCCTAACCGATATATATACCAAGTCCTTTGACCCTTGAGATATTGATGCCATGTCCCTTGAGATTATATTATGTGCAAATTGTGGCTAACTTGTATGTCAGCTGCAGGAATAACGACCGACCATGGGTAAGATTTATCAATATGTGGCTTACTTTATTGTTTATGCTCATTTGCATGCCTTGCTAAAAAGAACCTAAACAACTAGAAAGATCACTTAATGAGCATACTAGCTTCACAAGTTTACTTAGTGTGGATTATCATGTGAGTTTGGCTTCGGTCGCTTGCCAGTACATGTGGGGTACTGACCTACGTTTGTGGGCATATTCAGGTTCTGAGGACATAACTGTGGTAACCCTCTTCAACTTGTAGGAGCGCATCCAATCCAGTGTAAATCGTGCTCGTTGCAAACCAAGCTTCTTCCTTCCAGTCTGCTAGTTTCCTTTCTGTTATAAGTTTCCTTCAAGGTATTTTAACTTATTGTCCTAGTACAAGGATATGATGTATGTGCATTGTGGCTAGTTTTGGATTTCAAAGAGATGTAAGCCAACTATGGCATATTTTGTAATTAGCCAAACAAAAATATTATAATCTATTCTAGTATTTCAATAAATAAAGTATTTTGGATTCCTATCATATGTGTTCAATCTTTGGTTTTGTGCAAGGATATATCTGTGATGCTTTATATCTTATCTATTTTGTGTTCTGTGCAGGTACTATACCTTGTGTAAGCGTAACTTAGGCTTGCATGGCATCACGCCTAAGCAAGGACGATCGGTTTTGCAAGGCCAAGCGAGGACGATCGACCCTTGCGGGATTGGAGAATAACACCTGGAGCCATACCTCCCTAGCCATTTTGCTTTAGTTTGGCTACAATCAACTGTTGATGTGTACCCCAAGCTCTGGCTTGGATTATGTGAGAAGTTTACTTAATGGTGCCCTAGCTTGGAAATATTACAATGCTGGCTGCACCGGAGAACGCTTCACCGCACCCTTACAACGGCCTACGACTCGCATCTTTTACGCGGTTGTGAGATTCTACTATTCTGCGAACAATTTATCCCCTGGCTATGATCAGGAGCGGAGCTTTATTATTAGGACTAAACTGGATGTCTCACGAACTGTTAAGAGGCGTTCCCACCATTATGGTAGCTACAGAGTCAGAACCTGGAGCAGGAGCCAACCGGCAGAAACAACTTCAGTCTTTTTGAGCGACCGACTCAGATCTCGACGGAGCCTTCGTCTTTGAATAAAATAAAGAAGGCTATTGTTTCTAAGGTGACAAGTCTAGTATAACCTGCCCCACTACTTCGTAAGGGAGTTGGAGGACAGTCTTTGGTATTAGTGCTGTATCCCGTATTTTTTTATTTTACTTGACTATTATACGTGATTGACCTCTCTTTTGTGTTTGTGCAGGAGGCACCTACCGCGGCTTGGACTGTTGAGCTGGGGTTGAGCCAGGATCCTTCTTCCTTAGTTGAAGAGGCAAAAGTGATAATTTATCCTCCCGAGGCATCTTTGACCGAGGATCATGCCATTGGCGACCTACTCTCGAGGAACCTATCCCTAACATGCCCCTAGACAGAGATTTCAGTGATTGGGATAGCCCGTTACAGGAGGATGTCCCAACAAATGATAGCCCCCTGTTTGACTTAGATGGTGATAAATTTTCTAACGTGATGGCTACTTATGATGCCATGGATGAACTTCCGTTATGATCTCGTGCTTTGGGTACGTTTACCTTGGGTTAGCCTACCGGTGATCCATTTTCTATTTATTTTACTATCCTTCTCGAGAAGGTAGCTCATATTATGACACCATTTGTGGGAACTTCTAGGGTAGAATTCTTTGGTGGAGAGGGAAGTGGCACTACGGCAGAGAAGGAGCCTTTCGCTCACTTGTAGGCATCAGACCCAACACCAGTTGACCGGGACTTGGGGAGAATGAGACCCTGACCGCGAAGAAGCTCATAGAGATAGCCGCTCTTCTGGGGGTTGGTACTAGAGGGATGCCTTCTTCTCCTATACCTGTAGAAATTCCTGCTCCCGAAGCTGAGGCATCATCGGAGACTGGGGCGCTAGAGGAAGTCCGGGTCGCCGGAGGGTTTGTCCGCAAGTCGTGTCGTTCAGCAATTGCCGAGGTGACACTCGTGCAACCATTTGGAGTAGTTACAGAGCCCTCGAGGATAACCGAACAGCCTCTGGCTCCCCTAAGTAAATAGGAGAGTAAGCCTTCCCCTTTTTTCTTGTGCAATTATTTCTTGATTACATATTTTTTCTTTATTTATTGTAACAGTTATCCCTGCATCAGTTGGGACTTCATTGGTTCCACCTTTCATGACTCCTATTTCTTTGGCTGATGCGGAGGACTATACCTTCTTTCATGTGGAGTCTTTTTTTGTATTTTGAAGCAGGGGTTGTCGGTTGTCTGAGAAAGGAATCAGCCATTTATCCAAGCCAAATCTTCGGCGCTGTCTCTGATAGAAGTGATCCGAAAGTGCCTTTGGTACAAGGTCCTTGCAGATACCTGGAAGCGTGGGTAGAGGATCTTGAGACTCGTCTTACTGATTTGAAGTTACTTGATGACAACGGTCTCAAAACTCTTGTTGCTGAAGAGAAGGATCACCTGATTGCAGCCATAGCTAGGGAGATGTCCGATTACCCCTTTTACAAGGAGATTCTTAATCGTGAAGAGGCGAAAGCAAGTGCCAAAGAGTTTGAGTTTGCCACTGCCAGAGAGACTCGTGCTCATAGCAAGGAGGTGCTGGCCAAGCATTTGATGGACGTGCGGGCACAGATCGAAAACCTTCAAGTAGAGCAGGCCAAACTAGAGTCTGATGCTCATCGCACGATGGAGGCAGAACTCACTCTTGTTGAACAAGCTGATGCCAATGCTCGGTATGTTGTATACGTGGGGATTCAGAGGGAAGATTTAGAAGACGAGCATGAGAGGCTAGCCATTTTTTAGGATGAGGCTGTACTCCGGCAAGAGGCTGAACGTCGAGCCAGAGACAGTGTACTTGTTAAGGTAGATCGACTGAGACGTCGGATTAATGAACTGTGTGTTGATGCCGTTGGACCCCAAGAGCCACAGTTTTTCTTTCTTTTTCTTGTACTTTTCTTTTTTCGGGGCCTTAACATGCCCTTTGATGTGGCTTCCTTGCTTTTAGAAGCATAAACTTCTATTTTGCTGATTTAATACAATCTTATAATATCTTTCTGGGGATATATGAGTGGACCTATTATTTGTGGTGCACCTGGGCCCAAATAATAAGTTTGACAGGAATCTTAGCAAAGTTGACATGTTTTGGTGGACTAATCACTGTTGACGTACTTGTGATGGAGTACAGATGTTTAGTTTAGGTGGTTTTCCAGGTTGGATATGGGAAGATTTGAGTTAAGAAATGTAGTTCAGAGGTAATATGGATGTGAACTCACAATTCCAGGGTAAAGTTTACTTAGAGGTAATATGGAAATGGTAAACTTTATTTGAGAGAGTATGGTAATAAACCATAGTCTCATGGTAAGGCTTACTCAGAGGTAATGTGGACATGGTAGAACCTTATCACTAATATTTTGGAAGGTAGTTCAGAGGTAATATGGATGTGAACTCATAATCGCATAAGAAAATTTTGTGGATACGTTACCTATTGCGTACATGGGATTCCTGAGTATAGGTAACATATTTATCTGTATGCTACATCCAGACATAAGAAGAGAAAGAAAAAAAAAACTTGGAGAGGGGCAATATCCACTTTTATGCTCCCCTGGTGGGAATGACAATTTAACTTGGAGGCAGTCCCTTATTGAGGAAATAAGGGACTTCTTCCAAAGGGATCATATCTTTGAATAATGATGCGTCGGTGGATGTTGCGATGTATTCTTCCAACTCATCTTTAGTGGCTTCCTGTGACGCTGGCGGTACCGAAGATTTCCTGCGGAGTTTGACTACCAGCTGCTCTGGGGTTATCACTATAGGGAGTTCCTTGTTTGGAAGGTTTCTCAACCTCCAAGGCTTGACCACTGGGGAATCAGGTACCTTCTTACGAAGCTTGACCACTAGAGAAGATGCTGCGGGGACTGGGCATAGTGTCTGAATCTATAACTGTGTCAGCTTCATCATCAGCGTCATTGGCACATTCATTTGAGTGGATTTATTTGTATAAGACCGAGTCAGAGTAGTACACCTCGATTCCCTTGAAAAGATCCACTCGATGAATTCTGTTTTGATGATGCCATCTTCATTGATGTGCTTCAAGCATTGATAGAGAGTAGATGGAACAATCATATATTCATGTATCTATAGTCGCCCAAGTAGGACATTATAGGATATTTCCACGTCGATGATGTAACATGTCACCACTGTATGGAGGTCTCCGATTTTGCCTTTCAGACGAATCTTGCCTAGCGGATAGCTTCTTCCAGCGTTGAAGCCGCTGAGGGTGGTATTAATGGCTGTCAGCCGATGCATCGGGATGACCAGGGTTTGTAGTAAGCTTCGTGGGATGATGTTAAGGGATAACCCGGGGTTGACATGCATCATATCCACTTTAATAGCTCTAATGTATCCTATATAATACAGGGGAAGATCGTGCCTATTATTTTTTAACAACATATCCTATTGAAAGAATGTTATGCTGGGAATTATCTCCATCATACTATTGCATTAAGGACATGTGACAGGATTTTTCATCGGTGGCTTGACTTGAGCCAAGTAGGAGTCTGCGTTTAACAATGCCTCACTTAGAGCATCGCGGGTCTTTTTGGAAAGACGCAGGAGCTCGAAGAGTGAAAGCTTCGCGGGAGTGTTGGCTAATTGCGCCAGTATATCGAAACTGTAGGGCTTCTCCAACCCTTGTGTTACATCCTTTGCAGAGGTTTATCATAACGAGTTTCCTTCTGCTTTGCTTGTCCGCTGTAGGAAGTTGGGACAGACCCAGATCAGAGGCTGGGAGATCACCCGCTAGAGGTATAGAGTCATCAAAAGCATTATAATCGCGCTGATAGGTTAGCCCCGACTTGGTTGCTCCAGTTAGAGCTTTGTTTGTTGTTGGGGAGACCGTGTGAAAAGACTTGGTCTTCTTCCCTTTGGCCTTTGAGACTTGTAGGGCTATTGGTTATGTCATATCCGGGACAAGGCCTGGATGAATCCATATGACTTTGCCTCTTGGAGTCATAATGGGAACCAAACCTTTTGCTCGGGCTGGGGAGGTTAACGACCTCCATGGTTGTCCTTGGTATGGGGACGATACCATCTTGGGCTTCTATCGTCCGGAAAGTGCCGAATTGAAGAGACACCATATTTGCCGTGACGGTCTTATCTTCGTAGTCCAAAGAGAGAACTTTGGAGTCGATAAGTCGCTGTATCTACCTTTTTAACATATAGCAGTCCCGTGTGGGGTGATGGACGTATCGATGGAAGTGACAATACATGGGATTGTCCGCCTTGCCCTCCTCATCAAGACGTTTAATGTCGGGTAGCTTGAGCTTGTTACCTTTTATCATAACATCGAAGAGTTTTATGACATCATCATCATTGAAGGAATAAGTCTCTTGTACTGCTGGTGGCTCTATTAGCTTAGGAATATATGAGGTTTGATTTTTGGTCAAGTTTACTGTCAAGGCCTGCTTCCCTTTATTGTCACGATTATTTTTTGCGATAAAATAATACTTCCCTTATCTTCGGTGTTGGGAGTTTTAAATCCCAATGAGCGAGCGTCTTTCGCACTTTTTTCAGCAGTCGCGGTGCTTATAATGAATATTGTCCAGTCGGTGAATGGGCCAGATGCCGTCCAGAGTCTCACAGCAGGCAAGAGATTCTTTTGGCACGTGTCCATTAATGAGGACTCTGGAATACCATGAGCCAATTTCAGCGCTGCCTGTCGGAAATGCTTGATGTAGTTTCGTACGATCTCTCAATCTCCCTTGGTGATGTCCATGAGAGAGGACATAGTCATATCCATTCCTCCTTCATAAAATTGGGCAAGGAACATGTCCCTCATGTCATCGAAGAAGGAAATGCACTTATCTGGTAGACTACAGAATCACTCAAAGGCGACCCCAAATAATGCTTCGACGAACATATTGGTAAGTAGGGCGTCATCCCGAGGTAGATTGCCTGTTGTAGACAGGAAGTATCTCATGTACTGTCGGGGCGATATCTTCCCATAGAACGAAGCCAGCGATAGTGGTTTGTATTTGGGAGGGTATACCACATTATTCCACTCGGGAGGATAGGGTTGTCGGATCCCAAGCTTCTGGAACCAATCTTGGTTATCCCTAGAATATACGCGGGTATGCAGGTACCTTAACATCACCTGGATATCCTCTATCAGAAGGGGAGTAGAGGATCAAGGCACTATATGACTGCTTGCAACTTGAGGAACCGGGTCAGGCGTATCGGGTTCCTCGTTTTTTTATCCCGGCGCTTGCGGCTGTGTTGGGGCGATACTTTATCTGAGTTTCAGCACTGTGTGAGTCGCAGTCTGCATTGAAGTGCTCAGAGCTTGCATCATGGATTTGAGCGTCTCCAGGTGTTGTTGATTATTGGACTCTACACCATGTTTGTCTCGCTCTATATGTACTGGCATTATGCCAGATGAGGTGGACGGGGAGGTGAAAGCCTCACTTTCTATCCCAGATGCTTGAGTCTCGCTTTCCTCAAGGAAAATAGGAATTACTGCATCATCTTCATAACTCAGAGGGTTGCTAACCCTAGTATCAACTGAGGGTTCATTTTGAAGGGTATGACTATCCCCTGGTATGTTGTCACACGCTTGCAGTGATTCTCCCTCTTCTTGGAAGGCCGGGTTGTAATAAAACACTGGGGGATTGCTACCCCCAGCTTCGATCAAAACTTTTCTCGGGGAGGTATGGCTACCCCTAGCCTTCGTTCGCAAGCGCGTGCCTTGAAATACCCCCACAATCGGTACCGGTCTTCTACCTCGCAGACGACTCCGTGGAGTGGTGACCGGCATCCTTACAGTTGTCGAGCCTTTTTTTTGAGATCTTCTTTAAGGGAGAGGATCTCCATGTTGAGCAACATGAGGCAACGAGCAATTTCTTCTTATTATTTGGTGGCCTCCGGGGATGCCGTTGGGTTGGAATTATTGATTATAATCGCTCAAACACCTATTGTCCTTTTAGAGGAATTAGGGTTTGAGTGCAACAACAGTTAATGATGATGCTAGCACATGCATGTCTTTGAGCGGAGACATCATGTGCGAGTGTTTCTTCTCTCGTCCTACGTTTATGACTAATCACGTTACGTAAATCAGGCGATGGAAGTTTCTTTTTCACCCCCACTTCACGTGCTTGGGTAACCCTTGCACATGGAGGTGAAAGTGACAATTTTGCTCCCCAATCCTGTTCTTCCACAGAAACTGCAACCGGCTCGTTAATGGAAGACTTGATATGAGATAGATTCCCTCTATGCGCGCAACCAGATTGGGCGTATGGGTCCATCCTTCCGATGTTCTTCACTCGACTTAGTTTTTGTGCGACTGTGGCATCCAAGTGAGTTTTAGAAAGCTCCTAGGATCGACCCACTTTTGGCTCATGTGCGCCTGGGTATGCCCTATAGAGTTTCCCATTGGCAACGTATATTACCAATAATAACGCATGCTTCTGGAGTGCTGACGACATAGCCCCTCAAGCATGTATAGCTCAGGGTATTTTGGACTTCCTTGGACCAGCGTGCTTGGGCGCATAGAAAGGGAATCCAGAGTAGGACTATATGATTCCTTATTACTAGCTATCTCGCCAGGAGGAGACTCCATGCGCCTGTGATCAATGCATGCTTTACGGCCTAGACGGCATTGCATGCACGCGTCATGGGACTTGGCAAATTTATCCTTTGGCACAGCTTCAGAGACAAAGACATGATGTGCGTTCACCTTGTGTGCACCTGTGGCTAAGGTATGATGCATTTATGGAGCGGAGGTTGGGTCTAGTGCAGCAGCTTTGGCAACCTATACCCTACAAACTTTCTGAGGTCGTGCAGGCCTCGACAAGGAACTCGATTTGTTGGCGGAGTACAGTTTAACCGCGTGTGAGACTGTGGCGTAGGTTGATGATGTATCGGGTACCAACTTTGGGATTTGTACAGCACCACTAAAATCCCAAATTTTGTGAGTCTTGCGAGGTCGTACGGGCCTCATTGTAGAGTTTGGCTTATCCATCGTATCTTCAAACGCCTGTTGTTCGAAGTGGATGACCAACATCCTCTGAGTCAAACCTATCTTGGTCAGGTAGGATTCCTTCACCAGCTTCTCATTGTAGGAGAAGCTCTTCCCCAGCAGAGTCGTCATTTTTGTCGACAACATAAAAAAGAGGAAAAAGAAATATATATATTTTTCTTTTATTTGCAAATTGACAAAGAGTATAATTGAAAACCTATACAAGAGAATCTAAGTAAAAAAGATCTAGGGTAAGTGTGACGATAGAGATCGAGCACTACAATGACTCCTTTACTCCGTTGACGGTCCAGGACCAAAGGGGGTCGACGAGGCTCCGGCTGCGCTCTGTCTCCTTCTCTTGTAGAGGCGGCTAGCTCTGCTTCCTCTTTCTTTTGCGTGTGAGTGTTTGGATCTCTCGTTCCTCTTTTCTGTGGGAAAAATACCCACTATTTATAGCCTTCAACAAAGCATCACGTAGGCACATGTACGTGAATTGCATGGCGTAAGACACTACAGGCGGATGATAGTTGGGATGATCGTAATGGCATATGGCACTACGGGAGCATGACACACTTAGATACATAGGGCACATGGCACTGTTGGCACATAAGATACCTAGATGTAGGTGGACGGATGGCACTGCGGGCTGCGGGCACACGAAACACCAAGATGTTGGAGGGCGCATGGCACTGCAGGTGCACGAGACTCTTAGATGTTGGAGGGCGCATGGTACTTCGGGCACATGAGACTCCAATTAGACTGTTGGCGCATTGGCCAGAATCCTTGAGATACAAGTTGTTAGACTATTGAGCCACATCATTATGGCACATGGAGCAAGGTCTCTAGGTAGCATGGAGTTCTACAGTAGGCTCCTCCTCGATTCCGACCGCTAGATCCGGAGCCCTCAACCTCTCTCGACAATGTGAGCTTCTACATCTTCTCCTTCCTCTAGTCACCATTTCTTTTTTTCTCTCCTGTGTCTTTCCTTCTCTCTCATTATATGTTTTTCTTTAGGTTTAAATCTTGGGGATTGGAGAAGAACCGTTGTGGGAAAACCAATTTTTCTCTACTCTCTTTCCTTCTTTAAGTGATTTTATCCCAAATTGAGGTGAGAGTACTATCATTGGTTCTCTTTTTTTTCCTTAAATTATGAAAGTTAATGAGTAAGTTTGACCAGAAGAATAGAACAAATTTTAAGAAACAATTTATTGGGCCAAAAATGAACATGGGCTTATATACTTCTATTAGGAAATAGTGGGTTTAGGGCTTTAATAGAAAGTTTCTATAATCTTTAATTAAAAAGATAATGAACCATTAGTTTACCACTATAGAACTAAATAATGTAACAGATTTGAGCCCTAATGATTTTATGGGATTAATATATTAAATAAGGAAGTATGACACATCCTAATTCAAAGGGATAGAAACAAATGAAAGAATATAGCTTATATTGTTTTTTTTTCGCGCACACACACACACAGTAACCTCTCTATCTTTAATTTGCAATAAATAGTTTTTTCCCATAAATTTTAGCATTCTATAACAATTTATCGTTTAGAAAGTTTTATTCTAGTATTTTAATATGACTAATATTTACTTTATAAGTTCTACCATAATAATTTTTGTGATAGAAATTTTATTAGTGTTTATACTAATAATTTTGTTAATTATAGATAATAGTAATAAACCTCTTTAGTAATAATATTTATTTATGGGAAGGGTGGTAAAGATTTGCAATTTTGTGTTTTAGAGAGGGGCATTCTAGTAATTAAAAATTAAATATGATGGATTAGAATGTGCCTTTTAAATACTTCTAGAAGAGTCCCTCTAACCACCCTAACCAACTTAAGAAATACAACACATGATTAATTCAGTTTTGTAAATAAAATAATCTATTTTGCAAAAGAACTACTTAATTTGCCATTTCTAATTTCTCATTCAAACTCAATATAAACCACTGATTTCCATCTCATTTCCAAAATTCATTGGGAAGCTGTTACAATTCATTCCCTCTCCCCACTCTTCTTCCTCTATCCTCCAAAGAAACGGTTACAAAATCCTAACCGTTTCAAGCTCGGCCATGGAGACGGAAGGTCAAGTGACGTAGCTCGTCTTCTCTGATGGTCCTCGGCTACACGATGTCAGTGGCGATGAGGATGACTTCATCGACTTCTCCGGTGGCGAAGGGTGGCGCAGTGGCGACTTTCGACGATTATCACCATATTGGCGAACATCGTTCGTCGGTGTCCTATAGGCGGATCGAGCACCAACCTCTGGCGCTGTTCTTGACGAGAATCGTGAGTTTGATCACCGGTTTCCCATGACTTTGGGCGCCGTCATTTGAGCGCTTGCGGCCAAGGCCTCTGCTCCAGCGTGCCCCCGTATCCGCGAGTTGAACGAACACGAGGTGGTTGCTCCGGCGATAGATGTTCAGTCTCCTCCTCGTGCGATCGACTCCTCGAAGCCATCATGACGAAGCAAAAAAACTCAGGACAGTTTTTTAGATAATTACAAGTTTATCACTCTCCAGACTTGATTAGGGTAGTCCAATTTTTTTTAAGGACTGTCAAAATTTTGATAGTCCTAACAATAGGAAGGACTCTAAAAATTTTGATAGTCCAACTAATTGGAAGGACTCCCAAAATTTTGACAGTCCTAAAGAAAATATGTTGATTCTTTAGGACTGTCAAAATTTTGACAGTCCTGGGAGGGTGTCTGTGCGAGATGAGACAAGGGAGGAGGAGGAGGAGGCAAAGCAGCGGCAGCGGCGGCCGTCTTCCTCCGCCATCTCGTCATGTTTCTCATCCTCCTCCTTCTCGAGAAGCTCCTCCTCCTTCTCCCTCATACTCCTCTTCTTCCTCCTCCTCCTCCCCGAGCAAGCTCTACCACTTTCTCCCTCCTCCTTGTCATCTTCCTCGTCCTCCTCAAGCAGCAGTTGCGGCTGCGGCAAGAGCAGCTGTGGCGGCCGTGCTGTGCTTGCGCTCATCCGGTGGTTAGGGCATGAGTGTGGAGGCCGAAGGGGGGTCGGGGTGGGGGAGGAGAGGGATGAGGGAGGAGGAGCGGTGGGCAGCCATAGTAAAATTTGGGCTAGCCTAAGTAAAAAAAAATTGTAACTGGACTAGCACCAATACCGGACTAGTTCCGAGTCTTTTTTGAAGTGCCTTTATCAAGGGCCTAAAATTTGGATTGTCTAAACACTCATGTGGACCAGATCGGGTTCTGGATCTATGAAATAGGCTCAATATTGGACTTGGTCCTATTATTGCTTGGGTTTTCAGCTCAAAAAAAAATAAAGTAGGAGCCAACAATATAGGTAGTTACATTATAAAGATTAATGGAGTATCAACCATGGGTTTTAATCTTCTACTAACTGAGTTTAATGGACCATAGCATATAAGCTTTATGGAAGGTTTGGATTTTAATTTCATTTAATTAGGCCTTATTAAGCTTCAGTCAAAATGCATAATATAGCAGTCATAAATATGGAAAGTGAACTTTGGGTTTTGGAAATTGGACCTTGGCTAAATTATAACTGAACAACAAATAAATGAATGGGGCTTAGTGGCCACTATAATTAATATCTATAATAGGTTACTAGAAGGATTATTCTTTAGGAAAAGACCTAAGTAGGAATTCCATGATATTTATATATGAAACCTAATAACAAAATTTTGTATTTATGCATAGGTTGGATTAAGAGCAACTTTTGAGAGCTTTTGGACATGAGGCAAGTACGCTATGATTTGACCTTTACTTTGTATTTATGTATTGCATTAATCTCATATTGGACACATAGTTGACACGAGTTATTGTGCATTGATTATGTTTATTATACTATTAGGGATTGGAGAAATATTTGTTCTATATATGACCAAATCCTTAGTATAATATTGTGCCGAGCTTAATCACACATCGTACACGTATGATTAAGACATACCATTTTATTGTGCTATTGTGCTATTGTACCTATCAGCCGGTCACATATTATAATAGTATTTCAAATCACTATTGCATGATCGTACCTTCTTGTTACAGTTATTATGCCATTATACCATTTCAGGTTAGTGCTTTATGATTTTTATTGTATTTCAGTTTTATATCGTATAGTGTTATTTTTTGTTTGTTTGTATTTGCTCTTTTCCTGACAGGATCATTGCATGTGACTTGACTTTTACCTGACTTGGAGGTCACATTGGACTAGGAGTTTGTCTCGGAGATTGAAGACTTTAGTTGTAGAGTTTCATTAGTTGTATTGATTTTTTTTGTAAATTTGGATGACTGTACATATGATGCTGCCTTTGGTTTCACCGGATTTGTTTCCGGACATCACTTTTAAAAGACTTCTAATAAAAGTAATAGTGGATGTTGTGGTGATTGTATTGATATTGGACACGTATTAGACGCTGTGATGAGTGAGATTGATAATTGCAAAATGAGATTATTTTGGTCTAGACAACTGACTACCACTGTCAATGACAGCGTAGGCTGGGCGTTCATAACCCGTACCCAATATCGCGATCATGAGGTATGACACACACACACACGCACACATATATAATTCAAAATAATTAATCTGACTAGTCCCCGATTAATCAGATTAATTCTTAGTCCCCGGGAACCGACTAGCGGATGACTAGCAATTTTTACAAACTTGCGTACACATACATCCTTGAGCAGAACATCATGCCCTGCACACACTATCGATGATCCTTAGCTCCTTCAGAACTATGAAAATTGAGATGAACTTGGCTCAGATTGAGTTTGTTGCACACTTTAATCTCCTCCATAGCTTCAAACTATTAAAACCAATATCACTCTATGAAGCTTTATCAAACCATCCGTCACCAAAATCAGATCCGTGGAACAACCTTCACATGGAGACGGACCAGGTATCATAGGACCGACAGGCTGACCCTCAATCTATGACTCACCTATATTCCCCGCTTTGACTCAACAAATTAAATCCTTTATATCCCTCAAATCATCTTGAAGACCCCCCAAAGCAACCTTTTGATGATCAACAAACTCCCGTCGAATACCCCTCGAGCCACCATCCGATGTCTATGGCCTGTCTGTATACCTCAGTGACTTGATCTTATACATAACACAACATATATCTCCTCGATCCAACAGTTGAAAATCCTTCGTAAGCTTCAAATCTTTGTCCGCAAATATACTGCAACAACCATTATCCGCCAGGTCCCCTACCAAAACCAAGTTGTAATGCAAATACGGCACATCATGAACCCCTTGAGAATGAGCTTCTCTCCAAGCTCCATTATCAAACACACATCCCCGATGCCCATAACTACAGCTGTCCCCTTGTTTCCTATATTTATATATCCAAACCTACCACCTCGATATGACGTAAAGATCCTCCTATGTGGAACGGCATGATATAACGCCCCCATGTCTAAGACCTAATTATCATCATGACACATACTACAAGGTTCCTCTGGTCGGTTGCTGCAATGATAAGATCTCCCACAACCGTGACCTGATCATCTTTACCTTTAGCCTTCTTAACTTTGAGCTTTGTGTAGTTCCTCTTGAAATGACCACTTTCACCACAGTGATAACAGCCTTCCTTGTGGTCCACAAACATAAGATATCAAGAACTCCCCTCCGTCCTCGCTTATGACTTGAGTATTTCATTTCAGTAGGAAGCAACCAGAGCGGACTCCTGCGATGATTTAATATACTTCTTATGCCAGACCTCCTCATTCAACAAATAACTTTTGACTGCCTCCATTATGACAAATCCATCAGGAGCAGAGTTTCTCATAAATACCCCTAACGTCTCCTAAATTTTCGGTAGGAAACTCAAAAGCAGCAGGGCCTGAAGCTCATCGTCAATTACCATCTTCATCGTAGACAACTAATTGATGATAACCTGAATATCATTAAACTATTTTGCCATCGAGATACCCTTCATGTACTTTGAGTTGATGAGTTAGAAAATAAGAAATGCCTTATTACCAGCCGTCTTTTATTCGTACAACAAATATAGCTTCTCTCGCAATGATTTTTCAAACTCTCCATGGACACGTAATGAAACACCAAATTGCCCAGCCATTGATGGATGAATACAACTACCTACAGATCCAATATTTTTAGTTATCAGCACTTTTATCTGATGGATTGGCGCTGTGTCACGCCCGAGAACTAGAGTACTGGAGAGCGAGGGCAGACAAAGCCACCCACGTATACTAGAATACTCTAGTACCCCAAGATACGGTCACAGCTGTATAAAATATGGGGGGTTATTACTACAAAAAGCATCAGTCAATTTTATGTCAAGTATTCCTAGTATCTCAACCACAAGAAGATAAAATAATATACAAGATATAAGATTCATCAGAAGCAAGATGTAAAGCATCCCAAACCATATAAACATAGATGATCATAAAGCTATTAATATAAAATCAAGAACTAGCTAGAGTATAAGTCATATATGATCAACTCTAGCTATAGTCTAGAATATGCTAATCATGTCATTTCTGTATGCTACAAGTCAAGTCCAAAACACGATCTAATACATGCTTGGTAGCTAAATGCCTCAAAAGAATATACAAGTACAAAATCTAGTAGGGAATCGAAAGAAAACCAGCTCAGGTCGTCTGGTGCTCCGGGTGGTCACTATCTAGCGGAAGGTAAGGGAGATCCTCGGGGTCCGCTACGAGATCTGGCCATGTAAAACTAGTGGGGTCAGACCCCCAATAGCAAGTACCACAAAGGAGGCCAAAAACTATGAACTAAAACTAGCATGCAACATAATCTACAATATACTAAGACAACATGTAACCACCGAAATATAAAGTGTACCAAGAAAACATGAAATAAAAACTAGGAACATATAAAGTAAGCAGAAACATGTGAACATGTATGGGGTTATGTCAAGTAAACAGGAGCATCAAAACATGTACAAGATCATATGAAATAGAAGAAAGTAACATGTAAGTACATGATGCGGTGAATATGCCATAAACAGTAACATATAAGTGAACAATAATAGTGGAAAAGATAAGCCGACAAGTAATAAAAAAACTTGAGAACTTATCAAAATTGGAGCTATAACCCTTAAACCAAACAAGGAACGGAATTATAGGTCTTTTTTTGAGTCGAACCTAGTCTCTGTCCACTTACCACTATATATGACAAACCAAGAAAAACGACAATGCACGAGCATGAAGTAAATAACGCACAACCAAGAAATCACGATCAAGCATGTTCTACGACTTGCTATCATTAGTTAACTAGGGTTATCACAAAACCTGATTACTAACAAATGTAATCTTGAGAACCTCTCTATTGGTTACATGCCCTGCAGACTATCCAAGTTAAATCCACCCAAAAATAAGCTAATATATATAGAGAAATGCCCAACCTTACGGCCTGTATCCTAGAAGGTGGCATAACACAACGACGAGCCTAAGTATGATCCACACGGCAGGAGATAATAATCATATACATATATGAGATTGCCCCACTCGACGGTGTGCTAGAAATGTGCCCCTCATGATGGAGCATTCCAAGTCCATCCGAGAAAGGTGGCTAGACCACAGGACTATATACAAATTAGATATTCTTTCCTCCCGATGCTCTAATTATTCAAGCTAGTTATCAATCCTTAAAATTTTATTTAGGATTATGGGTGTGGCATTTCGCAGAATCCATCGTAAACTTGTACTTCCCTCGTGGATATGCAAAACTAAAAAATGATTTAACAATCGCAAATGCAAGACAAGACAAGAATACAACCACACGATTATAGGCATGACTAGTGTATGCTATAACAAGCCATAACAAGCCATAACAAGTAATAATACAAAGAAAAGAATCGTGATTGCACTACTACGAGTCACTATCAAGAATGTACAGGTCACTGATCATGAAAGCACTGCTATGAGTCACTATCAAGCATGTACTTATGTCAAGTATATATAGGGTGTAAATCATTCTCCTAGCTATACAAGTGTTTGGTTATGTAATCATATCAAATATATCTAGGGTGTAAATCATTTCCCTAGCTATATAAGTGTCTGGTCATGTAATCATGTCAAATGTATCTAGGGTATAAATTATTCTCCTAGCTATACAAGTTTTTGGTCATGTCAAATGTATATGCACATAGGTACCGTACAGGAAGAACATAAAAACAAAGCATATAAAAAAGAGCACAAAACCGGTATACCGTCGGTATACTGTAGTATACCGTCAACATGCCATCCAAGACACAGCAGACAAAGTCCGAAAAACTAAGTCAGGCAAATCAGTATACCGTCGGTACATACCAGTACATCGTCGGTATGCCGACTAAAAACACATGAGCTTTCATATTCTAATAAATTTGTGTACCGTCGGTACAGACCAGTACACTGTCGGTATGTCGGTTTAGATCACAACAGGTTTCTCGATTCCAAATTGGTCCAAATTTGGTATACTGTCGGTACAGACCAGTTTATCGTCGGTAATTCATTTCTCAAGGGCAATTCTAAAAAGTCCAAGGAATGTCTGGTTCCGGGACCGAAATTATATTTTGAAACTCGATAGAAACTGGTCTAGCATGGTGTCAATACGAAGGATAGGTTTCATGGCAATCACTCTGGTTATCATTTCCGTTACCGAGTTTTTAATAGGTAAATATCAGGGTTCCGCAGAAAAAATCAAAATATAGCTCAAATTTTTTCCGAAATATGCACATAGTTGGAAATCATGAGAGAAACATATTTAAAAAAACTAGTTCCACAAAATTCTAAGTATTCAAGATCAAGGTAAAGGAAAACTGTAATAAATTAATGTCGTCGAAGATTTTGGCAAGATATACTTGCCTAAAGTTGAGCTCCCAACCTAAACCTTCTAATCCACCACAAAGAGGGCTTCAGAAACAATAAACTTAGGTCTCAAGACTAAGCTCCAAGCTTCAAAGGAAAGTGGAGAGGAAATGGAGAGAGAAGAAAGAAAGAAAGAAAAGAGAAAGAAGAGAGAAAATGAACGAGTATATATATAAGTCGAGAATTAATCGTGACTGTTGGATCTACCTCGTCAGCGATCCACATCTTGATTTAAATTAATCTCGTTCATGTTTGCGAGAAAAGTTTTTATACGGAACTTTCGTGTTACAAATTGTTAAAAAGTATATAAGAAGATCCTGAATAGGAATCTAAGTATAATTTGATTCTGGGGAAGTCTAGCTATAGATATCGGATCTGCAAACGATCACCTTACTCCTTGGACCACTCGACAGTAAAGAAATGCATATGACGACAGAGAGGCGTAGGGAATGCTACGAACAACTTGGAGAGTTGAACAATAAGAAAGCTTTGGTACAGTGGCACGAGAAGCTTATGTTTCTCTCACTCTGCTCTTAAATTTTAAAGACTTGAAGATTGCTGCGAACAACTTGGAGAGTTGAATAATAAGAAAGTTATGACACAATGGCACGAGAAGCTTCTGTTTCTCTCACTCTCTGCTCTTGAATTTCAAAGACTTGAAGATTCTAGCCCCTTTTTCTGTCTCTCTGTCCTCTGTCTATAGTTGTGAAGAACCCGTATTTATAGATTTTAGGAGCAGTTATGAGAATATGCACATACTTTGGATAGTAAACTCTATTTTACCATTGTGTGTGCACTTTTGGCGGATTAACATCCCATGTTCTGCCTGAGTGGGTGCACAACTTGCTGTCTGCTTGACACGTAGCTTCCTATACTAGGAAAGCATAGGTCATTGGGGATAGTTATTTGTATATCTTTCATGAGAAGTACGATATGTATGACACGCATTCATAACTGCTCATTGTTGGGTAAGATAGTATGAGCACTTTATAAGTCGTCTGGAGACTGGCTTATTTTTGAAGGAGTGGCACTATGGTACACTTTTGAAGAAATGGTACTACGACGCACTTTTGAAGAGATGACACTGCGACACACTTTTGAAGGAGAGGCATTACGGTGCACTTTTGAAGAGAATGACACTACGACGCACTTCTGAGGAGAATAACACTGTGACACTTTTGAAGTGAATGGCACTACAGTGCGGTTCTGAGGAGAATAAAATTGTGGTACACTTTTGAAGAGAATGGCACTGCGGCGCACTTTTGAGGTGAATATAACAGTGGCGCACTTTTGAGGTGAATGGAACACTGTGGCGCACTTTTGAAGAAAATGACACTGTGGCGCACCTTTGAAGAGAATGATACTGCGGCTGGGTCACTTAATGACAACCTGGGTCTGCGTGCCGTACCTGTGACTCTTCAATTTCTCTCTTTGTTAGCTGTCAGTCTGCGGCATTAAATGTTGAGAGAGTGTAGATCTTTTATGCACCATCCTTTGTAACATTAAGAAAGTATGCCACTTTTGTAATTTGTGAATAGTGCGACATCCTCTGAAATTAGTAGACAGTGGGCCAAAGTAGGAAAATATGCATCTTTCTTTTGGAACAAGTAGAAAGTGCGCCATTCTTCTACTATTAGGTTTATTTATAGAAAACTGTGCTATCTATTTGAGGCACACTTTTTATGCTTTTACAAAATCTTCTTCAAAGTTTTTGAATTCGTTCAGATGAATTCAAAATTACTTTGAATTAGAAGCATAGATGTTGTTGAGTTGTTTTGTGCGCATACTTTGGACTGAATCATAGCATTTTTGCTGACGTTGCTGTTATGCCCGTATCTTTGGCTTGCTTCTTTGGTTTTGAAGCGGTCTTTGGGGAGATGCAACGACTTTTTGGGAGAAATTTTAGAGAATTATGCTAAATTTGGCACGTCTTCTCCTACAAATTGGAGCAAAACTTTGCTAATATTCTCAAACTTATCTCTTTCTTACTGTAAGACTTGAGCATGGCCATTGTTAAGTGTGAGCCTACGAAGATGATCGTAGAAGTGTGGCTCTATTGGCTTTGTTGTCTGCTGAGAAGACACAAGAGGAGACACTTCTCAACGATGGGTGGGAGGATCGTCTTGAAGTCGTTGCCACTGAGCTCTTTGTGTGATGGAGCATGAAAGCATATCATAGGCTTCGTCGTTCATATTGAACTAATGAATTACCTAAAAGACTGTTCATTGTCTTCAACCCCAGCTCGCTGGAATCACCCTCTTAATATGGCCCATGTGCTGATTACAAGGTTAGGATTAGAATCTCAACCTGGGCTTCTACCGGTGGCGCTGGATAGCAATAGCATAATAACTTTTGTTTGACTCGCCAAGTCCTCCGTCGAGTCTAGCAGAAATAGGGCTGTGCTAATTTAAACATGCCCAGTTCTGTATAGCATCCTCGCCCACTGTATAGATTTTTTTCCATGTACTGTGGTTTGTACTGAGGAGCTGATTTCTCCTGCACCTATATCTTTTATATTGGCAGCCGACGGGATACAGAAATGGGGATGGCTTTGTGATAGATGCCCATCATATGAATATCCGGGTGCAATAGATTTCCATATGTAAAATCATGATTTTAGAATAAAAATCTAGTTGTGATAGATCGCCATCATATGTAATCATGATTAAGCTTCAATAAGATTTCTGCTTTGACTTTATTGTGCTGCATGTATGTTGCTGACTGAAGGCTTTGGTCTAAGTGCGTGACTGAATATGTTGACTTTACCTTGCCATCCTACTGATACACGCATAAATACGTTGTATAACTGTTCGAGCAGTAGGGTATAATTCTTTCTTGCATAGTATTATTTGCTTTTGGTAGTTAGATTCTTCCTTAATTTTGAGAACAAAATTTTTCTAAGGTGGGTAGGATTGTCACCCTCATATTTTCAATCAAGGGTAGTTTGGTAATTGATATGGGTATCTTATTTTAGGATTGATTGTATTTAAATATTGTGCATGCATAATTAATTATTTGTTGTATTATTTAATTCTTGTTAGATGATAGATTATTTTGGACTTGTGTAGTGGACATAACCATTTAATTAAATACATAAATCCAACATTTTAGTTTAGTTTAGATTGAGCTCATGAATTAGGCCCATGAATTAGGAGGATGGATTAATTAGTGAAACCATTAGACTAGAACCTTCCCCCTTAATTAATTTCTTCATAAGAGACCCTAAAGGGTGTTTTGGATATTTTATATAACTTGAGGAAGGGGTATATGGCCGGCCATTAGAAGGAGGAGAGAGAGTGTCTCTCATTTTATTTTTCTATTTGCATTTAGATCTACATTTTTTTCTTTCCAATTTCCTTCATTCTCTCATCATTTTCTCACCAATTTCTTCACAAATTCCTTTCCTATTTCTCAATTGAGGCTACTACAACATGGATCTACAAGAAGGAAGCAAGGAGCAACAAGAAGGAGGCCAAGATCTACAAAGAGGAGCTACATTCAACATTTGGGATTTTTATTGAGAATCCATCTCTCAATGGTATATTTCAATTTTCTCTCTTGTAGTTTCTAAATCTGAGATTTAACCATAAGAAATCATTCCACATGCATAGGCTACCCATAAGATTTGGTTTTAGGTTCATAGGAGACCTATGGTGGAAGTTATGTGTATTTTTGTGTCAATTTTGGGAGAATTTTGAGATTGGCACATGTGGTATTTGTCAATTGGTTAAATAGATTAATATGACATATGATTGTTTGTTTGTGACTAGTGTCGTATCCACAAATGGGTACGGTAGGTCATACCTTGTCAATTTGACGATACGGGTTATTTTTGGGGATTTTCCTCCGATACGGGAATTTCTACGTATCAATTCTTGACACGGACACGTAGTTGTTATTATTATTATTCGTATAGTGCATAATTAGTGGTCTAGACTTGCTCGTGTCCTTCGGGATGTATTTGGTTGTGTGGTCGAGCCGTATCGCAAGCGTATCATAGAATGAGTGTAATACGGGTGCGGTGCACTCCATGTATTTGCTTTATTTCCTTTATTTCTATTTCTATATGTACTTGTGTGTGTCTATATATATATATATATATATATATATATATATATATATATATATATATTATATGATATATTATATGATATATATACTTATGAGTTTATGTATATATATAGATATATGTATTGATATATATATATATAGCAATTTATACATAGAGGTGTATATATATATATATATATATATATATATATATATATATATATATATATATATATATATATATATATATATATATATATATATATATATATATATATATATATATATATGTGTGTGTGTGTGTGTGTGTGTGTGTGTGTGTGTGTATGTGTGAGTGTATATATATCTCTATAGGTGTTTATATGTGACTGTGTAGATATATATATTGTAGAGGGAGTATGTGTGTGTGTATATATATATATATATATATATATATATATATTTATATATATATATATGGATATACATATTAGTGTCTATGTGTATACATATATGTAAGTGTGCTATGTATTGTGTGTTTGTGAGTGTGTGTGTGAGAGGTGAGCAGCAAGGGGCATGTCTGGAGCACAATATCGTGCAAATAGGTAGTTTCAGCACTGGGAGCAAGGAAACAGTGTGCTTCACAGTGCACAATAGAGGAAGTGCAGCAAGTCTCGACTGTTCAGTAAAGGCACATGATTCAACATGTTATAGTGGCAGCAATACAAAGTATCATGCACAGTCTAGACCAAGTACTCAGTGAAAGCAGCAACTATTAGTGATCACAGTGCAGTTTTAGCAAGGGAAGATAGGGAGCAGTTGCACTAGTTGCACTGCACAGTGCTGCATTCACAAGCATGAGGGAGAGCAGCTCGGGTCACTGAAGGAGCAGTGCAACACTTCCTTGAAGAGGTAGTGGTAGTACTGCACAGTCCTGCAGCAACTTGTGCTGTTCAAATTAGCAGGAAGAGCAGCAGGTGTGACAGTTTTGTGAGGAGCTTGAGGCAGTGTATTCAGTCCCCTGTAGGCATTTAGCTCGTGCACAGTACTGCACAGCAAGGGGGAGAGGCAGTGAAGCATTGCATTCTATACTGCAGTATCCGCAGTTGTTGCAGCAAGGGAGAAGAGGAGTCACTACACAACATGGTATCAGGTATCGGTTAGGTAGCTGAGTACTGTATCAGTATCAGTGTATCAGTTAACTAAGGGGGGTTTAGTGGTTTCAGTTAGTTAAGGGGTTGTGTCAGCAGTGTATCAGTAAGGTTAGTATATTAGTGATTGGTAGTCGAGTGTTAAGTTAGTATAGCTAGATAGCTAGTTGTATACTTGTTAGTATATAGTTAGCTATATGTATATATGTATATATGTAGATATGTAGTATTGATTTGTAGTTAGTAGGTGTGTATTGTTAGGTAATGTATGTTGGTAGTTAATATATTAATATAGTTAGTATATATATATATATATATATATATATATATATATATATAAGCTATACTCAATGGGTTTTGAATTACCTTGGGATACCAAGGTAAGGGGTCGATACCAAGGTATTAGGTTTGAGTATCGAGATAGGTAGTGTGATACGCACTGGTGCAAGGCCAAGGTATCCTAATTTCATTGATTAGTTAAGATACTATATATATTGATTTGTATATCTATATAAATTACTATTTTCCTATATAAAACTTGTGTATTTTAGGATACGACATTTTGGTGTGTTTCATAGTATCATATATTAGCTTGTATAGCTTAGTTTCATAGTGTATTGATCTAGTATCTTAGTGTTAGACTCTTACAACCTAGAATTAGTCGGTTTGACTTAGAAATAGCTTATTGACCTAGAATTGTATTAATTTAACTTATTTTTATTCCTGAACCTTGTATTGATGCAACGTACCATATATAGGTCTGTGTGATACCAGTTTGGGTATCGAGAGACACACCTTGCTCAGAACTTCAGGCGAGTACATTCCTCTGTTAGTTTTCAATTCATAGTAGTGTATATATGCATGTTCTAGAATTGTATACTTGATTCCGACATAGTAATTTCATGGACTTGTACTACATAGATCCAGTCAGGATATATTATCCCCTACCGTGTTCAACGGGTAATCCTATACATGTATTTCATCGTGTACATTGGGTATTGATTTATATTTTATGTTCACATATTGCTCGTATTTAGTGTACTTATTCGTGTACACACACTACTCGTGTTCAGTGTGATTATATTCATGTACAACCGCTGCTCGTGTTCAGTGGTCATATTTGTGTTCGTAGCGTGTCGTGATTGGATCCATTGGTATTAGTTGGGGATGGGAGAGTAGGATTTGATTATGTGATCAAAGCCCCATTATTCATCGTATATATTCTGATTACATACCACACTTGTAATCGTCTTACCTTATTGATCATGTTCACCCAAACCGATCACATAATAAACTTGTATTCTGAGGCACATTAGTTAGATTGCAGTTATTTCATCATATTGCAGATATTCATATTGTTGTTCTATATTCTCGTAAATTACCTGTATACCTATTGTTCATTCATTCATATATTTAGTGATCTTATATTTTATTTCTATTATCTGTTTTATATGCTCGATTATGTTATTGAAACTGCTTTTAGAGGTATGTACTTTGCTCCAATCATGACTGGATATTTTTTTCCAGATGATTGGCTTTTAGAGCAGTATCCCACATTCTACGGGCCGTAGGATGGCGTATCTATAGAGAATACTCCTATAGACCAGGAGGACTTAGTTGCAGAGCCCGAGGAGGTCTAGTTATTTGTGTTGGCTTGTATTAGACTATTAGTGGAGATTCACAATTTGTATATTATTTTAGATTGTGGATTGTATCTTGATTTCTTTCCTTCGCTATTCCATTCGTGCTTTATCTTCCTTAGTTTATATTATGATTGAGATTAGCTATACTTGTGAGATACCATATTATTCCTCTGTTTGGAGTTGAGATGATTGACAGGTACCATATTATATTATCGAGATGTTAGATAGTTAAAAATGACCCAAACAGTATTCAACCATCGATGTTGCGACGTAGGCTGGGCATAACTACGTACTCATACCCGAATATCCGGATGTAGATCATGACAAGCGCTTTAGATCTTGAAGAAGCAAGGAGCACAAGAAGGAGGAACATTGGTAGAGAGCTCGTGTCCGGATCGTGTCCAATTATATTTTTATTAGAAATCCATCTTCCAATTGGTAAATTCTAAATTCCTCTTTATTCTAGCTCCCAAATCATGCATTTGACCATTAGAAATTACCCCATGGCATAGAACTACCTATAGGAACAAGTTCTAGATTAATTGGTTGTGAATAGAGAATTTTACAAAGGTTTTTTTTATGTGGTTTGGGGAAAATACGAATTTGACACATCAATTATGTGTCATCAGACCTATTAGATCTAATTAGACTTAGATCGGGATTGTTGGACTAGGTACGCATCCATAATTGGATAGGAGTAGGTCGTATCATGATACGATGCGATACCGTGCACCACGTGGCTTTATTTTATTTGTTTTGTACTATTGTGTCTCAATTCTCTTAGTAGCAATTTATATTAGTTATAACTATATGATATATGTATATGTGATTGATAATTGAGAAATATTTGGGAGTTTGACTCCTCAATTTATTAATATCATGAGTATTTGATTTGTTGAGTTCCAAATGTTTAATTAAATGCATAATTAGTTAGCTTAGTATTTACTTTCATTTTCTTATATATATATATATATATATATATATATATATATATATATATATATATATATATATATATATATATATATATATGATTACCTATAATCAGTGAGTGTCTTATTCATATGTGTGTGTATAGTTATTTGAGTGGGTGGGGTTGTACTCACTTTGGGGTTGTGTATGTCACGACCCGCACCCGTGTAAGGGTACAAGTCGAGAACAACACCCAGCCTATGCCACAGAATCGGCAGTAGAACGCTGTCTGGGTAATCTATCTGCCAATATAATGAACCACCAATAATAACAATATACTCAATCACAGATCTAAGATGGAACGAGCACGAATAGGATAAAGAAAAGAAATAGTCACATACAACTCATGAGTCTAAAATAATACATTAATGAGTCTGAAAGAATACTAACAAATAAGCTGGAGACAAATTCAGTACAAGAAATACTAAGAAGGTACTAATCCCGGGTCATCTATCTCAGTCGGGATAAGTCCCTCCTGAGCCAGGGTCTCTAAATCTAAGCCTACAATATCCTGAGTTCCATAATGTGTAGGTTACCAGTCCTCAGTGTCATCTGGGAAAAATATATCCAGTCAGGAAAGAAGCATAGTACATCTCTAACAGCAGTTCTAATCAATGATAAAGACTATGTAACGGTAAATAGTTGTGAATATACAAGATGCACAATAGATACAACAAGATATATATATAATAAGAAATACTAGAATAAATACAATAATGAGCAATATGTCAATGAATAAGAATACTAATGACTAAGTGTGTGAGTACTATCTTTAACATGTGATCGGCTTGGGAACATGATACAAGATTTATGGCCTGGCTAATCATACGTGCGGTGTATGATTAACAAAATTTAAAGCAAGACTTGATACAAGGAGGGTATGATCACATATCTATACTAAAATACTCCCCACCCTCGATTGGTATAATAGATCCAACCATGGTATGCTTTGGCACGAGATTTCCCAAGAAGATAGCTAGTCTTCCCGGAAATCAGTATCTGTACATGTACAAGATAATTAATGAAACAAGGCTTGCACAAGATACACCATATACCAAGGAATAACATCTCATGACGAGATCCGGATATACCAATCCGTGTAACTATAGTGTCAAGAGAACATGGATATCTATACTAGATACAATGAACATAGAGGATATTATAAATGAGAAACTATCAGAGAATGTACTCGCCTGAAGTCCAATGAACAGTCTCATAGATGTCTGATACGGTGCCTCAAAGACCTAGATATGGAATATAACATCAATACAAGGTTCCGAAAAGAAAATAAGTAAAACTAGTCAACTTCTAGGTCAACAAGTCAATTCTAATTCAAAAGTCAAACTAAGTCAACTCTAAGGTCAACTATGGTCAAACTATGGTCAATTATGGCCAAACTATGATCAACTACCTATTTCTAGGTTGCACAAGTCTAACACAAAGATATTGGGTTCAAATACTAAAGTCTAGGTCACAAAACCCATATCTTAAATACTAGGATACCGTATCTCCGGATACGTAAACAAGGGATAAACATCACATATACATATATCAACAATATTAATTATATAAAATCCTAATTACAATATTAAATGGATACCTTGGTTTTGAACTAACTAGGTATCACAACATTAACTCATAATCTTGATACCCAAACTCAATACCTTGGGTATCTCCAATTTCCTTGGTACTTATCTTGGTATCACAAGGTAATACCCAAAAACTTGTGTATACTAACTACCCGTAATTATATACATGATATACTAATTATTATACATATAGTATACTATAAATACTATTAGCAATTTAGAAATATATTTACATATATATTAAATACCATATATATTAAATACCATATATATATATATAATAATAATAATAATAATAATAATAATAATAATAGGAAATCTTCCAAACTGTCACTAATGACCGCTGTTGACTGTCGCTAAAGCCACTGATACTCTGATACTCTGCTGTTTTAGCGACGGTTCTGCTGCCGTCGCTAAATTGTTGTTGCTGCTGTTGCTGTATGCTTTTGCGGCTGCTGCTTTGTAGCTACGTTGCTGTCGTCGCCTTTGCTGCTATCGCTATTGCTGCTGTATGCTATAAACAATATATATATATATATATATATATATATATATATATATATATATATATATATATATATATATATATATATATATATATATATATACCACTATATAATTTATACTTACATACTATAATTACTAATACATGAAATTACTACATATGAATATACATACACCCATACATATGTACTAATCTATATATATATATATATATATATATATATATATATATATATATATATATATATATATATATATATATATATATATATATATATATATATATACATGCATATGTATATATAACTATAGAAAAATATGTATACATGTATTATATAAGTATATGCATATAATATAACAACTTATATATATATAAATACATAATACATAACCACAACATATATACACTATAATATATACATACATACACTACACTATTAAATAGTTCATACATATGTAGAATAATAGCTACATACAATATACATAAATATATACTTAGATCTATAAATCTATGATATTTAATATATCCATATATGTAACAACAATATATAACAATAAATATATATATATATATATATATATATATATATATATATACATATATAAAATTACTCAATACCAAGAACACAAGAAAATAGATCTACATATAATTTGCACATCTCATGGAACGTATCACTCCGTATCCCACTAGATCTAGGATATGCATGGACACGAGTCCACCACACATCCAAACGTACCCCAAAGGACACGAACAAGTCATATATATTACTTATAAACAATACAAAGAGTCAAATATAAATCTACGTGTCCGTGTAAAAATGTGACATGTACAAAGTCCCGTGTCGGAGAGAAAACCCCCAAATCAACACGTATCACCAAATTGATGGGATACGACATACACGTAGCCAATTGTTGACACAACACTAACCCCAAATACACAAGCACATGCCAAATTAATCTATAGGACCAATTGACACACACAACAAATATCAATATCGAAATTCTCCTAAAATTGACACAAAAAGTACCATAACTTTCTCAATAGGCCTCCTATGAAACACAAAACCAAATCCTATGGGTAGCCTATGCATATGGGTTGATTTCTCATGGTTAAAACTCAGATTTAGAACCTAAATTAAGGAAAAAATTTAAATTGTACCTATTGGGAGATGGATTCCCAATGCAACCTCCAAATATTATGAAATTGGCCTCTAATTTATAGATCCTTGCTCCTCTTTATAGATCCTTGCTTCCTCCTTCTAGATACTTGCTCCACTAGCCTCCAATGGTGATTTGGGAAGGAATTAGGATAGATTTTGGTAGGAAAATGAAGTGGGAATGAAGGAATTTGGTTGAGGAAATTTCTAGATCGAGTTTCCAAATGAAAAGAGGAGAGAGAATAATTTTCTCCCCTCTCTATATAGGCCGGCCCCCCTTTCCCCTTTCTTAAGCTACTATGAATTGTCCAATATACCCCTTGGGGCCTCTCATAAAGAAATAATTAAGGAAAGAAGCTACTAGTCTAATGGTTTAATTAATTTAATCCATCTCCTAATCAATGGACTTTCTAAATGGGCTAAATTCTATCAATTAATTCATGTTAGTCCGTGAGTCTAAACTAAACTAGTTAGGTCCACTAACACAAGTCCAAAATAAATAACTAACATCTAACAATAATTAAATAATACAACAAATAATTATTTATCATGCACAATATTTAATTAAATATAAAATTACTAAAATACCCTTTCCTAGAAAATGTGGTAGTGACAGCGTAGGATGCTCGAGTGTGGCAAGTAGCTGCTTCTACTTGTTGTTGTGTATCTGGTAATAGAATACTGGGTGCATTACATAGTCAGGTTGGAGGCTTGGAGTGTTGGACTGCTAGGTAGATAACAGTAGTTAGATGTCATATGTTGTTAATGGTGTACCCGTGTACAGATGTACATTTGTGCATGATGTACATAGACCTGGTTGGTGAAGTGTTGGTTGATTTGAGTTGTTAGTTCATCTAGAATATCAGAGCAATTGGGAAATCAGTGGTGAAGTATCAGATACTGATTTTGGATACACATGACTGAGGAAAACATGTAATAAGGAACTTGAGGTTGTGCAGGCTTGTGCAATCAAGTTGAATCACAGTCAGTTTAGCAGTGAGGAGTGTGAGCACATTCACAAGTGTTCAGTTCTGATGCACAACTAGTATGAAGGTTTTTGTTAGTGATTGAGTTATCAGTTATACATTAGAGTATCAGTGAGTATTTATATAGGAGATCAGTTGATTTGATCTTAGTGTCAATTATTAGATGTTGGTGACTGTTAGTTCAGTTATTTAAGATATCAGTTAGGTGGTTGTGAGGTTAACCATTAGTTAGATTATCAGTTAGCTTACTGATATTATTTGGTATGAGTTAGCTGTTAGCAAACTAAGTTAGTTGTCAGTTAGTATACTAGATTAGTGTATTGATATTAGCTATGTAGTATCAGTCACTAATTAGTAATATGTTAGTATCACTTTTAAGTTAGTATAGCTATGAGTAGTTAGTTAGTGACCCTTATCGACTAATAACCTTAGCTTGGACCTAGAAATTGGTGTATGACCTAGTATTGACCTAGAATATCATATTTTAGTTCATTTTAGCAATTTATCACTTATTGCACCATTTGACTTGATATTTCCAAAATAGGATTGTGTGACATCAGCTTGGGCATCGAGAGACACATGTTACTCAGGACCAGAGGCGAGTATATCTCTCTGTTAGTTTTTATTTTATTATAGTATATATATCACATGTTCTAGAACTGTATACTTGATTCTGACACAGTGGTTACATGGACTGATACTATATAGATCCTGTTAGAAGATGTTATCCCTTACCATGTTCAATGGGTACTCCTTCACATATATTTCATCATGTGTATTGGGTATTGATTATCGTGTACTTCATGTTCACATACTGCTCGTATTCAGTGTGCCCATATTTGTATTTGTAACGTGTCGTGATTGGATACATTAGTATTGGTTGGGGATGGGGGAGTAGGAGTTGGTTATGTGATCAAGCCCAAGTGTATTCGTGTATATGTCGATTACATATTAGACATGTAATCGAGTTACCATATTTTATTCGTGTTTAACCCAAACCTATCACATAATAAACTTGTACTCTATGGCACCTTAGCTAGTTTTATCTATTTATATTTATTTGCAGTTATTAATATTGCCTATTTTTATTCCTGTACATTGCCTGTTCACTCTAGTTTGCTCCATTTCTTATGACTAGTTATCTTGTACCCTTTTATATTATCTGTTATATATGCCCGATTATGAACTTGGAACATGTACTTCGCTCCAATCCTGACTGGATATATTTTTCAGATGATTGGCTTATGGACCAGTGTCCCACCTACTACGAGTCGCAGGACGACATACCATTAGAAGATACTCCTTTAGAGCAGGAGGATCTAGTACCAGATGTTGAAAAAGCTTATATGTAGTTTTTAGACTTGTATTAGACTTTATTTGAGGCTTTTGGCATGTATACATTATTGTAGACTTGAGATTGTATTGAGATTCCTATTTTATCTTCTTATTCCACATCATGCTTTATCTTTCTTAGTTTGACATTGTGATTGAGTATCATTATCATATACTATATTGTTTCTTCGTTTGGAGTTGAGATGACATTGATAGATACCATATATATACTGTATGGGATGTTTAGATACTATGGTTGACCCAAACAACGTTCTACCGTCGATGCTACGGCGTAGGCTGGACGTTGTTTACTACTCGTGCTATTATTCCGGGTGTGGATCGTGACACATTTTTAGTGGTAGCCCACGCAGGTCAAGAGTCACAATTAGAGCGATATCGTAGTAGTGCTCACCTAGAGTAATATTACGAGCCTATTTTAGGATATAAGATATAGGCTGAGGGTATACTTAATCATAACTAGCGAACATTTTCAAGTATCTGTTTGCTATCCTTATCTATTTGAATGCTTGCTTTACTTTGAATAATTTTGTCCTTCTTTGATGATATCGTATCTTACTCAATATTGATTCCTTTGTTTATTCTATCTTCAAGATACCGCCGAAGATGTGCTCCCAACGCTCAGACGCAGTATCAGAGAGGTCGGTTACTTCGTCGCCTCTGAGAGTATCACCAGCAGATACCTTTCCAGCAGCTTCAGTTCAGAGGTTCGCTTCACCAATCCAGGTGGGCGTTTCAACAGCAACTTTCGGGGGTGCTCCACCTCCGGTACAGAGGACAACACTGACAGTCTCGGAGGATCTTTTATCTCCACCACCTTTAGTCAACCAGATGCAGATATTTGTGCTCTTTCAGCAGATGATGGAGGCACAGCAGCGTCAGTCAGAGGTTATGAGGCAGGGCATTGAGAATGCCCACCAGATTGCGCTCACTGCAGTCGAGAGAGTTGCCTTATTCTAGCCACAAATGGCACTACCTCAGTTTACCCCGCAGCAGCCGAGGGCGGAGACTGTCATAGATTTTAAAAAAATGGGGCCGAAGGACTTTAAAGGCACTGAGGGAATTATTTATGCTGATGATTGGATAGAAGAAATAGAGAGAAACATGCGACTGGCGCAGATTCCAGAGAGGTTTTAGATAAAGGCAGCAGGAAGAATGATGTTTGATATCACATTGACTTGGTTTAGGACGGACCCTAGGATCTCAGCACCGGGACTTACTTGAGAAGCTTTTAAAGAGCTCTTGAGAAATTTTTTTTCCCATATGTGGCTTTGACATCTCTATAGAGCCAGTTTTAGTACCTTGTTCAGGGAGTTATGACGGTGGATGAGTATACGGTAGAATATTGTAGATTAGGCTACTTTATGGAGGGACAGAACCCCAAAAGGAAGTTCAGGAAGGGCCTAAACAAGGAGATCAAATCACATACGAATGAAGACCCCACCGCTATTTTTGAGAAGATTCTGAGGCAGGCACAGCGGGCAGAGGATGATCTAGAGCTAGGCTCCAAGAGGCCGAGAGACATAGGAGGATCCAGTACTAGCATGGGTCCAACGAAGCGGCCTCACTTTCAACAGCAGTATCAGAGACACTTCCAGCAGCCGAGGTAGCAGTACCCTGTACAAGCTAGAGCGCCAGTATAGCAGACGTACCAGATCCAGAGGCCAGCTATTTCTTGCCCATTCTGCAAGAAATCGGGACATTGATGAGATCCATGCAAGATGGGATTGGGCTAGTGTTTATTCTACGGATCATGAGACCACCAGTTGAGGGCTTGTCCTAGAGCACCAGCTCGTCCATCTCAGGGTGGGGCCCAGGCACATAGAGCACCCGCTAGACAACCAGTGGGACAATCGAGAGGACCTCCGTTGCCGACTAAGCAGCAATAGTTCGTACAGCACCAACAACAGCAGCAAAGAGGTAGTAAGCAAGGGCGATCTTTCGCCTTGACCATCGAGGAGAAGGAGCCAATCGGTGATGTTATTTCAAGTTTAGTCTATCTTGATTCTTTTCCAGCTCATGCTTTATTTGATTCTTGTGCTTCACATAGTTTCGTATCTGTATCTTTTGCTCTGAAGCATCATCTTGAGACTGAACCATTGGCGAGGACATGGTCAGTGATATTTTTAAGGATCAGAGAGTTTCTTTGGGAGGCCGAGAGTTGAGCGTGTGCCTACTCGTAATGTCACTTCCGAGCTACGATATAGTACTCGGGATAGATTGGTTGAGTAGGCACCATGCTAGTATCGATTGTCATAGAGGCAAAGTTTTATTTTAGACACCAGGAGAGCCAGAGTTTGAGTACGTCAGAGGAGCAGCAGAGCAGAGCGAGGGAGACTTCTGTGGAGCTATGGTGGAAGAGAAGGAGCTTCCATATCCATTGATTGCAGAGTATATAGACATCTTTTCGGAGGAGTTGCCGGGGTTACCACTAGACAGAGATATGGAGTTATCTATAGACTTAGTGCCAGGCGCAGAGCCGATATCATAACACGTCTATAGGGTGAACAACAACGAACTGGCAGAGTTGAAGAAGCAGGTGGATGAGTTTCAAGACAAGGGCTTTATATGGTTCAGTTCATCACTGTGGGGTGCTCCGGTATTATTTGTACTGAAGAAGGATGGGTCGGTACATATGTGTATCGACTACAGGGCACTCAATAACCTCACTATCAAGAATATATACTCGTTGTCACGAATTAACGATTTATTTGATCAGTTGAGCGGAGCGAAGGTATTCTCGAAGATAGACTTGAGGTCGGGGTACCACCAGGTGAAAGTGAAGAAGAAAAATATTTCGAAGACAGCTTTCAGAACTCAGTATGGGCAGTTCGAGTTCTTGGTGATGCCGTTTGGGTTGACCAACGCCCCGACAGTATTCTTGAACCTGATGAATAAGGCATTTCATCGATACTTTGATCAGTTTGTTATGGTCTTCATTGATGATATATTGATATATTCGAAGACCTCAGAGGAGCATGAGAAGCACCTGAGGGTAATCTTGGAGACCCTCGGAAAGGAGAAGCTGTATGGTAAGCTTTCAAAGTGTGAGTTCTTCCTTGATAAGGTTGAATTCCTCGGACATGTGATTACTGGAGACAGGATCTCAGTAGATCCGAAGAAGATATCAGCAGTTGAGTCATGGTCTACCCGAGTTTAGTGGCGGAGATCAGGAGCTTTTTTGGATTGATAGGCTATTATCAGAGGTCTGTTCAGGATTTTTCTAAGATTGCAGAGACGATGACTAGGCTAACCAGGAAAGGTGTGGAGTTCGTCTGGACTAAAGAGTGTCAGACTACTTTTTAGGAGCTGAAGAAGAGGTTGACTACAGCTCCAATGTTGACATTGCCATCGAGGATAGGGGGATTTTTTATATATAGTGATACTTCGGGTAAGGACTTGGGATGTATGTTACAACAAAATAGGAAAGTGATTGCCTATGCTTCCAGGCAATTACGTCCATATGAGAAGAATTATCCTACACATGATTTGGAGTTGGCAGCAGTCATTTTTGCTCTGAATCTGTGGAAACATTACTTGTACGGAGAGAATGTAGAGATCTTTACGGACAACAAGAGCTTGAAGTATGTGTTTACACAGAAAGAGCTCAACATAAGGCAGCGACGATGGTTGGAGTTGATAAAGGACTTCGATATTTATTTACAGTATCATCCAGGAAAGGCCAACATAGTCGTTGATGCCTTGAGCAGGTATCCAGTGGCTATGTACTTGACGAGGGACAGACATTTATTAGCCGATCTTGATAGCTTGGGTATTGAGGTATTAGTTCCTAGAGTTACGACACAAATATGGGGACTTCAGGTACAGTCAGAGTTGATGGAACAGATCAGAGCTGCACAGTTCAAGGATGAGTTTCTGAGGAGCATCAAATCTCAGGTCAGAATAGGATTGGCAAAGGATTTTAGTGTTGCAGAGGATGGATCATTGCGCTATAGTACAAGATTATGTGTGCCGAGTGGAGCATTGTGTGAGGAGGTTCTTCAGGAGGCGCATCGATATCAGTACTCTATGCGTCCAGGTTCCAACAAGATGTATAAAGATATAAGAGAGCATGTTTGGTGGTATGGTATGAAGCGGGAGGTGGCTAGCTTTGTATCCAGATGCTTGGTGTGCCAACAGGTAAAGGAAGAGAGACAGAGGCCCGGTGGATTGCTTCAGCCTTTACCCATTCTAGAGTTCAAGTGGGAATATATGACGATGGACTTTGTATCAGGGCTTCCGCGTTCTCCAGGAGGTAAAGATACAATTTGGGTCATCGTAGATAGGTTAACCAAATCGGCCCACTTCTTGACATTTAAAGTGGGTACGTCCACGGAGAAGCTCGCGGAGATGTATATGCGGTGGATAGTTAGATTGCATGAAGTTTCTATGAGCATAGTCTCGGATCGGGATAGTAGCTTCACGTCCCACTTCTGGAGGAGTTTGCAGGCTAGCTTGGGCACTCAGCTCAAGTTCAGTACCGCATATTACCCTCAGATAGACGGACAGTCGGAGAGGACTATCTAGACTCTCGAAGATATGCTTTGCACTTATGTTTTAGATTTCAGAGGCTATTGGGAGGATCATCTTTACTTAGTAGAGTTTGCTTATAATAAAAGCTACAAGGCCAGTATCGAGATGTCACCATTTGAGGCGTTATATGGACGAAGATGCCGCACTCTATTATCTTGGGACGATGTTAGTAAGAGAGCCTTATTAGGGCCAGAGACGGTAGTGGATACAGCTAAGAAGGTGAATCTTATTAGTGATAGGCTTCGGGTGGCATAGGACAGATAGCGACATTGGGCCGATAGGCACTGAGACCATTGGAGTTAGAGGTATAGATTTTATTTTATATTGCTTGTGATTGCTTGTTATAGTTAGAGTGCTAAGGATGTATTTCATGCTAGGTTGGTGATCTGGTGTTCTTGAGGATTTTTTCGATACGGGACACGATTCTCTTTGGTGGAGGTGGAAAGCTTAGTCCATGGTACATCGGATCCTTCGATGTTCTTAAGAGGGCTGGTGCAGTGGCTTATAGACTAGACTTGCCGCCTGCACTAGAGGGAGTGCACAACATGTGTCGTGACCCGCACCCGGATATTCGGGCACGAGTACGTGGTTACGCCCATCCTATGTCGCAGAATCGGCGGTAGAACGCTGTTTGGGTCATTTCTAACTATCTAACATCTCAACATTATAATATGGTACATGTCAATCATCTTATCTCTAAACGGAGGAGCAATATGGTATCTTACATGAATAACTAATCTCAATCACAAAACAAACTAAGGAAGAACAATGCACGAATGGAATAGCGAAGGAAAAAATAAGATACAATCCACAATCTGAAATAATATACAAGATGTGAATCCACCAAAATAATAGTCTAATACAATCCAATATAATATAATCTAGACCTCCTTGGGCTCTACAACTAAGTCCTCCTGGTCAATAGGAGTATCCTCTAAAGGTACGTCATCCTGTGTCCCGTAGAATGTGGGATACTGCTCTATAAGCCAGTCATCTGGAAAAAATATATCCAGTCAGGATTGGAGCAAAGTATATACCACTAAAAGCAGTTTTAATAACATAATCGAGCATATAAACAAATAATAGAAATAAAAAACAAGATCACTAAACATATGAATGAATGAACAATAGATATACAGGTAATGTACGAGAATATATAACAATAATATGAATATCAGCAATATGATGAAATAACTGCAATCTAAACTAATTTGCCTCAGAATAAAAGTTTATTATGTGATCGGGTTGGATGAACATGATCAGGTAAGACGATTACAAGTAAGATATGTAACCAGAATGTATACGATGTAACAATAGATTTGATCACATAATCAACTCCTACTCTCCCACCCCCAACTAATACCGATAGATCCAATCACGACACGCTACGAACATAAAATATAACCACTAAACACGAGCAGTGGGTGTACATGAATATCATAACCACCGAACACGAGCGGTAGGTGTACACGAATAAGCACGCTGAACACGAGCAGTATGTGAACACAAAATATAATCAATACCAAATATACATGATGAGATACAATGTACACGAGTACCCGCTGAACACGGTAGAGGATAACATCTCCTGACGGGATCCATATAGTACTAGTCCGTAAAATTACTGTGTTGGGATCAATGTATGCAATTCTAGAATATGCATATATACAATATTATGAATTAAAAATCATCAGAGAAATGTACTCGCCTGACATCCTGAGTAAGGTGTGTCTCTTGATGCCCAAGCTGGTATCACACAACCTATATATGTTATGTTGCATCAATACAAGGTTCAAGAATGGAAATAAGTTAATTTGATACAATTTTAGGTCGATATGCCATTTCTAAGTCAAACCTATGGAATCTAGGTTGAAAGAGTCTCATGCTAAGTCACTAAGTCGATATACTATGAAGCTATGCTATACTAACTAAGCTAAGAAACAATAAGACACTCAAAGAGCCGTATCCTAAGATACACAAGTTTCGAATATGAAAATAGTATTTTAGATATATATATATACAAGTTATGATACTTAACTATATTAAAATAATGAAATATGATACCTTGGTCTTGTACCAATGCGTATCACACCTAACACGATACCCAAACTCAATACTTTGGCTTTCGTCCCAATACCTTAGTGATACCTTGGTATCCCAAGGCAACTCAACACTAACATCACTAATACATATATATAATCCATCTAATACTAGCTATATAACTAACACTATAATATCCAACTACTACATACAAATATATATATAAGTAGCTAACTAGCTAACTCAACATAAATATATCTACTCTAACATATATGTAGATACTAACTGTTACAATCTAACTACTAAACTACTATTTCTAACTAGTACACTAAACTAACTCATCTAATACTTATTAACCAATATTACAACTAGTACACATAGTTATATAAATACTAACTATACTAAAAACTACTAACCAAAACCCCTGACACCAATTACCTTGATCTGAGAACTGATACACTGCTATCCTAACCAAAACCTCAACTAATAACTCTAAACCCAATACCTTACCTGAATTTGAACCTCACTGATACTGCTCGATACCTCACTCAACACTAAAGCTAAAACTGTGCAGTAGTAAAGACTCCTCTTGCAGTGAACACTGAAACTGGGGACTGCACCTCCTTCCTGTGTAAAGAACTGATGCTCACTTGCTGCAGATACTTCAGTTACCCGAATTCTCCCATACATATCAATCTATATGCATAACACCACTATATATATATATATACACACACACATACATATAAATCACTAACTATATATGTATATACTTATCCACACATATGTATCAACATATAGATATACATATATCACTATATACTCCTATATATGTATACACATAGACCCACACATATAGACTAATCATAAGATACACTATTATATACACTATATATTACATAGATAGCATACGTATATAGGTAAATACACATGCACATATAGGAAAAAGAATAAAACATCAAATACGTGGAGTGCACCGCACCCGTATCACACTTTCTCTATGATACACTTGCGATACGGCTCCAACACACAACCAAACGTATCCCAGAGGACACGAACAAATCTAAAACACTAATTATGAGTAATACATATAGTAATTAGAGTATCTACGTGTCCGTATCATAATGTGATATGCACAAGGTCCCGTGTCGGAGAAAACCCCCAAAATTAACCCGTTTCGTCAAATTGGCAAGATACGACCTACACGTATCCAATTATGGATACGATACTAGTCACAAACAAGCCCTCACATGTCAATTAGATCTATTAGATGCAATGACAAGCACTACATATGCCAAACTTGGAATTCCCCCAAAATTTGCACCAAATTGGACATAACTTCCACCGTAGGTCTCCGATGAACCTAAAACTAATTTCTATGGGTAGCTTATGCATGTGGGTTGGTTTTATATGGTTAAAACTCAGATCTATAGTCTAATAGAAGGGAGAAAACTAAAATATACCTATTGGAAGATGGATTCCTAATAAAAAGTTTCCAAATGCCAAGTAGCTCCTCTCCTTGTAGATCTTGGCCTCCTCCTCCTTGATCCTTGCTTCATTTTTGTAGATCTTTGGTATAGAAACCTCAATGAAGAATTTGGGAAAAGATTGGTAAAGAATTGGTGGAGAATTGATGAGGAAAAAAAGGAAATTGGAAGAGGGAAAGTGTAGATCTAAGAATTTAGAGTAAAATAAAATAAAATAAAATAAGAGCACCCTATCTCGTCCTCAATAGGTCGGCCATGTAACCCCCTCCCTAAGCAATGTAAAAAGTCACCAATACCCCTTGGGGCCTCTCTTGAAGAAATTAATTAGGGGGGAAGGTTCTAGTCTAACGGTTTCTCTAATTAATCAAACCTCATAATCCATGGGCCTAATTCATGGGCTCAAATCTAACTCAATCTAAAAGTTGGGTTTATGCATTCTAATAAATGGGTTAGGTCCACTACACAAGTCTAAAATAAACAACTAACAATGAACAATTAATATAATAATTAAATAATAATGTATGCACAAATATTAAATATAATTAATCCAAAAATTAAAATTACCCCTGTCAATTACCAAACTACCCTTGAGTAAAAATATGAGGGTGACAATGTGTTTCATGTATCGCAGCTGTACTAGATCACTCGGAGATCGAGGTTGGTCCGACTCTCAGCTACCCAGAGTAGTCCGTGAAGATTCTGGATCGCAGGGAGAAGGTGCTGCAAAACCAGACGATCCCTTTGGTATGTGTCGTGTGGAGGCATCACTCACCAGGAGAGAGTACCTGGGAGCGAGAGTCTGAGATGCACGAGCGATATCCTTATCTGTTTGAGCCATGAGGTTTAATTTCTTCTTGCTTGTATTGATTGCTTTTGGTAGTTAGCTTCTTCCTTAAATTTCGAGGATAAAGTTTTTCTAAGGTGGGTAGGATTGTCACCCTCACTTTTCCAGTTAGGGGTAGTTTGTAATTTTTGCATGGGTAAATAATGTTAGGAATAATTTATTAATATTAGTGTGTTATAGTAATTATTTGATGATTGTATTAATTATTTAATTATTAGTGAGTTATAGATTAATTATGACTTGTAGTAATTATTTTGTTAGGAGGCTAGTCCAATAGTTAGACTTGACCCATGTGAACCAATTGGAATTTGTCATGACAACTAGTGAGCCTAGCTTGGATCCAAACTCATTGGACCCATCCTCATTAATTAATTAGGAAGGATTAGCCTAATTAGAATTAGTGTATAACTTCCTAAAATGTCCACCCTTAATTATTCCTCACAATTCACCGTTGGAGGGCATATGGGATATTTACATGTTACTTGGGGAAGGGGGAAGGGGTTGGCCATGATATAAGCCTCTCCTCTCTCTTTCCTCTTCATTTGTTTCTTCATTATAGATCTAGGATTTAGATCCCCAATTTCCTTTCTTTCCCTCCATCAAATTCTCTATCATTTTACTTCTATTCTCTCTCACTTTCACCATTAGAAGAGCTTTGGAGCTTGGAGAAGCAAGGAGCACAAGAAGGAATATTGGTAGAGAGATCGTGTCCGGATCGTGTCCAATTGTGTTTTCATTGGAAATCCATCTCCCAATTGGTAAATTTTGAATTTTTCTTCATTCTAGCTCCCAAATCATGCATTTGACCATTAGGAATCACCCCATGGCATAGGATTACCTATAGAAATAAGTTCTAGATTAATTGGTTGTGTATACAGATTTTTACATAGGTTTTTGTATGTGGTTTGGGGGAAATACGAGTTTGACACATCAATTATGTGTCATGAGACCTATTTGATCTAATTAGACTTAGATTGGGGTTGTGGAACTAGGTACATGTCCATAATTGGATACGAGTATGCCGTATTGCGATACGGTACGATACCGTGCGATACGGGACTTTATTTTGTGTGTTTTGTACTATTGTGTTTCAATTATCTTAGTAGCAATTTACATTAGTTGTAACTATATGATATATGTATATGTGATTGATAATTAAGGAGTATTTGGGAGTTTGAATCCTCAATTGATTAATATTATGAGTATTTGTCACCACCATATTTCTAGAGTAGGGGCATTGATGTCATTTGTTATATTTATATATATTGTGTTGTAGTTACATAATATGTATGATATATTATATTGTTATTAATAATGAGATTGGTTAGTGGACTAGACTTGATGTGACCATGGACTTTATATTAGACTAGTCATATTTGAACCCACTAATTAATCCCTATCTATTTTAAATTAGATTCTAGTTAAACCCCTTACTTAGGATTAAAACCACTTGTTGGAATAACTCTTCATGACTAACCATAGGGGCATTGAGGACCTTATGCATTATAACCCTAAACCCTAGGTGTGGCCGACCCTATAAGTAGAGAGGGAGCCTCCCTCAAAGTCATTCATAGCTCATGAAGAAATCCTAGAAATAGTTCTTCCCAAAACCCTTTCTTCCCTCCACAAATTTCGAAATTTTAAACCTTAAATCCCATATTTTCCCCTCATCTAAGAGGCCTAGAAGCTTAAGTCACAAGGAGCCTTGGAGAAGAAGTTTGCATTGGAAATCCATCTTCTAATAGGTAAAAATCTAAAATCTCTCCTTTAAATTCTGTTTTTATGGTTTTGATGGCCATTAGGAGCCCACTCATGGTTAAGGAATACCCATAAGGGGAGAGAATGAGTCTCTATTAGTTTCCATGGTGTTTCTTCATGAAGTTGTGTATACATTTGGGGATTTGTATTTAAGAGTGAATTTTCCCTCTATTGTTCATTATAACTATTCATATTAGATATATATAAATATATTTGATATGTATTTAATATGTATTAGTATGATTAATAGGCTATTAAAGGTTTTGGCATGAGATTTGTTGAGTGTATCATGAGTACATTGCTTATGCACACTAGGTATTTGTTTAAATGTATAAGTATATGTGTCTATGTATATATGTTGGTATTTTGGTTTGTGTGTGTGTTTTAGGGGTATATATACTGATACTCATGTATCAGTTCAGTGAGGTGGAATGATGCCTAGTGTCAGTAAGGGTTGTGAAGTTGGACTGTGCATCATGTATCTGTGTTATAGCAGATAGTATAAGTGTTCATGTGCATTGGTGAGTATCGGGGTACTTGTACCTGACAGTGTGTCATTAGGGACTACATTAGAAGGGTCATTGCTAAGGAAAGCACTGCTTATAAGAGTACAATTCAATGTACAACAAGGCAGTGGCATCAATGGGGTGTTTAGCTTTTGTGTACAGCCAGACTAGTTGGCATGTTGCAGTTTAGTGTGTTTATGGGGGATGGGGACTCGGGCAATTGGCCATTTAGGTAAAGCATGGGCCGTGAATACTGATGTGCATTTTCCAGAGATTAGAAGCAATAGCTGTTGTGTACTGCTACCCTAACAAGTTGGTCCATAGGCAGTTAAGAAGTCCGATACATGTGTATAAATAGAGGGGTACTTGCATTAAGGGTATCAGTCACTTTATACATTTGCATATCTAGTGGAGGATCAGTGCAATTACAGTATGATGGTATTTTTTTTAGTAGAACATTGTATCGCACTGCTCTATTGTGAGAATGTGAGTTCATCTCAGGTTGTTCAAGGCTCGGGTTGGATGTTATGAGGATTTGTAGTCCTTTAAAACTGAGATACAACCACTTAATATTGTGACACAATCACAGGAGGTGGTACTAGTATTTAGCATCAGTTGGAGTTACTTGTTCAGCTTGGGAATACTCTAGTGATACCAGGTCTGATATTAGGGTGTAGTACATGTGCAGATGCACATGTACTCAGTTAACAGTAAGGAGCTCTTTGCTCAGTTGGTACTAGTATAGTAAGGTGAATTAGGGAGCTAATGTGTAGTAAGGATTAGGTGTTCCAGTAAGGAAATACAGGAAATTAAAGTGTCAGTGATACTAAATAGTTTGTAGGTAAGTTAGAGGTGTGATGAAGGGTATATAGGTGTAAGGGTTATATAAGAGATTTGATGCACTGAATTTTTGGAGTACCAAGGTATCAACACCAGGGATTCTAGAAATAGGTGATGGATTGAGGTATTAATGCATTAGTAAGTTATATGAGTTGAGGGTTAAGGTATTAGTCTAAGATGTTAAGATGTTTAACCATAGACTAAGGTATTAACAATATAATAAGATACCTTAGTATATGAGTGTTATATATATATATATATATAATAATAATAATAATAGTATCTAGTATAATGAGTATTAGTTAGTATTAATAGTATTAGTTATATAGTCTAATATTAGCTAGTATAATACTAGTATAAACTAGAACACTTAGTATAGCCAAGTATTAGCGAGTATAAGACTAATTTTGACTAGATTGACCTAGTGTGACTCAGAAAACCTAGAGTAGCATGGTATTGACCTAGTTAACCTTGTATAAACCTATAAATGGCCTAGAAGCCTAATTTCAACTAGTTAATCATGTTTATCTTTTCCAAACACTTTTTTTTAATGTTGATATCTCATATATAGGTCTTCATGACCCCATTTTGGATATCGATCCTCATTCCTTGCTCAGGACCACATGCGAGTACATTCTCTGACAGTTTTTATTATTTTAATTATTACTATAATTCTAGTTATAGTATATACTTGACTCCGACACAGCGGATACACGGACTAGTATCATAGATACTTGTCATGAGGAGTCGTGATTAAAATCTAGCGTACTAGCTGGGGACGGAGAAATATTAGCAAGATTATGTGATCATACTCCACTTTACATGCATCATAGCACCCCACATATCACGTAGGGTGTAGCCTAACCATTTACATGCCTTATAGCCTGTTATATATGATTAGCTTGACTATTGCTCGCATCATAGCTAACCAGATGGTTAGCCTGACTTTACATGTATCATAGTCAATCATATATAACAAGCCTGATCTAGTCCCAAGCCGATCACATAGGAAACTAATATTTCATAACACTTAGCTAGAATTTTTATTCTTTTATTCCATATCATTTCATTTCTATCATTTTTATATATCTGTTCATTGCTAGTTAGTTCTATATGCTGATTACATGTCTCTCCAGTATTTCTTACTTTCCATTATTTCTTTCATCATGTATTTCTTTACACTGTCTTATAGTTTTTGTCAATATAATTGAAACTTATGTTTAGTGTTTGTGCTTCACTCTAATCCTGACTAGATAACATTTTCAGAGGATCTTGATGATTTTTGTCCTACCTACTATGGTCCAGGAGTAGATGGAGACTACATTCCGGAGATTCCAGAGAAGCTACTCTCCTTAGAGGAGACACCACCCGCAGTCATTTAGACAGCTTCTTAGCCTAGTTATCTATGTATTGAATTGTTCTAAACTTGAGACTTGAGTTGTATTATGTTGAGAATTTTTATGTTGGGATAGCTAGACTATAGATTATTATTGTTATTTGAGTTGTGTGCTAGACTTATATCAGAACTTCCTTATCTTTACATCTTATCGTGCTATTTACTTTTCTATATTTATTGTGATTGAGTATCTTATGATTTGATGATCAATTGCATATTCATTGTCCTTCTTATGGAGTTGAGATCATTGACAGGTTTTTGTGTGTGTTATGATTAGTAGTATTGAGACCTAGACAGCATTCTACCACCGATGCTGTGGCGTAGGCTGGACGTACCCATGGCTTATGCCCAAAATCTGGGTGCGGATCGTGACACATTTTAGTGGTGGCCCATGCAGGTCTGTCGAGACTCTAGAAGAGTAGGATTAGGTCACAACTAGTACAGTATCGTCGTAGTGCTCAGACTTAAGAGTGCTATTACGAACATGGGATATGGTATAGATGAGAGTATGCTCAATCACAACTAGGAAATTCCTAAAAAAATTTTACTATTCTGAATAATTGCTTCCTTTAAATTTACTGTCCTTCTTTGATGATATTGTATCTGTTGCCTTAATTGATTCTTTTTGGTCTATCTTCAGGATGCCACCGAATACTAGGTCGTTGAGATTGGGACCCACAGCTTCCGAGAGGTCTGCCACCTCTCGACCTAATGCCCAGACAGTTGGAGTTGCTCCTCCTAATTCACCTATTCATATAGGAGTTTTTACAGTTTTCTGGGGTCCTCCTTCCTCATATGTTCAGAGGGTTGTCCCGACTGTTACGGAGCACCTTCCACTACCACCATTCATTTCCAGGAGGTATGCCCGTTGACGGAGCACAGATGTTCGCATTGATCCAGGGCATGGTTGATGCTCAAAGAACATCGACAGAGGCTCAGCGAGTTCAGGCTGAGGCATAGAGGGTGCAGGCAGAGGTGCACCAAGCGCAGATTGAGCTGATGAGGGAGAGCATGGAGAATGCTCATTAGGTGGCTCTCCAGGCCGTGGAGAGAGTCGCACAGCAGCATCCCGGCTAGCATCAACATAAATAGAGGCCAGGCACTATAGTGGACTTCAAGAGGATGATGCCTCAGGAGTTTAAGGGCGTTAAGGGGATATTCTACGTCGACGACTAGCTGGAAGACATAGAGAGGAACTTACGTTCGGCTTAGATTACGGAGAGTCTGCAGATCGAGGCTGCCGGCAGCCAGATGTTCGATATCGTGTTGACTTGGTATCATATGGAGACGAGACTTAATGCTAGAGGACTTATTTGGGAGACTTTCAAGGAGCTTTTTAAGGAGAAATTATTTCCTGACGTGGCCCTAGGAGCCTTGGAGAGTCAGTTCCATGACTTGGTCCAAGGGAACATGTCGGTCGACGAGTATGTCGCATAGTTTTGTCTCTTGAGTCATTTCGCACCGTCGATGATTCGGGACCGAGGAGATCAAGCCCGAAAGTTCAGGAAGGGGCTGATGAGAGAGATCAAGTCTCGTACTTCTGGATGTCGCACTGCTATATTTGAGGGTATTCTGATGGATGCCCAGATGGTTGAGGATGATTTAGACCTCAAGCCGAAGAGAGGACGCGATATTTTTAGAGGAGAGAGTGGTAGCGCGGGACCTGCCAAGCGTCCCCACTTTCAGCAGCAACAGAGGCCGTAGCAACACCAACAACACCAGACACCAGCTCGTGGACACATCCAACAGCATCCCCAGAGGCAGACCCAGCCCGCTGTCCAGTGTGCGTACTGCGGGAAAGTGGGACACATGAGAGACATCTGCAGGAAGAGGCTGGATACATATTTGTCTTGTGGATCATCAACGCACTAGTTAAAAGACTGTCCATATCTTCAGACTCGTCCAGGTCAGGGTAGAGCAGCCGCTCAGAGGGGACCTGCCAGAGTACCTACAATACCAAGAGGACAACAGAGGGGACCTCCACTTCCGCCACAGCAGCAGAGGTTTATCCAGCACCACCAGCAGCAGAGAGGTGCACCCCAGGGATGAGCGTATGCCATGATGGTCGAGGAGGCTGAGCCAGCAGGAGACGTGATATCAGGTTCAGTTCTTCTCAATTCCATTCCAACCCTTGCATTATTTGATTTTAGCGCTTCCCATAGTTTCGTATCTATATCTTATGCTCTTAAGCATCGTTTAGACGCGGAACCCTTAGATAGGACTTGCAAGATCAAGATTGGCGGAGGTATTATCCTAGTCAGTAATTATTACAAGGTCCGGAGAGTTTCATTGGGAGGCTAAGAGTTGAGCGTGTGCTTACTCGTAATGCCACTTCCGGGATATGATATTGTGCTAGGAATGGATTGGTTGAGTAGGTATTATGCTACTATAGATTATCATCGAGGAAGAGTGATATTTTGACCGCCAGGAGAGCCAGAGTTCGAGGTCACCAGAGGAGCAGTGGAGCAGAGCAGGGGCACCTTTTATGGAGCCAGGATAGAGGAAGAGAAGTTGCCACATCCTTTAATAGCAGAATTCCTGGATGTATTTCCAAAGGAGTTTTCATATTTGCCGCCAGACAGAGATGTCGAGTTCTCTATAGACTTGGTGCCAGGCGCAAAGCCAATATCACAGCACGTCTATAGGGTCAACAACAATGAACTGGTAGAACTGAAGAAGCAGGTTGATGAGTTACAAGATAAGGGCTTCATCAAATCTAGTTTATCACCATGGGAAGCTCCGGTATTGTTCTTACCGAAGAAAGATGGGTCAGTACATATGTGTATCGACTACAGAGCTCTGAACAAGATTACTATCAAGAATAACTACCCGCTGCCGAGGATAGATAATCTCTTCGATCAGTTGAGCGAAGCGAAGGTATTCTCAAAGATAGACTTGAGGTCAGGCTACCACCAGGTGAAAGTAAAGAAAGAAGACATTCCGAAGATAGCTTTTCAAACTCGATATGGCCAATTTGAGTTCATGGTGATACCGTTTGGGTTGACTAATGCACCGACAGTATTCATAAACCAGATGAACAAGGTATTCCACCAGTATCTTGACAAGTTCGTGGTAGTGTTCATCGATGACATTCTTGTGTATTCGAAGACCCCGGAGGGGCATGAGGAGAACCTGAGGATAGTTTTGGAGACCCTCGGGAAAGAGGAACTTTATGGAAAGCTTTTCAAGTATGAGTTTTTCCTTGACAATGTTGACTTCCTTGGGCATGTGGTGACGGGTAACGGGATCTTAGTTAACCCAAAGAAGATCGAGGCAGTGGAGTCGTGGGCTACTCCCAGTTCAGTAGCTGAGATCAGGAGTTTTCTTGGATTAGCAGGTTACTACAGGAGGTTTGTACAAGACTTCTCAAGGATTGTAGAGCCGATGACTAGGCTGACCAGGAAAGATGTAGATTTTGTCTGGACGGAGGATTGTCAGGCCATATTTGATGAGCTGAATAAGAGATTGACAACAACTCTAGTATTGACATTGCCATCGGGGACAGGTGGATTCACTATCTATAGTGATACTTCAGGGAAGGGTTTGGGTTGCGTTCTTCAGCAGTATGGGAAGGTGATTACCTATGCTTCCAGGCAATTACGTCCTCATGAGAAGAACTACCCTACCCACGATTTGGAGTTGGCAGTGGTTATCTTTGCTCTAAAGCTGTAAAAACACTATGTACGGAGAGCGTATGGAGATCTTCATAGACCATAAAGATTGAAATGTGTGTTTACGCATGTTACCCTCATATTTTTATTCAAGGGTAGTTTAGTAATTGACATAGATAATTTAATTTTAGGATTAATTGTATTTAAATATTATGTATGCATGATTAAGTAATTATTGTATTATTTATTGTTTGTTAGTTATAGATTTATTTTAGACTTGTATAGTAGATCTAACCTATTTTATTAGATGCATGAACCAACACTTTGGAAGAGTTTAGTTTGAGTCCGTGAGTTAGGCCCATGGATTATAAGGTTGGATTAATTAGTGTAACCATTAGACTAGAACGTTCCCTCCCTAATTAATTTCTTCATGTGAAGCCCCAAGGGGTAAATGAGATATTTTACATTGCTTGGAGAGGGGTTATATGGCCGGCCCTAGAGTGAGGAGAGAGATTGCTCATTTCATTTCAACTCCAATTCCTTTAGATCTATATTTTTTTTCCCTTTCAATTTTCTTCATTCCCTCATCATTCCTCCACCAATTCTTCATAAATTTCTTCCCTATTCTTCATTAGAGGCTTCTACACCAAGGATCTACAAGAAGGAAGCAAGGAGGAGGAGGCCAAGATCTACAAGAAGAGGAGCTAGTTTGTATTTAGGGACTTTTTATTGGGAATCCATCTCCCAATAGGTACATTTTAGTTTTTCCCTTTCTAATAGACTCTAGATCTGAGATTTAATCATGAGAAACCAACCCACATGCATAGGCTACCCATAGAAATTGGTTTTAGGTTCATCGGAGACCTACGGTAAAAGTTATGAGCAATTTGGTGTCAATTTTGGGGGAATTCCGAGATTGACACATGTAGTGTTTGTCATATGGTCTAATAGATCAAATTGACATATGATTGTTTGTTTGTGACTAGTGTCGTGTCCACAATTGGATACGTATAGGCTGTATCTCGTTCATTTGATGAAACAGATTTATTTTTGGGGTTTTTCTCCGACACGGGGCCTTGTGTATATCACAATATGACACGGACACGTAGATACTCCAATTACTATATGTATTGTTCATATTTAGTGTATTAGACTTGCTCGTGTCCTCCAGAATGTGTTTGGTTGTATCGTAAAGCCGTATCGCAAGCGTATAATAGAGTTACTGTGATACGGGTACGGTGCACTCCACGTGTTTAGTGTTTTGCTCTCATTTCTATTCGTACATGTGTGTGTGTGTATATATATATATTTATTTATGTAGTGTATATATGTATATAATGGTGTATATGTATGTGTGTATTTATATGTGTGTATATAATAGAGTGTATATATATATATATATATATATAATTGTATATATATATTTATATAGATAGAGTATTGTGTGTATATATATATATATATATATATATATATATATATATATATATATATATATATATATATATCATAGAAGAGGGTTATACATATATGTGTTTGTGTGTTTGTGTGAGTGGCTATGGTTGTGAGAGGGGACTCGAGCTATAAAAAACTGAAGAGAGGAGAGGTCGGGCTGCACAGTGGTTTAAGTGTGCAGTCCACTGTGCAGTTTCATTCAGCAGTAAGGGGAAGAGGGCTGCTCGAGCAAGAGTGCTCGAGCATACTGCTCAGTGTAGCAGTAGCAACACAACAACTGGTTTAGCACAGTTCAGCAATGGGGAAGAAGCTGTAAGCCAATACAGTGAGGAAGCCAGCAGTCGTGCACAGCATGGAGGGAGGCTCAGCAGTCAGTGACTGAAGAGGGTTGTTTCTCTTGATCAGCAGCTCGAGGTAGGGAGTTCAGTATTAGTTTCACACAGGTGCGGGTATCAATCGAGCAGTGACTAAAGAGAGTGAGAGCAGCCTTGCACAACAATGTGTAGGGAGTTCAACACAGTGTCAATATCAGGGAATCCAGTGTTTCATTATCCATTCGGGTATCAGTTCAATTTTACAGCAACTTGAAGGAGCAGTACCAGTGCAGCACAGTGCCGTTCAGATTCAGGTATTGGGTTCAGTCCACTGTGTAGGTATCTATGCACAGTTCTGTGTCGGTATCAATGAGTTTCGATTCAGTTTGGTTTTGAGTTAGCTAGTAGTATTATTAGTCAGGTTATGGGTAGTTAGTAAGTTTAGTTGGGTTTTGGGGTTTTATATATGTGTCAGCTAGGTATCAATGGGTTTCAGTCAGGATATTGTATCAGTCAGTTCAGTAGTTTCAGTTGGGTTTTGTTTCAAGGTATTAGAGTTAGTTATGTATACTATTGGTTATAATTATTAGTTAGTTATATACTTTATATGTAGATAATTAACTATTTATACTTATATGTTGTGTTAGTAGTGGTATTGTATTATAGTAGGTATATATGTAGTATGGTATATATTTATTTTAGTATTTTAGACATTATATAGTTAGTATTAGTTAGGGGTTTTATATATGTGTTATAGCTATATGTTAACTATTTTGGGTTACCTCGGGATACCAATACCTTGGGCCGATACCCAAGGTATTGAGTTTGGGTATCGAGATAGGTGTGATACGCATTGGTGCAATACCAAGGTATCCTATTTTATTTGTATTGTTATAGTGTTATAATATTTGACTTGAATATATATCTAAAATACTATTTTCATATATAAAAACTTACGTATCTTAGGATACCGCTTTTTGAGTATCGTTTAGTACCTTAGATTTGCTTGTATAGTTTAGTTTCAAAGTGTATCGACTTAGTGACTTAGTGTTAGACTCTTGCAACCTAGATTTCATCGGTTTAACCTAAAAATGGTTTATTGACCTAGAATTGCATCAACTTAACTAATTTTTATTCTTAAACCTTGTATTGATGCAACATACCATATATAGGTTGTGTGACACCAGCTTGGGCAACGAGAGACATACCTTGCTCAGGACTTCAAGCGAGTACATTTCTCTTATAGTTTTTAATTCATAATATTGTATATATTTTTCCAGACGACTGTCTTCTAGAGCAGTGTCCCACATTCTACGGGGCGCAGGACGGCGTACCTTTAGAGGATAGTCCTATTGACCAGGAGGACTTAGTTGCAGAGCCTGAGGAGGTCTAGATTATATTTGTATTGGATTGTATTAGACTATTCTTTTGGTGGATTCACAGTTTGCATTATTCTTTTAGATTGTGGATTGTATCTTATTCTTTCCTTCGCTATTCCATTCGTGCATTATTCTTCCTTAGTTTGTTTGTGATTGAGATTAGTTATACTTGTGAGATATCATATTGCTCCTCCGTTTGGAGTTGAGATGATTGACAGGTACCATATTATATTATTGAGATGTTAGAAATAATCCAGATAGCATTCTACCGTCGATTCTGTAGCGTAGGCTGGGCGTAACCACGTACTCGTGCCTGAATATCCGGATGCGGGTCGTGACATATTTTTAGTAATAGCCTATGCAGGTCTAGATAGATATCATAGTTGTGCTCGTCTAGAGTACTGCTACGAGCCTGCTTTAGGAAATAGGATTTAGGCTGAGAGTTTACTCAATAACACCTAGAAAAATTCCAAAATCTATTTTGCAAATCCTTATCTATTGAATATTATTTTACTTTGAATAAAATTATGTCCTTCTTTGATGATATCGTATCCTATTCAATATTGATTCCTTTGTTCAGTTTATCTCGATTCCTTTCCAGCTCATGTTTTGTTCGATTCTGGTGCTTCTCATAGCTTTGTTTCTGTATCTTTTGCTTTGAGGCATCGTCTTGAGTCTGAACCGTTGGCGAGGACTTGTAAGATCACGACCGGGGTGGCATCATCCTGGTCAGTGATGTTTGTAAGAACCAGAGAGTTTATTTGGGAGGCAGAGAGCTGAGTGTATGTTTACTTGTAATGCCACTTCCGAGTTACGATATAGTACTCGGGATGGATTGGATGAGTAGATATCATGCTAGTATTGATTTTCGTGGAGACAAAGTTTTATTTCAGACGCCAGGAGAGCCGGAGTTCAATTTTGTCCGAGTAGTAGAGCAGAGCGAAGGCAATTTCTATGGAGCTTTGGTAGAAGAGCAGGAGCCGCCATATCCGTTGATTGCAGAGTTCTTGGATATCTTTCTAGAGGAGTTGATGGGGTTGCCGTCGGACCGAGATGTAGAATTCTCTATAGATTTGGTGCCAAGCACAGAGCTGATATCTCAGCCCATCTATAGAGTAAACAATAGCGAACTGGAGGAGTTGAAGAAGCAGGTGGATGAGTTACAAGACAAGGGCTTTATCTGTTAGTTCATCACCATGAGGTGCTCCAATACTTTTTGTACCAAAGAAGGATGGATCGGTACATATGTGTATCGATTATATGGCACTTAACTACCTCACTTTCAAGAACAAATATCTGTTGTCGCAGATTGACGATTTGTTTGAACAGTTGAGCAGAGCGAAGGTATTCTCAAAGATAGACTTGAGGTTAAGGTACCACCAGGTGAAAGTGAAGAGGAAAGACATCCCGAAGACAGCTCAGGACTCGTTATGGGCAGTTCGAGTTCTTGGTGATGCCATTGGGATTGACCAATGCCCCGACAGTGTTCATGAACCTGATGAACAAGGTATTTCATCAGTACCTGAACCAGTTTGTTGTTGTCTTCATTGATAATATTTTGATATATTCGAAGACCCCAGATGAGCATGAGCAGCACTTAAGGATTATTCTGGAGACCCTCAGGAAGGAGAAGTTGTATGGCAAGTTATCGAAGTGCGAATTCTTTCTTAATAAGGTTAAATTCCTTGGGCATGTCATTACAGGAGATAGAATCTTGGTGGACCCGAAGAAGATCTCAGTAGTTGAATCGTGGTCTATCCCGAGTTCAGTAGTAGAGATTAGGAGCTTCCTTGGATTAGCAGGCTACTATCGGAGGTTTGTTCAGGACTTTTCTAGACTTGCAGAGCCGATGACTAGGCTGACCAGGAAGGACGTAGAATTTGTCTGGACTGAGGATTGTCAGTCGACATTTGAGGAGCTAAAGAGGAGATTAACTACAGCTCCCATCTTGACACTACCATCAAGAGCAGAAGAATTTTCTATTTATAGTGATGCATCAGGGAAGGGTTTGGGTTGTGTGTTACAGCAGCACGGGAAGTGTAGCGCCCCGTTCTCCCGATGCGGAGAGCGCGGCTAAGAAACACAAGTCGGTATCGTTCGATCGGGATAGATTGAATTAAGAACTCGTCCTCGTTATGGATTTGTTTCTTCGGAATCGATTCCCATATTCAGTGGACTGCGCCCCAAGGATCGTCTTAGCGGCAGAGTCAGGAGGGACCTCTCCGCTGCTATCTTTTAATGCCTCGGTTTTCGATGTCGCTTGTTGCTTTCGTGCTTTGAGTTGGTTTTGGGATTTGCTTGTTTTCCTTGAACGGTTTCGATGGTTTTCATTGTTTTCGTTCATTGAACTACACTTCAATTCCGAGATTGGAAAGAGAGGAAGAAGTATTAATCGAGCTGTTCGTGTGCAGGTGAACGAGCAGTAGGCGGCTTGCGAGCGGAGTCGTGAAGCCTCTTTCCTTCTTCTTTCCAAAATCTAAGTGAGTGGCTACCAACCCGATTAGCTAGTCCTGCTTCCAAGCTTCACAGCTAATCAATCTGCACTCTCCTTTGCCCCGATCAAACGATACCAAATAATAATAAAAGAAACCAAGATAAAAGACAAATATACTTGGTTATTATGCTTGTCAATCAAACCTGTGAACTGTTGCCTTATCGTATGCTTGTTCGTGCAATGTTCTATAAAACGTGCTAAGTATAGAACACATCTTGTATATGCATAATTGTTCAGGAAGGCTATGCTAAATAAATCATGTATTACTACTTGTCGTGCACTCGTGTACTTGCACTCGTGTTCTTGCAATCGTACTGCCTCAACTGCATAAATTGTTAACGTGTTAATCGTGTATGATCATGGACAACTTGTGCACAAGGTATAGTTCTGCGGACGGTCGCTGGGGCACTGGCACCGATCCGATCCGGGTGGAACTCGTGTAATAGTCATCGTGTACGGGACAAGGTGGCGTGCAGCGCCTCATGTACTATCGTTGCATGCTATCCTTGCCTCGGACTAGTCCACTATGGCAATCATGCCAGTGATCATCGTGTATATTTAAACCTGTTGCATACTAACTTGTGTCTTCGTGGCAGGGAAGGCATGGTAAGTATTGTGCAGGTAATTCAGACGGTCAGGTAAAATCCACCTAACGGTGGCACATTCATTTCAGTAAATTCAATATGCTGCTTACTTGTAAATGAACTAAGACAAGATAGAAACCCACAAAATATGCATGCTTCACTAAACAACGTGTTGATTGGTATAGTCAGGCCAGCTCGCCTTCACCAGCATGTTTCGATATGCTGACCCTCGTTGAAATAGGTTCTCCGCACCAAGGCGAACCGAGCGAGGAGCCGAAGTCGTCTACCCGATCCAGTCCAGCTGTTAGCGCATCTTCACCGCGCCTCAAAGCCTTTTGAAGTCCGAAGCTGCAACTCTTCATACACAAATGCAGCTCCGTGGCAAAGCGATCCTCCAGCCTGGAGGTCTTTATCGTTTTGAGTTTATAAAAGGATGTAATGTACAGGACTGCTATCTCATTTTGAGTCAACCCTTTTGTAAGCCGTTCGGCATATTAGCTGACTCGTTCAAGAGTTTGTAATAGATGTTCATTATCAATAAAGAGAACTTTTCTATGTTTCAAATCTGTGTTTCAATTTATCTGCGTACTCTGAATATGTGCTTGCTATGCAAATCATTATAGCCTTGTGCGGGCGCAACTCCAGGCCCGCACGGCGGTCACGACTCGGGGGACGCCTCGGGGCGTGACATAGTGGTATCAGAGCACAGATTCAAAGTTCCTTAGACTTCGTGCTGGAAAAGTTCCTTTAACGATCAAATTCCTGTGCGAACTCTTGAACTCGCTAGGCCAAAATGAGATACGTTCATGCAATAAGTCCATAATATATTATGATCCTAATGTAATTTACCTTCTTTTGGAGGAATGGCTCCAGCGCAATCTGCAGCGCAAGCCCCGGATGAAACGCAAGGCCAAGGAAGTAGTTCGGGCACTTCGGGAAGTTCAGAAAGCCAGCGAGCCACGCCAAGCATCGATCCCGTTCAGCAAATATTGCGGATGTTGGGGGAAAACCAACAAAGGGACGAGGCTCGCCATGAACGGGCCGAGAAGCGGGCGGAAGAGAGTCAGCTCAAGTTTCAAGACAATATAGAAGCACGATTCTCAGTCCAACAGAAGCAGGTAGATACCCTGCATCAGATCGTTCAGACTTTGGCTGCCAACTATTCCGCCGCAACAACAACGACTCCGGTGGAGCAGCCCGTGCTTGAAGTAGAGACACCGCAAATTCCAAGAGCGAGGGACGTGACTGCCTTCGACTTTGGCCACTTCAAGAAAGTCTGCAACACCCCATTCAACGGGACTGAGGACCCAGTCGTAGCTCTAGATTGGTTGGCCGAACTTGAAGATCACTTCGCTCTGCTAGAGGTCCCCGAAGATAAGCGTGTCTCCTGCGCGCAACTACAGCTCCGCCTCAACGCACACGATTGGTGGGACGTGCATCGACGATCTCTCCAATTTGATCACGGAGAGGAGGCGATCTCGTGGACGACTTTTCGTGCCGCGTTCGAAGAGGAGTATGTACCCCCTCCAGTCCAACGCCAGATGGAGAACGAGTTCGTGCAGCTGCGGCAAGGCAGCATGACAGTTAAAGAGTACTCCGCCGAGTTCAACCGACTCTCCAAATTCGCTAGGGCCTATTTACCTGATGCAGCGAGTCGAGCTAGAAGGTTTGAAGGTGGACTACGCCCTGTCATCCATTCGCACGTAGCCGTTCCTCAGTATCGGACAATGCGTGAAGTCATGAATCACGCCTTGTCGCTCGAACCACACTATCCTCACTTTCCTGCCGGCGTTGTGCATACATCCAGTCACAAACGCCAAAGCGACGAGAGAGGAAATACTGCTTCAAAGCGACCTAACAACGGAGGGCACAAAAGAGGAAACCCAGGGCCATCGTGTAATTTCTGTAAAAAGCGTGGGCACACTGCCAACAATTGCCGTTTGAGACTTGGGTTATGCCTAGCGTGTGGACAATTAGGCCATGCCATTAATTCCTGTCCGAACCTTCCTGATCGTCGTCCCCAACGAAATAATCCCTAACGGTAAGTTTTACCCTAAGTTTCGGGACGAAACTTCCAATTAGTTGGGTAGGATGTAGTGCCCCGTTCTCCCGATGCGGAGAGCGCGGCTAAGAAACACAAGTCGGTATCGTTCGATCGGGATAGATTGAATTAAGAACTCGTCCTCGTTATGGATTTGTTTCTTCGGAATCGATTCCCATATTCAGTAGACTGTACCCCAAGGATCGTCTTAGCGGCAGAGTCAGGAGGGACCTCTCCGCTGCTATCTTTTAATGCCTCGGTTTTCGATATCGCTTGTTGCTTTCGTGCTTTGAGTTGGTTTTAGGATTTGCTTGTTTTCCTTGAACGGTTTCGATGGTTTTCATTGTTTTCGTTCATTGAACTGCACTTCAATTCCGAGATTGGAAAGAGAGGAAGAAGTATTAATCGAGCTGTTCGTGTGCAGGTGAACGAGCAGTAGGCGGCTTGCGAGCGGAGTCGTGAAGCGCCTCTTTCCTTCTTCTTTCCAAAATCTAAGTGAGTGGCTACCAACCCGATTAGCTAGTCCTGCTTCCAAGCTTCACAGCTAATCAATCTGCACTCTCCTTTGCCCCGATCAAACGATACCAAATAATAATAAAAGAAACCAAGATAAAAGACAAATATACTTGGTTATTATGCTTGTCAATCAAACCTGTGAACTGTTGCCTTATCGTATGCTTGTTCGTGCAATGTTCTATAAAACGTGCTAAGTATAGAACACATCTTGTATATGCATAATTGTTCAGGAAGGCTATGCTAAATAAATCATGTATTACTACTTGTCGTGCACTCGTGTACTTGCACTCGTGTTCTTGCAATCGTGCCGCCTCAACTGCATAAATTGTTAACGTGTTAATCGTGTACGATCATGGACAACTTGTGCACAAGGTATAGTTCTGCGGACGGTCGCTGGGGCACTGGCACCGATCCGATCCGGGCGGAACTCGTGTAATAGTCATCGTGTACGGGACAAGGTGGCGTGCAGTGCCTCGTGTACTATCGTTGCATGCTATCCTTGCCTCGGACTAGTCCACTATGGCAATCATGCCAGTGATCATCGTGTATATTTAAACCTGTTGCATACTAACTTGTGTCTTCGTGGCAGGAAAGGCATGGTAAGTATTGTGCAGGTAATTCAGACGGTCAGGTAAAATCCACCTAACGGTGGCACGTTCATTTCAGTAAATTCAATATGCTGCTTACTTGTAAATGAACTAAGACAAGATAGAAACCCACAAAATATGCATGCTTCACTAAACAACGTGTTGATTGGTATAGTCAGGCCAGCTCGCCTTTACCAGCATGTTTCGATATGCTGACCCTCGTTGAAACAGGTTCTCCGCACCAAGGCGAACCGAGCGAGGAGCCGAAGTCGTCTATCCGATCCAGTCCAGCTGTTAGCGCATCTTCACCGCGCCTCAAAGCCTTTTGAAGTCCGAAGCTGCAACTCTTCATACACAAATGCAGCTCCGTGGCAAAGCGATCCTCCAGCCTGGAGGTCTTTATCGTTTTGAGTTTATAAAAGGATGTAATGTACAGGACTGCTATCTCATTTTGAGTCAACCCTTTTGTAAGCCGTTCGGCATATTAGCTGACTCGTTCAAGAGTTTGTAATAGATGTTCATTATCAATAAAGAGAACTTTTTTATGTTTCAAATATGTGTTTCAATTTATCTGCGTACTCTGAATATGTGCTTGCTATGCAAATTATTATAGCCTTGTGCGGGCGCAACTCCAGGCCCGCACGGCGGTCACGACTCGGGGGACGCCTCGGGGCGTGACAGGAAGGTGATTACCTATGCTTTCAGGCAATTATGCCCACATGAGAACTACCTTACCCATGATTTCGAGTTGGTAGCGGTTATCTTTGCTTTCAAATTATGGAAATACTACTTGCATGGAGAGAGATAGTAGAGATCTTCACAAACCATAAGAGCTTAAAGTATGTGTTTACAAAAAAAGAGCTCAATATGAGGCAGTGGCGATGGTTGGAACTGATAAAAGACTTCAATATTTTCTTACAGTACCACCCAGGGAAGGCCAATGTAGTCGCGGATGCTTTGAGCAGGTATCCCATTGCTATGTGCTTGACTATAGACAAATATTTATTGGCAGATCTTGACAGTTTGGGCATTGAGGTATTGATTCCTGGAGTCATAACACATATGTGGAGACTTCAGGTACAGTCAAAGCTGATAGATCGGGTCAGAGCCGGACAATATGAGGATTAGTCTTTGAGGAGCATCAGAGCACAGGTTCAATTAGGGCTGACAGAGGACTTTATCGTCGTAGATTATGGATCATTGCGACACGGTACCAGGTTGTGCATACCGAGAGGAGCATTACGCGAGAAGATTTTGCAGGAGGCGCATCGTTCTCAATACTCTATGCATCCAGGTACCAACACGATGTATAGAGATATGAGAGAGCATATATGGTAGTATGGCATGAAGCGGGAGGTAGCTAGCTTCGTGTCCAGATGCTTAGTTTGCCAGCAGGTCAAGGCGGAGAGATAGAGGCCAGAAGGATTGCTTCAGCATTTACCCATTCCGGAGTAGAAATGGGAACATGTGACCATGGATTTTGTATCGATACTTTCACGTTCTCCAGGAGGCAAAGATGCGATCTGGGTCATCGTGGACAGGTTGACCAAATCAGCCCACTTTCTGCTATTTAAAGTGGGTACATCTACGGATAAGCTTGCAGAAATGTATGTACACCAGATTGTTAGATTGTACGGTGTTCTAGTGAGCATAGTCTCGGATTGGGATAGTCGCTTCATGTCCCATTTTTTAGCTCAAGTTCAGTACCGCTTATCACCCTCAGACGGACGGACAGTCGGAGAGGACTATTTAGACTCTCGAGGATATGCTACGCACCTGTGTTTTGGATCTTGGAGGTTCTTGGGAGGATCACCTTCACTTGGTAGAGTTTTCATACAATAACAGCTACCAAGCCATCATTAAGATATTACCATTCGAGGCGTTGTATGGACGGAGATGTCGTACTCCATTGTCCTGGGATGACGTTGGTGACAGAGCTTTATTAGAACTAGAGATGGTAGTGGATGCAGCAGAGAATGTGAAGCTTATCAGGGACAGACTTCGAGTGGCGCAGGACAGGCAGCGGCATTGGACCGATAGCCATCGGAGACCTTTGGAGTTTGAGGTATAACTTTAGTTTTATTTTGCTTGTGATTGATTATTGTTTGTTAGAGTGCTAAGGTTGTGTTTTGTTCTAGGTTAGCGGTCTGGTTTTCTTGAGGATTTCTCCGACACGTGGCACGATTCGTTTCGGTTGAGGCAGCAAGCTTAGTCCTTGATTCATCGGACCTTTTAGTATTCTTGAGAGGGTCGGTGCAGTTGCATACAGACTAGACTTACCACCTGTACTGGAGGTAGTGCACAACGTGTTTCACGTGTCACAGTTAAGACGGTACGTGGCAGATCCCATTCATGTGTTGGATCACTCGGAGATAGAATTGGGCCCTACTCTTAGCTATCCAGAGCAGCCAGTGGAGATTCTCGATCGTATAGAGAAGGTGTTGAGGAACCAAACGATTTCTTTGGTGGGCGTTACGTGGAGGCATCTGTAAAACCCCTATTCCTAGAAATTGTATATACCTTCTTTTAATTATTAATTATTAATTTAATTATAGTAATTAGTGGCTAATTAGGAGAAATAGATTTTTATTAATTTTTATTTTATGTGTTGGGGCACTTAGAGGATTTATGGGACCATTAGAAATTTTTCGGAATTTATTTCATGTAGAAGACCCCTTGAGCAGTTGCTAGCTTAATAGTGTGCATTATTATAATCTAGAATTTTTTTTATGAGTATATATATATATATATATATATATATATATATATACAAATATATATATATATATGCATATATATATTTAAAAAGAAAAAGGATTAAGAAAAGAAAAGAAATTAATATAAACTAATAATAATAACAAACTAATAACTATTCCTTACTTAGCAAACCATTCCCAACCAACCCCCTTAGCATTCCCACAAAACATAACCAGCAAACCAACCAATTCCTTGCAAAAGCACAGCACCCGCCTATATAAACTAATAATAATAATAAACTAATAACTTAAGCAACTTAAAGCAAACCATTCACTTAACCATTACTACTACCAACCTAGCAACCAAGCCAACCCCTTTCCATTAAGACCAATCCGCTGAACCTGCAACATCACAGCCCCTTTGTATTTTCTTTGTGAGCACCAACCCCCACGCGAGCACAGACCCCCCCTTTAGCCCACTCGGCTAATAAACAAACCAACCCCTTCTCCCATTCATATATATATATATATATATATATATATATATATATATATATATATTCTATTTCTAAAACCCTAACCTAATCATCCAGACCCTCCTCTTCTCATCTAAGACCTAGAGAGAGCCGTCACCGCAGCCGGAGAACCCCGCCAGGCCGTCCAAACAAATCCCGACGACCGCGACCCCGCGCACTGTAGATTCCCACAGGAGGTACCTGTGTTCCGGAGTTATTTTTCGTCGCCTCGCTCAACCAAACGCCACCCCGTCTTCACTGGTATGCTCACCCCTTAACCCTCTTCCATATCTGTGTATTAGTAGACCTCGAACAACACGTAACCATAGACAAAAACAGCGTCAAAGTTGGCAGAAATAGACCGAATTCTAGGAATGCAGAAAACTGCGGTGACCACACTTTTCCAGATTTATGTTAAATAACCCTAGATTATTAACTGTTGTAGACAGAATTAAATTCGTTGGAAAACCCCGCAAACACACTTTTTCAGATTTCCAAAAGTTGTGAAACGGAGCGCGCCTTGCCAAACGGGACCGCCCCGCCATGTACCAAGTATACCGAACAGTGCACGCAGCGTAACCGGACACGTAAAAATTTGTGGAAACTGATTCGGACGCGTGTGTGCGCCAGAATCAGCCCGTATCCGCGGACACACCCCGTGTCACAACTTTTGTGGAAGTCGTGCGCATTTTGTGCACGCACGTCAGATTACGACAAAACTTGCGCCACTGGACTCATGGTAACGTGCTGGTCCTGTGACCCAATTTTCACGCAATTCGGAGACAGTCGACCAAGTCACCAATTGGCGGACCCCACGGTTGACTTTTTAGACGAAATTATGTTCGGCCCATCGGAATCCACATTTGGACATACCGTTGGATTTGTATTGACATATAGAGTTTGTTTGACCTATAACTTATCCCATTTAGAGACTGTTACCCTTGGCACATTTTTTGGTGCAAAGTGGACCACACATGGACCCCACTTTTACCCGAAATTATCGTTTTGCCCCTGTGTCCAAATTGGACGAAAGGGAAGTTCATTTTAGCTATTTAGCTTATTCTGGGAACGTTGGTGATATTTATTTTAGCATCCGGAGATATTTATTCTGCGGCCATAGCTTCTGATCCTGTGTGTTGGACTTCAGGACGTTACACTTTACAGCTTTCTCGCCAGGCAAGATACCTTGTCAAATTGCTTATAGTATTTTGCATGCTTAGTATATTTATGTATATTTATTGCATTTCTGAATATTTCTTGCATGTGTAGTTTTCTTTCAGTCATTACTATGTATTAGATATGTTGATACACACATGACATTTAGTATCATCGAGGACAATCATTAGGCGTATGGGCTTTTAACCACTCTGATAAACCATAGTATATAGTTCGCACTACGGGCATGTGTCGCGCTGGTCTCTACCCCAAAGGTATGTCAATTTCTGTAGAGTCGCGCTGGTCGCTACCCCAAAGGTATATCGATTTCTGATGTCCATTGACGGGTGTGTGAGTTGTGAGGCTTAGATCGAGTAGCCTACCTTTGCCCATACATCGAAAAGTTATCCTCATTTGCATTCATATAGATTATCTTGTACAGCGTACTTACATATTTTCAAACATTATGCATGTTTACTGTATTCAAATTGGCATATTTCTATGTATCTTGTTACGTCCCTCTGAGGACCTGGTCCCTTTCCAGGTGTATCTGTTCTTGAGTATTTATAGGAGCGCAGATTTGGATGGCTACATATATCTCGTGGATGTCTTCTCTTCGAGCCCCGTGGTTGTTAGCTGGTATTCTTATATTGTGTTTATTGTGTTGTACTTTTCCATTCGAGTTGGTAGTGAATTTGTTTCCATCCAACCATCATCCTTAGATACTTATATTGAGATCTAGTTTCATAGATATTGGTTATTTATTTATATTTGATTTTCGTGGATGAGATTTAGATTATACCCTATGACTTGTGATATATTTTATAACACTTGTGGATTTGATATTCATATTACAGCGTACGTATGGGTTTGGTTTCCATATATTGGAGTTTCCATATCCATGCGGCTGGCATGCTTACGTGTCCTTGTCCTACGTATTTTTGGGACTGGGGCGTGACAGCATCACTCGCCTGGAGAGAGTACCTGGGAGCGAGAGACCGAGATGTGCGAGCGATATCCATATCTGTTCGAGTCATGAGGTATAATTCTTTCTTGCATTGTATTGTTTGCTTTTGGTAGTTAGTTTCTTCCATAATTTTGAGGACAAAATTTTTTCTAAGGTGCGTAGGATTGTCACCCTCACATTTTCATTGAAGGGTAGTTTAGTATTTGACATGGGTAATTTAATTTTATGATTAATTATATTTAAATATTATGCATGCATAATTAATTAATTATTATATTATTTATTGTTTGTTAGTTGTAGATTTATTTTAGACTTGTGTAGTAGACCTAACCTATTTTATTAGATACATGAACCAATACTTTGGATCAGTTTAGTTTGAGCCCATGAGTTAGGTCCATGGATTAGGAGGTTGGATTAATTAGTGTAATAATTAGACTAGGACCTTCCCTCCCTAATTAATTTCTTCATGAGAGGCCCCAAGGGGTAAATAAGATATTTCATATTGCTTGGAGAGGAGTTATATGGTCGGCCCTAGAGTGAGGAGAGAGAGAGTGTGCTCATTTTATTTCAATTCCCAATTCCTTTAGATCTATATTTTTCCCTCTTTCAATTTCCTTCATTCCCTCATCATTCCTCCACCAATTCTTCACAAATTTCTTCCCTATTCTTTATTGGAGGCTTCTACATCAAGGATCTATAAGGACGCAAGAAACAAGGAGGAGGAGGCCAAGATCGACAAGAAGAGGAGCTACTTTGTATTTGGGGACTTTTTATTAGGAATTCATCTCCCAATAGGTATATTTCAGTTTTCCCCCTTCTAATAGACTCTAGATCTGATATTTAACCATGAAAAATCAACCCACATGCATAGACTACCCATAGGAATTAGTTTTAGGTTCATCGGAGACCTACGGTGGAAGTTATGTGCAATTTGGTGTCAATTTTAGGAGAATTCCGAGATTGACACATGTAGTGTTTGTCATATGGTCTAATAGATCAAATTGACATATGATTGTTTGTTTGTGACTAGTGTCGTATCCACAATTAGATACGTGTAGGTTGTATCTCGTCAATTTGACAAAATGGGTTGATTTTGGGGGTTTTCCTCCGATACGGGGCCTTGTGCATATCATATTATGACACGGACATGTAGATAATCTAATTACTATACGTACTATTTATATTTAGTGTATTAGACTTGCTCGTATCCTCCAGAATGCGTTTGGTTGTGTGGTGGAGCCGTATCGCAAGCGTATCATAGAGTTAGTGTGATACGAGTGCGGTGCACTCCACGTGTTTGGTGTTTTTCTCTCTTTTCTATTCGTACATGTGTATTTATATATATATATGATATTTATGTAGTGTATATATGTATATAATGGTGTATATGTATGTGTGTGTCTATATGTTTGTATATAATAGAGTTTATATATATATATCATAGAAGAGGGTTATACGTATATGTATTTGTGTGTTTGTGTGAGTGGCTATGGTTATGAGGGGACTCGAGCAGTTCAGCACTGAAAAGAGGAAAGGTCGGTGTCACACCCAGTCCCAAAAATACGTAGGACTAGGACACGTAAGCATGCCAGCCGTATGAATATGGCACTCCAATATATGGAAACCATAACACACGTACGCTGTAATATGAATGACAATTCACAAGTGGTAAACACCATCATAAATCATAGGGTATAATCTAATCTCATCCACAGAAAATCAAATATAATGAATAACCAATATCTGTAACCAGAACCCAAATAAAGTATCTAAATATGACAGTCGGATGGAAACAAAACCACTGCCGAACTAGAATGAAGAATAAACAAGACATAATATAAATGCAACCCCTAACAATCACGAGGCTCGAAGAGTAGATCTCTCGCAATATAAGTGGCCAGTCTAGATCTACGCTCCTGCAAATACTTATGAACAATACACCTGAAAAGGGAGCAGGTCCTCAGAGGGACATAACAAGATACATAAAAGCATGCCATAAAGTAAATATTGAATAAATAACTCTGGGGTGACCTAACCATCTAAGTGAAATGCAACTTGAGCACAACTTTGAGAGTATGGGAAAGTGTAGGCTAGACATATGCTGACATAATTCACCAATCATGACAACTGGATAGTATATGCCACATATGCCCACATAGGAGGGCGCTCAGTAATAACGTCCATCTCCGAAGAGCATGGCAGCAATATAGTATATCGGCCATATCGCTCCGGAGAACGTGGCAGCAGTGTAGTATATATCGTCCATATCGCTCCGAAGAACGTGGCAGCAGTATAGTATATATCGTCCATATCACTCCGTCGAGTGTGGCAGCAGTGTAAAGGAAGTGGGGTATCCCATACGCCTACTAGTAGTCCTCTCCGCCCAATGATCTAAGCATGTTGTATCCACAATACGCCGTAGCTACTATGCCGGGCGTCGTAACTCTGGCTCATACTCTATCGCTAGAACAATAGTCCAACCTTACAACCAAACAAGGACAATGATTGGACCATCATAACACGATAGTCTATGCTCCGTCTACTAATAACTACTAAGTATTCTAACATGCATCACTATTAGAAGTTATACCCTATCCGTCGCACGCCTACACGTACAGGTGGCCAACCACATACGCAAGTCCGTGCCCTACATGAGACTCACAACACGTGTAAGAAATGTGTCAAGGCCTGGGAGTCATACCAATAACTCCACAACTTTAGGTGGGTCTACTAGACACTAGGTCAGACACTATCCTAACGTTAATGCTGTCACGACCCAATTTCGTTGAATCGTTGGGGCGTCCCCCGAATCGTGATGCCGTGCGGCCTGGGGTTGCGCCCGCACAAGGCTAAAGTATTTTGCATAACGAGCACATATTCAGAGTACGCAGATAAATTGAAACACAAGTTGAAACATGAAAAAGTTCTCTTTATTGATAATGAACATCTATTACAAACTCTTGAACGAGTCAGCTAATATGCCGCACGGGCTTACAAAAGTGTTGACTCAAAATGAGATAGCAGTCCTGTACATTACATCCCTTTAAAAACTTCAAAATAATAAAGACCTCCGGGCTGGAGGACGGCTTTGCCACGGAGTTGCATTGTGTATATAGAGTTGCAAGCTCCTTTCTTTAAGTACTTCAAAATACGGCACGATCAGGATGCACCAACAGCAGGACTGGATTGGGAAGACGACTTTGGCTCCTCGCTCGGTTCGCCTTAGTGCGGAGAACCTGTTTCAACGAGAGTCAGTATGTCGAAACATACTGGTGAAGACAAGCTAACCGAACTATACCAATCAACACGTTGTTTTTAATGAAGCATACATATTTTGTGGGTTTCTATCTTGCCTTAGTTTATTTACAAGCAACAATATATATGTATGATACTGAAATGAACTTGCCACCGTTCGGTGGATTTTACCTGACCATCTGAATCACCTGCACAATACTTACCATGCCTTCCCTGCCATAAAGATATAAGTTAGTTTGTAACAGGTTTAAATATACAAGAGATCACTAGCATGATTGCCATAATGGACGATAGTCTTTGACGAGAATGGTGTACAACAAAAGTACAAGGGGAGTTGTAAGCCATTCCGCCAAGAACAAGAGACTAAATAATAGGTCTCGCCCGGACCGGATCGATGCCAGTGCCCCAGCATCGTCTGCGAGACCGTGACCCTGTGCACAAGTTGTCCATGATCGAACAATATACAAGTTAACAATTTTATGCAGTTGAGGCAACAAGAGTACAATTTGAGGCAACAAGAGTACAAGACAAGCACTGTACAAGACAAGCAGCAATTCATGATTTATTCTCAAACGAACAAGCATGAAATTAAGTATCCGTTCATGAAGTTATATTGACAAGCATAAAGCACCAAGTCTATTCTATTTTATCTTGTTTTTTTTTAATTATTACTTGGTATCGTTTGATCGTGGCAAGGAAGATTGCACGATTTAGGGTGTGAAGCTTGGAAGCAGGGCTAGCTAATCGGGATGGTAGCCACTCACTTAGATAGTTGGAAGGGAGAAGGAAAGAGGCGCTTTACGACTCCGCTCGTAAGCCGCCTACTGCTCGTTCACCTGCATAACGAACAGCTTGATCAATACTCCTTCATCTCTTTCCAATCTTGGAATTGAAGTGCAATTCAATGAACGAAAATAATGAGATCCATCAAAATCGTTCAAGGAAAACAAGCAAATCCCAAAATCAACTCAAAGCACAAAAGCAACAAGCGACATCGAAATCCGAGGCAATAAAAGATAGCAGCGGAGAGGTCCCTCCTGACTCTGCCGCTAAGTCGATCCCGGGGGCACGGTCCACTGAATATGGGAATCGATTCCGAAGAAACAAATCCATAACGAGGACGAGTTCTTGTTTCAATCTATCCCGTTCGAACGATACCAACTTGTGTTTCTTAGCCGTGCTCTCCACACCGGGAGAACGGGACGCTACATCCTACCCAACTAATTGGAAGTTTCATCCTCGAAACTTAGGAATAGGACCTACTGTTAGGGAATATTACGTTAAGGATGGCGATCATGACTCAATGAACAATCACGAACAGAATGGTCTGATCTGCCACAGGCTAGGCATATCCCAAGTTTCAGACGATATTTGTCGATTGCATGCCCCGGCTTTTTGCAGAAGCTACAAGGCTGGTTTGCTTTCTGCTTTTCGCCATTATTGTGACGCTTTGTAGCATTGTTTTCTCTCTCGTAGCTTTGGCGTTTGAGACTGTAGGTATGCACAGCGCCGGCAGGAACGTGAGGATAGTGTGGTTCAAGCGATAGAGCGTGATTCATGACTTCACTCATTGTCCGATACTGATTAACGACTACGTGCGCGTGTATGGCAGGGCGTAGTCCACCTTCAAACCTTCTAGCTTGACTCGCTACATCAGGTAAATAGGTCCTAGCGAATTTTGAGAGTCGGTTGAATTCGGCGGAGTACGCTTTAACTGTCATGCTGCCTTGCCTCAGTTGCACGAACTCGTTCTCCATCTGACGTTGTACTGGAGGGGGTACAAACTCCTCTTCGAACGTGGCACGAAAAGTCATCCACGAGATTGCCTCCTCTCCGTGATCAAATTGGAGAGATCGTCGATGCACGTCCCACCAATCGTGTGCGTTGAGGCGGAGCTGTAGTTGCGCGCAGGCGACGCGCTTCTCTTCGGGGACCTCTAGCAAAGCGAATTGATCTTCAAGTTCGGCCAACCAATCTAGAGCTACGACTGGGTCCTCAGTCCCGTTAAATGGGGTGTTACAGATCTTCTTAAAGTGGCCAAAGTCGAAGGCAGTCACGTCCCTCGGCCTTGGAACTTGTGGCGTCTCTTCTTCAAGCACGGGCTGTTCCACCGGAGTCGTTGGCGTTGTCGCGGAATGGTTGGAAGCCAAAGTCTGAAAGATCTGTTGCAGGGCATCCACCTGCTTCTGTTGGACTGAGAATCAAGCTTTTATATTGTCTTGAAACTTGAGCTGACTCTCCTCCGCCAGCTTCTCGGCCCGTTCGTAGCGAGCCTCGTCCCTTTGTTGGTTTGCCTCCAACATCCACAATATTTGCTGGATGGGATCGATGCTTGGCACGGCTCGCTGGCTCCTTGAACTTCCCGAAGTGCCCGAACTACTTTCTTGGCCTTGCGTTTCGTCCGACGTTAGCGCTGCATATTGTGCTGGAGCCATTCCTTCAAAAGAAGGTAAATTATATTAGGATCATAATGTATTATGGACTTATTGCATGAACGTATCTCATTTTGGCCTAGCGAGTTCAAGAGTTCGCACAGGAATTTGATCGTTAAAGGAACTTTTCCAGTGCGAAAGTCTAAGGAACTTGAATCTATGCTCTGATACCACTATGTCACGATCCGATTCCGTTGAATCATTGGGGCATCCCCCGAATCGTGATGCCGTGCGGGCCTGGGGTTGCGCCCGCACAAGGCTAAAGTATTTTGCATAACGAGCACATATTCAGAGTACGCAGATAAATTGAAATACAAATTGAAACATGGAAAAGTTCTCTTTATTGATAATGAACATCTATTACAAACTCTTGAACTAGTCAGCTAATATTCCGCACGGGCTTACAAAAGTGTTGACTCAAAATGAGATAGCAGTCATGTACATTATATCCCTTTATAAACTTCAAAACGATAAAGACCTCCGGGCTGGAGGACGACTTTGCTACAGAGTTGCATTGTGTATATAGAGTTGCAAGCTCCTTTCTTCAAGTACTTCAAAATGCGGCGCGATCAGGATGTGCCAACAACTGGACTGGATCGGAAAGACGACTTTGGCTCCTTGCTCGGTTTACCTTAGTACGGAGAACCTGTTTCAACGAGGGTCAGTATGTCGAAACATACTGGTGAAGGCGAGCTAACCGAACTATACCAATCAATACGTTGTTTTTAATGAAGCATGCATATTTTGTGGGTATCTATCTTGCCTTAGTTCATTTACAAGCAACAGTATATATGTATGATACTGAAATGAACTTGCCACCGTTCAGTAGATTTTAACTGACCGTCTGAATCACCTGCACAATACTTACCATGCCATCCCTGCCACGAAGACACAAGTTAGTTTGCAACAGATTTAAATATACAAGAGATCACTGGCATGATTGCCATAATGGACGATAGTCTTTTACGAGAATGGTGTGCAACGAAAGTACAAGGGGAGTTGCAAGCCATTCATCCAAGAACAAGAGACTAAACAATAGGTCTCGCCCGGACCGGATCGATGCCAGTGCCCCAGCATCGTCCGCGAGACCGTGACCCTGTGCACAAGTTGTCCATGATCGAACAATATACAAGTTAATAATTTCATGCAGTTGAGGCAACAAGAGTACAATTTAAGGCAACAAGAGTACAAGATAAGCACTGTACAAGACAAGCAGCAATTCATGATTTATTCCCAAATGAACAAGCATGAAATTAAGTATCCGTTCATGAAGTTATATTGACAAGCATAAAGCACCAAGTCTATTCTCTTTTATCTTGGTTTCTTTTAATTATTACTTGGTATCCTTTGATCGGGGCAAGAAAGATTGCACGATTTAGGGTGTAAAGCTTGAAAGCAGGGCAAGCTAATCGGGATGGTAGCCACTCACTTAGATAGTTGGAAGGGAGAAGGAAAGAGGCGCTTTACGACTCCGCTCGCAAGCTACCTACTGCTCGTTTACCTGCATAACAAACAGCTTGATCAATACTCCTTCATCTCTTTCCAATCTCGAAATTGAAGTGCAATTTAATGAACGAAAATAATAAGATCCATCGAAACCATTCAAGGAAAACAAGTAAATCCCAAAACCAACTCAAAGCACAAAAGCAACAAGCGACATCGAAATCCGACGCAATAAAAGATAGCAGCGGAGTGGTCCCTCCTGACTCTGCCGCTAAGTCGATCCCGGGGGCACGGTCCACTGAATATGGGAATCGATTTCAAAGAAATAAATCCATAACGAGGACGAATTCTTGTTTCAATCTATCCCGATCGAACGATACCGTCTTGTGTTTCTTAGCCGCGCTCTCCGTACCGGGAGAACGGGGCGCTACAAATGCCTCCGTTGACTACACCCGAGTCTCTCTCGGACGCGCACAGTTATATGATATAAACATGCAAATAATAATACAAAATTTAAACAGTAGAGCAAGGCAAGGTATACTTGCCTGGCTAGAGAGCTGCAGAGTATAATGTCCAAATGTCAAACACCAAGAGTCAGAAACTACGGCCTCAGAATGAACGTCTCCGAATGCTGAAATAGATATCACCAACGTTCTAAGTGAGTGGCTACCATATGCTGACGTAATTTACCAATCGTGACAAATGGCTAGTATATGCCACATATGCCCACATAGGAGGGCGCTCAGTAATAACGTCCATCTCCGAAGAGCATGGCAGCAATATAGTATATCGGCCATATCGCTCCGGAGAACGTGGCAGCAGTGTAGTATATATCGTCCATATCGCTCCGAAGAACGTGGCAGCAGTATAGTATATATCGTCCATATCACTCCGTCGAGTGTGGCAGCAGTGTAAAGAAAGTGGGCAGCGTCGAGGTGGAGAGGAAGGATTAGGGTTAGGGTTTTCTCTAATGTGGTATATATATAGGTATAGAAAGGAGGGGGGTCCATTTGGGCCGCGGGGGAAGGTTCTGTAGCTGCTGCTACTGTTGTTTGTTTTCTTTTTAATGGGTTGGGGTTGTGGGGCTAGCGGGTAGGGGCTTATTGGGTTAGGGGTAGACCTATTAGTTAATTCTCTTTTATTTTCTTCTCTTTCTTTTTCTTAATCTAACTCTTTTTAATTCTTTTATTTCTATTTCTAATTTTAATTACTAAATATTAAATGTATATATATATATATATATATATATATATATATATATATATATAATCTAGAAATTTATATTAGAGCATACTATTTATCTACCAACTGTCCAATAGGTCTCCTACACGAAATAAATTTGAGAAAATTCATAATGGCCCCATAAATTCCCTAAGTCCACAAACACCTAAAATAAAAATTAATAGAAATCTATTTCTCCTAATTAGCCACTAATCACTACAATTAAATTAATAATTAAAATAATAAATATGGGTTTTAGGATTTGGGATTTTACAGTCGGGCTGTACAGTAGTTTAAGTGTGCAGTCCACTGTGCAGTTTCATTCAGCAGCAAGGGAAAGAGGACTGCTCAAGCAAGAGTGTTCGAGCACACTGCTCAGTGTAGCAGTAGCAACACAGCAACTGGTTTAGCATAATTCAGCAAAGGGGAGGAGGCAGCAAGCCAATGCAGTGAGGAAGCCAGCAGTCCTGCACAACATGGAGGGAGGCTCAGCAGTCAGTGACTGAAGAGGGATGTTCCTCTTGATCAGCAGCTCGAGGCAGGGAGTTCAGTATCAGTTTCACACAGGTGCGGGTATCAATCGAGCAGTGACTGAAAAGAGGGAGAGCAGCCTTGCACAGGAATATGCAGGGAGTTCAACACAGTATCAGTATCAGGGAATCCAGTATTTCAGTATCCATTCGGGTATCAGTTCAACTACACAGCAATTTGAATGAGCAGTACCTGTGCAGCACAGTGTCGTTCAGATTCAGGTATTGGGTCCAGTCTACTGTGCAGGTTTCTATCCACAGTTCTGTGTAGGTATCAGTGAGTTTTAGTTCAGTTTAGTTTTGAGTTAGCTAGTAGTATTGTTAGTTAGGTTATGGGTAGTTAGTAAGTTGTTTAGTTGGGTTTTGGGGTTTTATATATATGTGTCAGCTAGGTATCAGTGGGTTTCAGTCCGGACATTGTATCAGTCAGTTCAGTAGTTTCAGTTGGGTTTTGTTTCAAGGTATTAGAGTTAGTTATGTATACTATTGGTTATAATTGTTAGTTAGTTATATACTTTATATGTAGATAATTAGCTATTTATACTTATATCTTGTATTAGTGGTGGTATTGTAGTATAGTAGGTATATATATAGTATGAAATATATTTATGTTAGTAGTTTATACATTATATAGTTAGTATTAGTTAGGGGTTTTATATATGTGTTATAGCTATATGTTAACTCTTTTGGGTTACCTCGGGATACCAAGGTATTACTAAGGTATTGGGCCGATACCCAAGGTATTGAGTTTGGGTATCGAGATAGGTGTGATATGCATTGGTGCAAGTCCAAGGTATCCTATTTCATTTGTATTCTTATAGTGTTATAATATTTGACTTGAATATATATCCAAAACACTATTTTTATATATAGAAACTTGCGTATCTTAGGATACGGCTTTTTGAGTGTCTTTTAGTAGCTTAGATTTGCTTGTATGGTTTAGTTTCATAATGTATCAACTTAGTGACTTAGTGTTAGACTCTTACAACCTAGATTTTATCGGTTTGACCTAGAAATAGTTTATTGACCTAGAATTGCATCAACTTAACTGATTTTTATTCTTAAACCTTGTATTGATGCAACATACCATATATAGGTCGTGTGACACCAACTTGGGCATCGAGAGACACACCTTGCTCAGGACTTCAGACGAGTATATTTCTCTGATAGTTTTTAATTCATAATATTGTATATATACATATTCTAGAACTGTATACTTGATCCCGATATAGTAATTTTATGGACTTGTACTTCAAGGATCCCGACAGAAGATGTTATCCCCTACCGTGTTCAGCGGGTACTCATGTACATTGTATCTTATCATACATATTGGGTATTGATGATACTTCGTGTTCATACAGTGCTCGTGTTCAGTATGCTTATTTGTGTACACCTACCGTTCGTGTTCAGTGGTTATGATATTCGTGTACACCCACTGCTCGTGTTTAGTGGTTATATTTCGTGTTCGTAGTGTGCCGTGATTGGATCCATTGGTATTAGTTGGGGGTGGGAGAGTAGGAGTTGATTATGTGATCAAAGCCTCATGTTATATCGTGTACATTCTGGTTACATACCTCACTTGTAACCTTCTTACTTGATTATGTTCACCCAACCCGATCACATAAAGAACTTGTATTCTGAGGCACATTAGCTAGTTTAGATTGCAGTTACTTCATCATATTGCTGATATACAAATTATTGTTCTATATTCTCATACACTACCTGTATATCTATTGTTCATCATTCATATGTTTAGTGATCCTGTATTTTATTTCTATATCTGTTTATATGCTCGATTATGTTATTGAAACTATTTTCAGAGGTATGTACTTTGCTTCAATCCTGACTGGATATATTTTTCTAGATGACTGGCTTCTAGAGCAGTATCCCATATTCTATCGGCCGTAGGATAGCGTACCTTTAGAGGATACTCCTATTGTCCAGGAGGACTTAGTTGCAGAGCCTGAGGATGTCTAGATTATATTTATATTGGATTGTATTAGACTATTCTTTTGGTAGATTCACAGTTTGTATTATTCTTTCAGATTATGGATTGTATCTTATTTGTTTCTTCGCTATTCCATTCGTACATTATTCTTCCTTAGTTTGTTTGTTATTGAGATTAGTTATACTTGTGAGATACCATATTGCTCCTCCGTTTGGAGTTGAGATAATTGACAGGTACCATAATATATTATTGAGATGTCAGATAGTTAGAAATAACCCAGACGGCATTCTACCGCCGATTCTGTGACGTAGGCTAGGCGTAACCACGTACTCGTGCCCGAATATCCGGGTACGGGTCATGACAACGCAGAAAGAGATGAACATAAGGCAAAGGAGATGGTTGGAGTTGATGAAGGACTTTAACATTTCATTATAGTACCACCCAGGAAAGGCCAACGTAGTCGTTGATGCCTTGAGCAGGTATCCGATAGCTAAGTACTTGACGACAAACAAACACTTGTTGGCCAATATCGAGAGATTGGGAATTGAGGTGCTAGTTCCTGGTATCGAGATTCAGATATAGGGATTACAGATATAGTTCAAGCTAATGGACCGAATCAGAGCTACACAGTATGATGATGAGGCTCTGAGGAGTATCAGGGCATAGGTTCGGACCGGATTATTAGAGTACTTCAGTATTGCTGATGATGGGTTATTACGGCATGGTACTAGGATATGTATGTTGAGCGGGGAGCTGCACGAGGAGGTTTTGTAGGAGATGCATCGCTCTCAGTACTCAATGTATTTTAGGTACCAACAAGATATATCAAGACTTGAGGGAGCACGTATAGTGGTATGGTATGAAGCGCGAGGTAACACGCTATGTATCGTGGTGTTTAGTCTGTCAGCAGGTAAAGGCGGATAGACAAAGGCCAAGTGGATTGCTTCAGCCTTTACCCATCCCAGAGTGGAAGTGGAAGCACGTGACTATGGATTTTAATTTAGGGCTTCCGCATTCTCTAGGAGAAAAAGATACAATTTGGGTCATCGTAGATAGGTTCACCAAATCAGCCCACTTCTTACCATTCAAAGTGGGCACGTCGACGGAGAAGCTAGCAGAGTTGTATATGCGACAGATTTTCAGCTTACATGGGGTTCCACTGAGCATCATCTCGGATCAAGATAGTCATTTTACTTCCCACTTCTGGAGGAGTTTGCAGGCTAGCTTAGGCACTCATCTCAAGTTCAGTACCACATATCACCCCCAGACAGACGGGCAGTCTGAAAGGACTATCAGACTCTCGAGGATATGCTACGCACTTGTGTTCTAGTTATCGGAGGTTCTTGGGAGGATCATCTACACCTAGTAGAGTTTGCTTACAACAATAGCTACCAGGCCAGTATTGAGATATCATAATTCGAGGCTCTATATGGACGGAGGTGCCGCACACCATTATCTGGGGATAATGTCGGTGAGAGAGCCTTGTTGGGACCAAAAATGGTCATGGATGCAGCAAAAAAGGTGAAACTCATAAAAGATAGACTTCGAGTGACGCAGGACAAACAACGACTGTCACGACTCACACCTGAAATTAGGGCATGAGTACGTGGGTACATCCAGCCTACGCCACAGCATCGGCGGTAGAACGCTGTCAAGGTCATGATACTATCTAAACAATCTCACACGAGCATCCAACTCCATAAGGAGACACGGATAACACAATATATATGAAGAACATACTCAATCACATAACTACAGCTAGATAAGATATCGAAGAAAATAAAATAAAATGCAACACAAGTCTAAACATAAATAATCTAACTCAACAATAATATCCAAGTCTCAACAAAGAATGCCGGAGACAAATCCAGTACCAAAATAATCTACTAAAGAAACTTACTAGATAGCTAGTGATTCCGGCTAGACCTTCCAGAATTACAACTGATCTACCAAGTCCAAGTCTGCAGCTACTCTCCCGGTGGTCCATAAAATGTCGGACACCAGTCCTCTAAGGCATAGTCTGGAAAAATATTTCCAGTCAGGAAGGAGCAAAGTACATCTCAAATAACAGTTCCATTTAATTGATAAGGACTATAAAACAATAAACAAATGATGCTATATATTGAGAGAAGACAATGAATAAATGCAATGGCAACATAAAGAGACAGGCAATATAAAGAGACATGCAATATAAAGAGACTGGTAATATAGGCAATATGATACAGTCAGTGTATATATGAAATAAAGAGATCGAGGTACAATATCATATACTGGTGATGTAGTATATGATCTAAAATAGAGAACTGTAACTATTCTAAGTATTTGAAATAGTAGCTTCTATATATGATCGGCTTGGGAACATGTACGAGAGCTATATGGCCTGGCTAATCATACGTGTGGAGTATGATTAACACTAACATTGTTCTATACTTGCACAATAGGGGTATGATCACATTTTTTACTAACTACTTCCCCGCTCCCAACTAGTACAGTGGATCCAACTATGGCACGTCACGATACACGAGCAATATCCAATATATCAGGTACAAGGTTTAAATATCAATGTCTTGTACAATATCAATACGATAATCAATGTAACATCTCATGACTGCAGATCCAATCTATATACTAGTCCGTGTAGCACAGTGTCAATGATTAGATGTAACATTTCTAGATACTGAAATTATAGAAATTATCAAATAATTGGAAATTATCAGAGAATGTACTCGCCTTCGGTCCTTAGCGGGTAATACCAATATCCTGTTCCAGAGTATCGTCTGGATGATCCAACAGTCCTATAGGCATATCATAAATATAATATTTGTATCAGACGTTACACTAACACAATCACAAACACATTGAACTCAGGCTATGATAGATATTACACTGGTCAACTAGGGTCAAGTGTGCGTCCAATTGTACGGATGTCGTGCCTGTAATTGCTGTGAATTCAGACAGTCAGTGATATGGGTCTCGCCTGTACGTCGGTGTACATATGGCAGCCTGCTAATAATTACAGGGTTGTAGGTCAATGTAAATACGGGATATCCGTAATTACACTCGGGTCATCTAGTACCTATATATATACATACATATCATTAACTAACATATACATTAATATCCATTAATTACAAATAATAGATATATGTATATATATACTTTAAATAAAACTAATACTTTGTATATATATATATATAAACATATATTATGGAGAGATATATACAATACGTATATATATGTATATATACTTATAGAATTAATACTGTATGTTCAAATATAAAATATACACTTGGAAATACTTTATACAATACATATACATATGAATATATGTTAATTTAGAATTATACTATATATACATATACTAAAATACTTTTAACCTATACTAATACATGTACCATACATACTAACATATACTATGTATGTATATATTAATTTGAGAATATACTATATATACATGTATATATATACCAAGTGAAAATACGCATATACTATATATATATATATATATATATACCAAAATACATTTACCATATACAAACATACTAACGTATATCATGCTACATATACGTATATACCAAATACGTATTTTACTACACATATACCATATGAAAATATACCAATATACATATATATATATATATATATATATATATATATATATATATATATATATATATATATTGAATACATATATTAATACATATATACTAATACATACATATATACACTACACACATACGTACACGCGTACATGTACGCGAGGGGGGGAGAAACCGTACCTGTGCGCGTGTACGACGACGGCGAAGACGACGACTAGGACGACGACGACGAGGTGTGGCTATGTGAGGAGCAGGCAGGGGGTGGTGGTGCTGGCTCGACGTGGAGGGGGAGAACTCGCAGGAGAAGGTTGGATACAGGGAGATCAGAGCTCGGAAGGAGGTCGACTGGACTGAACCGATGATGGTGGTGGTTGTTCTAATGGCGGCGGTGGTGGTGGTTCTAATGGCGGTGGTGGTAGTTCTAATGGTGGAGGGGCAGGTGAAGGGACTCAGGCCGAGGGAACGAGGGGAGGAGCTCGGCGGGTGCTCGGTCGGGCTGAAGGTGGAGCAGGGTCGGGGCTTGGCCAGGCTGGATGGAAGAGCAGGGTGGTCCAGTAGGCTCCGGTATGGAGGGACGGATGGGTGGTCTGGCCGGACTGGTTGATGGTGGTGGAGTGAGGCTGATACAGTGGTGGTGGAAGGAGACGATGGCCGGGGAGATGTGGGTAAGTGCAGGGTGGAGTATGGAGGAGGACGGGTGGAGTAGGCTGGTCGTGGAGGGTGGTCGGGTCAGGAGTTGAAGGTGGAGCGGGGTCGGGAGTTGGCCGGGGGAGAAGAGCAGGGTGGTGGAGAAGCTGATGACGTTGGTGGTGGTGATTCCCGTGGCCGAAGAGGAAAAGCCAAGTGCAGGGAAGTGGAACGGGTTGACTGGAGGCTAGAGCGGGTCGACGCCCGCCGGGGTCGGGGTCGGGTGACCGGAGCTTGTCCGGAGAAGAGGGCTCGAGCTGATGGTGATGGTTTATTCCCCTCCCCCCACTTTTCTAAATTTTAAAAAAAGGAGAAGAAGAAGAAGAAGAAGAAGAAGAAGAAGAAGAAGAAGAAGAAGAAGAAAGGAAGAAGAAGAGAAGAAGAAAGGAAAAAAATAAAAAGAAGGAGGGAAGCTACGGTTGAATGAGGAGGGAGGAGATGGGGGCTTTCCTAGGTTTGGGGATTAGGACATGGTTGGGAAGAGTGCATTGAGGAGACATTAAATAGGTCATGGTGAGTGGGAATGAGTGGTGTTGATGCTCCCATTTTGAATGGATGGTCAGGATTTGATATGAGGAATTTACTCATGCAAGGAGAGGGTTGGGTTGACTAGTCAATATTAGGGCTTCTCCATTTGGGTTGAACCAATGGGGTGTTGACACCTAATGCAACATTTGCAAATGAGCCCCCTTAAATTTGGGTATTTGCACAGACACATGAAATAATAAAAAATTGGTAGGCAATTTGGTGTTTGGTATTTTGTAGGATGAGAGGGTATTGTGTGTTTGGTATGGGCTTAATTAATAGAGTATTTGGATTAAATTGGGATTAAAACGGGATCAGTCAAAGTTGGTATCCCCAATTTAATTAGAAACAAATGCAAGCGATGTTCTAAAATTAATTAGAAATACATGGGGCTAAAATTAGGTTGGGCCACAAATATCATTAGTGGAGAAGACTCAGAACAGAATATTACCCTAATTAGGGTTGCACGAAAATGGGTCGAGATTGTCTCCAATTTTAATTAGAACGCATAACGATACAAAGTTGAATTTTATTTAAAAATTAAATAAACGTCCATGACGAATATTGTGCGGCTAAAATGAAGAACAAGAGAGCATAATTATGAGTTACAAAAATGTCAAAATGGAAGGCGGGCAAGTCTAGGGCAAGGTTGGAAAATTTATTGGAAGGCAAAAGCTAGGGTAGCGCTCCAAATATCGAAGCAACGGTAAGGCACAACAATTAAATAAAATTACGGTAATTAATTACAACCTCAAAAATTAAATTCTAAATAAAGCATATTAAATACATAATCCTATAATTCGGTCAGGTGTTCATCTAGTGGGCTTCTAGGTCAAGTCTACTAGCTCAACATTAAGAACACTGCATATAATATAATATATATATATATATATATATATATATATATAAATACACATCTCATACAATTATTTAAATTAAATACACACAATATTAATAATATATAAAAAGTCAAAAATACCCCTGTTTTTAGAATGTGGTAGTGACAGCGACATTGGGCCGACAACCACCGTAGACCCTTGGATTGAGATATAGGTTTTGTTATAAATTACTTGTGATTGATTTATTTTAAATTGCGTGTTAAGGCTGCATTTCTTCTAGGTTGGCGATTTGGTGTTCTTATAATTTTCTCTGATACGGGACACGATTCGCTTTGGTGGAGGCGGAAAGCTTAGTCCACGGTACATCGGACCTTTTGGTATTCTTGCGAGGGTCGGTGTAGTGGCCTACAGACTAGACTTGCCACCTGCACTGAAGGGAGTACATGACGTATTCCACGTGTCGCAGCTGAGACGGTAAGTGGCAGGTCCTAGTCACGTACTAGATCACTCGGAGATCAAGGTTGGTCCGACTCTCAGCTATCCTGAGTAGCCCGTAGAGATTTGGGATCGCAGGGAGAAGATATTGCAGAACCAGACTATTCCTTTGGTTCGTGTTGCATGGAGACATCACTCTCCAGGTGAGTCAACCTGGGAGAGGGAGAACGAAATGCGCGAGCAGTATCCATATCTCTTCGAGCCTTGAGGTATAGTTATTATTGTTCTGATTGTGTTCTTGTGCTAGTTTAGTTCAATTTCGAGGAAAAAAAATTTTTTAGGAGGGTAGACTTATCACCACCACATATCTAGAGTAGGGGCATTGATGTCATTTGTGATATTTATATATATTGTGTTATTGTTACATGATATGTATGATATATTATATTATTATTATTATTAATGAGATGGGTTAGTGGATTAGACTTGATGTGACTATGGACTTTATATTAGACTAGTCATATTTGAACCCACTAATTAATTCCTATCCATTTTAAATTAGATTCTAGTTAACCCCCTTACTTAGGATTAAAACTATTTGTTTGAATAACTCTTCATGACTAATCATAGGGGTATTGAGGGCCTTATGCATTGCAACCCTAAACCTGAGGTTTGACCGGTCCTATAAGTAGAGAGGGAGCCTCCCTCAAAGTCATTCATAGTTCATAAAGAAACCCTAGAAATAGTTCTACCCAAAACTCTTTCTTCCCTCCATAAATTTTAAAATTTTAAACCTCAAATCACTCTTATTTCCCTCATCTAAGAGGCCTAGAAGCTTAAGTCACAAGGAGCCTTGGAGAAGAAAAAGTTTGCATTGGGAATCCATCTCCCAATAGGTGAAAATCTGAAATCTCTCCGTTAAATTTAGTTTTGATGGCCATTAGAAGCCCACCCATGGTTAAGAAATACCCAAAAGGGGAGAGAATGAGTCTCTATTGGTTTCCCTGGTGTTTCTTCATGAAGTTGTGTATACATTTGGGGTTTTGTGTTTAAGAGTAAATTTTCCCTCTATTGTTCATTATAACTATTCATATTAGATATATATAAATATATTTGATATGTATTTAATATGTATTAGTATGATTAATAGGCTATTAAAGGTTTTGGCATGAGATTTGTTGAGTGTATCATGAGTACATTGCTTGTGCACACTAGGTGTTTGTTTAAATGCATAAGTGTATGTGTTATATATGTGGGTATTTTGGTTTATGTGTGTGTTTTAGGGGTATACATTTGAGTGTTATACATGTATCTAGGAGTTAACATGGGTGCAAGTAGAGTGTCGGGTTCTCAGTGTATCAGTAAGATAATATACTAATACCAGCTTTAGGTGACTTTGGTTGCTGTGCAAGCATGGAAGAATCGGGTTTTGGATTGATATTGTGTGTGTGTGTGTGTGTGTGTTGTTGTGTGTGTGTGTGCGTGTATGCATACATAATGGGTGTGGGGATATGCACACGAGAATTCTGATCAGTGTGTGTGACAGAGAAGGGAGTGAAGGTGTATAACAATTGAACCAGTATAGGTAGATTTGGTATTTGGCAATAGGTGCTTACACATATAAGTGAGTTAGAGTATCAATACCAATCAGGATCCAGTTTAGATAGTACCCTAGGTAGCAGTCCCCAATTTAGGACCGAGGACTGATAATGATACTCATGTTAGGTAGCAGTCCCCAATTTAGGACCGAGGACTGATAATGATACTCATGTATCAGTTCAGTGAGGTGGAATGATGCCTAGTGTCAGTAAGGGTTGTAAAGTTGGACTGTGCATCATGTATCTGTATTATAGCAGATAGTATCAGTGTTCATGTGCATTGGTGAGTATCGGGGTACTTGTACCTGACAGTGTGTCGTTAGGGACTACATTAGAAGGGTCATTACTAAGGGAAGTACTGCTTATAGTAGTGCAATCCAATGTACAACAAGGCAGTGGCATCAGTGGGGTGTTTAGCTTTTGTGCACAGCCTGATTAGTTGGCATATTATATTTTAGTGTGTTTGTGAGGGATGGGGACACGGGAAATTAGCCATTTAGGTAAAGCATGGGCAGTGAATACTGATATGCATTTTCCAGAGATTGGAAATAATAGTTGTTGTCACGCCCCAGTCCCAAAATGTCAGGAACTAGGCCACGTGTCACTGGCCAGCTGACACGTCACTAAGGGCTTAATCCACTTTGATGGACCCAAAGGGACGTGCTACGCTGTCCTAAAATACTACAAGTATAGAACAGGTAAAGCTATCTCATCCACAACAAAATGTCAGAAAACAAATGCTGAAATATATATATAACTGAGTCTGATACAGTACACAACTGGTGAGATTACAAGCCTACTACAAACACTGATAATAGCGCAGAAAAATCAAATAGACTAAGCAGTGTCTATCTGATCAAAACATCTCCATCTCTAGGTAGCAGCATCTAGGGTCAAGCCTACTCTGAGGGTGTCTCCTCGAGCTCCTCCTCAGTAGCACATCTGGCCTCCTGATCAGGCCCGTACACTGTGGGGTAGAAAGCCTCATCTAGATCTGGCAAGGAACCAGGTCCTCAGTGGGACGTAACAAGATACAGAAAAATGAGATGCCATGTAATGTAAAAATACTGAATAAAGAAATACAATAAATACAGGGTGCTAACCATACTAAGTGAAAATGCAAGTAAAGATCCAGTAGTACGCATGGGAATGTGTGGCTAGACATACGCTGACGTAATTCACCAATCGTGGCGACTGGCTAGTATAGGTGTCGTATGCCCCCGACTCAGGGAACTCTGCAATCGACCATCATTGGTACGAAGGTATAAAACATTATTGGAGGGGGTGTCCCATACGTCAACTAGTTATCTTTCCCATCCCAATGAACCTAAATGTCAAATCGTACATTTCCTGAGTTATTCTAATCCGTGATGCGGGTCACACGTACTGGTAGCTAACCAAATACGCAGCTCACATCCATATATGTAAATGCAACCATGTTGCGTGTTTCCGTGATAGGGTTTAGGAGAATATATTAGGATATTCTCTCAGCTGTTGGTGAGTCTGTAATATCATGTCAACACACAGTTGACTGTACCCAAGGCAGTCTCAGGTGGTCATGGTATATGAATTTCAGAAGCAAGAAGCATATAACAATATTTGAGAATTTAAACATTTAACTTGGCAAGGTATACTTGCCTACTCCCTGATAGTGTTGAAACCCTGATTTTACAGTCAGTTGTGAAGGTGCTGGTGACAGGGGGTCACTAGCTGTGCTGAAGTTGGTTTCTGTTAAAACAGATAGGTTTCGTGAATATCCAGGCTGTAATATAAAACATATATATATATATACATATATATAGTATAGATATATATATATTTTAGTAGGCATAGATATAATATATATATAATAGTATATATATATAGAATAGATAAATGCAGGCAATAATATATAGTAGCAGTGTATATCCACTGCGATAATATAGTATTATAATATTATCAGGGTGTATCCTCTGATATATAATATTATAGATAAATTGAAATGACAGGGCAGAATTAAAATACATATATACTCAGGGTATATCCACTGATTGATATATATATATATAGGCAAATTGAAATGACAGGACAGTAATTAAATACATATATATAATATATGTATTATACTATATAGTATAGTATATATATAGATAATAAAAGAAATTGACAGTGCAAGAATTTAATATGTATATAAATATAAATATAAAATAAAAGACAATGCAGGAATTAAAATACATAAGTATAGGTACTGTATTATCCAGTACAATATATTTACTATAAATTGAAATGACATTTGCAAGAATATAATATAAATAATTAAGCTGTATTATCCAGCATATTTAATATATATATATAGATAATATATATATATATAGATATATATATATATATTATATAATATAGGTGCAGGAAATTAAATGCAGAAAATAAATAAATGGAAAAAATGCATAGAATAATATATATGTTATATACCAATTATATAAATATATGTATACACATATATTTATATATTTTAACAGAATTAAATATATACATAATAGTAATTATGTTATAATATATTCATATATACATATATATATATATATTTATATATACATATATAATTATATATGTATAGTATATAATATATATATACATAAGTATATAAAGTATAATATATATTATATAATATATACTGTATAATTATAACATAATATATATATAGATATATATATATATACATAGTATTTATACATATATATATACATATATATATATACATATATATACATATATATACATATATTATATACATATACTCATGTATTAGAGATTATTTATGTATTTATGTATATTATAGGTATATATACCTTTACAGATGGCAAGGGGGGTCCCACGCGGTGCTGCCGGCGGGAGGACGGCGGCGGAGCTGGCCGGAGGCGGCCGGAGGAGCAGCAGCAGTGGCAGTGGCCACTGGCAGCAGCAGCAGCAGTTGCAGCTTGCGGGGGCGCTGGCCGGCGGAGGAGCGGCGGAGGCGGCCGGGCAGGCGGAGGGTTCGGTAGAGGGGAGGACGGCGGTGAGGTTGGCGGTGGTGGCGGGGGTCTACGGTGGTGCTGGTGGCGGCTAGAGGCGTCGGGGAGAGCAGCAGCAGCAGCTAGGGTTAGGGGAGGGTGGCTGCTGCGGGGGCTAGGGCGGCCGGAGGCGGTGACGTAGAGGGCTGAGGTGGTGGTGGTAGGTAGGGGAGGTCGGGGCGAAGGGTTTGGGTAGGGTGGCGGTGGTCGGCGACGGCCGTAGGCGGCGGGGGAAGGTGGTTCGGGTGGAGGTGGTACTGTGGTCAGTGAGGAGAGGAGGGAGTTGCAGGCGTTGTAGCAGCCGGAGCAGGGCAGCGCCGGCGGTGGTGCTTGGCCGGAGGGAAGAGGGGAGGGTGGCGAAGGGCTGGGCCGAGTTTGGCCGGAGGCGGTGGTCGGAGGTGGCCGGAGGGAAGGGTTGTAGGTGATTTGAATAGAAGGGTTAGGGTTTATATAGGATTTTGCCTAATGGCAATGTTGTAAATATTTAGAAGTTCAGGGGTATTTTGGTATTTTGATATTTTTAGGATATTTTCCAGCAGAAATTTCTGGATGCTATGGTGGGTCCTACCCACCTATGGTCTAGCCAATAGGATTTGGCCACCTAGCATGCAATTTGCATATAAACCCCTAACTTTTCAAATATTGCATAATTGCATAAAATTGTATTTTGCGTAATTTCGCAATTTACCTGATTTTAAATACTGATTTCCCGAAATTCTAAATTGTATAGAAATGAGGGAAAATAGCTGGGGGAAAATATTTTGGACAGTGTGGGGTGATTCTGGGCAGGTGCAGGGTCTGATATTGCAGGTGATACAGTCATCGTATTTATTATTTAATAAATACTGCGCACGGTGTTCACTAATTATTTAGAGGCTATTAGAGTCATAATCTTTCTACGGTGTCAATACGATAATTGAAGTATAATTAGAGTAGAATATTATCGTATTTTTGGTTGGGCAATCAGGTGCCTACTGGTC